>QJPP01001656.1:0-318864 GCA_003996215.1 Jaltomata sinuosa
GGAGTGTACATACAGAGATGTTACCATGGCACTATGAGATTTCATCGCATTATTTCATTCCATTCGTTTGAGGCTTCCACCTGTTTGTTGTTTGTTGATTGTACGCTCCGGTAGTATGGGATGCCAGAGGGTTTGTTTTCACTTGTTTGTGTTCCTCGGTTGTATGGGCGGCCGGGGGACTGTAGGTAGACTCTTTCTATTTACTTGTAGAATTATTCCCTGTTACGGTTAATTATGAAATTTGTTACTGCTAGACTGTTTGTTGTTGGGTGTGAGATTGATATGATTAGTTGGGCTTGATTCATGTCTCTAAGCATGCCTATTATTTCTCTTTCTCTCTTCTTCTTACACTTGAGGTTACCGGTATACCGTCTATTTCGTAAACTTATTATGTATACACTGTTATTGCAAGGACCCCAGGTGCGTTATTTCTTACTTTCACCTGTGCCTATGGTGTGTATATTCTGCTTACTGGCCTCACATGTGGTTCTATTGATTTCCCTCTGGCTAGTTCCTGTGTACCTTTCGTTGATTTCTGTGACTGCTTGCTTCTATTCTGTCTATTACTACGCTTTTATCTTATATGTGCCCAGTCGGCCTATGACACCTACTGGGTACCTTATGCCTCGCATTTGGTGCTCACCCCTACCCCCTGCATCTTTGGGTGCAGATCCTAGCGTGGGCCATCGCCGTTAGATCACTGTGATTCGTGCTTGGAGATCTGTCGGGGACTACTTCAGACTGAGGGTGAGCTCTTGGCGATCGGAGCTTAGCTTTAGTTTATCTTTTGCTTCATGTACTCTATTACCATTCAGAGAAATCTGTATGTATAGATTTGGTTTATTTGCACTCCATGTATGTAGTTTGGCTCTATACTATGATACCAAGTCTTCGGGTTTAGTTTAGTTTCCGCATATGTATATATTTATATCCCTGTTATCTATTTTATTCGTCTTGTTCCCTTATTTGCTCGATAGTAGCCCATTAATAATTGTTCTGGGCTACGGGGATTGGTTCACCTACCGGGTTATTGTAGGTGCCATCATGACCGAGAAATTGGGTCGTGACAACTTGGTATCAGAGCCTTAGGTTCACCGGTGTCATCGGTATAGGAGCCAATGTCTAGTAGAGTCCTGCGGATCGGGGCGGAGACGTCTGTACTCAATCTTTCGGAGGCTACAGTGGCATTTTAGGAATTTGACTCTATCATTGCTTGTGTGTCGTGCGTAGAACCCTTGAAGTTTCTGGAGATCTCATTTATTCTACTTCATTCTTCCGCAGATGGTTCGTACGAGATCATCGGCATCACGCGGAGATGAGCCTCCAGCGCCAGCTCCAGCGCCAGCTCTAGCGCCAGCTCCTGCACCAGCTCCTGCACCAGCTCCAGTGCCCACTTCTGTGCCAGCTCCAGCCGCAGCTCAGTCTCCAGATATTCGGGGATTACTATTACAGCTTTTGGGTGTGATTGGAGAGTGGCCTTCTGAGGTAGCGCAGACATCCACTCAGGGGGCAGCCTAGGTGCACAGAGCTTAGGAGCGCAGCCGGCTACTATGACTCCCCGTGCGGAGGTCATTCCGGTTCCATCTGTTGCATAACCTCTTGCTCCTCGCCCAGCTATGACAGAGTCAGAGCAGAAGGCGTTGGGTAGGTTTTTGAGGTTAGCACCTCCGAGGTTTGCTGGTACTTTTGGACAGGATCCACATGACTTTATTACTACCTGTGAGGAGATGTTGCATCATTTGGGTCTGTTGGAGACTCACGGGGTTGGTTATACTACCTATCAGTTGGAGGGCCCAGCGAAGTTATGGTGGAGGGCCCAGGTTGCTTCTAGACCACCGTCGTCACCTCCTTTGACCTGGTCTGAGTTTTATGAGGCTTTTATGGCCAAGTTCCTACCTCAGAGTGATCGTGAGCGTTAGGGGGAGCAGTTTACTCACCTTGTACAGGGGTCTACGACTATCTCGGAGTATGAGACCTGTTTCCATTGGCTAGCACCGTTTGGAGCTATGATCATTCCTACCGAGGCAGATAGGATTCGCAGATTTGTATGGGGTTTGAGGCCAGAGATCACCCAGCCAGCTGAGATATTGATTGCCAGTGGTCGGTCATTCCAGGCTATTGTAGACTATGCCCGCACTGTGGAGGACTTACAGCGACATGATCAGGGGTCCAGAGATAAGAGGCCTCGACATCAGGGTGTCTATAGTGGTTCCAGATATTGTGGTAGAGGTCCTGGCCAGTGGAACCGGAGTTATCAGCCACAGCAGTACCAGGTTCAGTCCAGCCGACCGGTTCAGGCTTCCCTTCAGACTTTCGGTAGTACCCAGTTCGAGCAGGGTTAGGGCAGCCATCAGGGCTATAGCGACCAGTCTTCGAGGGGTACAGTTTCTGGGGCATCAGGTCGTGGTGGTCATTCGGGATTTGCGGGTCCATCTCGACTGAGTAGGCCGTCAGGGGCTTGTTTTACTTGTGGTGCGATTGGTCATTTTGCTAGAGATTGCCCTCAGCAGGGTACAGTTCAGTTGGCCGAGCCTTTACGAGCAGTTCAGCCTTCGGCTAGAGGGGGTGGTCATCAGAGTAGAGGTAGTGCTCCGCGCGGCAGAGCAGGTAGTAGGGATGGCGGTCGGGCAGGTGGAGGTCGTCATCAGTTTTACGCGGTCCCTATGAGACCAGAGGCAGAGGCCTCAAATGCTAAGATTACAGATACGATTTCTGTGTGCCATCAGTCTGCTATGGCTTTATTTGATCCAGGATCCACTTGTTCATATGTATCTGCCTACTTTGTGCCTTGTTTGGGGTTGGCTAGTGAGCCATTATATGTTCCTGTTTCTGTTTCGACCCCAGTAGGAGATTCTTTAGTAGTGGATCGGATTGTGAGATCTTGTATGATATCTATTGGTGATTCAGAGACTTGGGGTTATTTGATGATTCTTCATATGCTAGATTTTGATGTTATACTGGGCATGGAATGGTTATCCCCTCACCATGTGGTTTTGGATTGTTATGCCAAGACCATTACCATAGCTGTGCCCGGTGTATCCCTGGTTGTGTGTCAGGGTTCTGTTAGCCATGCACCATCTGGGATCATCTCTTGTCTTCGAGTTAGGAAGTTGATTTCTCGTGGGTGTTTAGCTTATCTAGCATATGTCCGAGATGTTAGTGCTGACCCTACTTCTCCTGAGTCTGTTCCTGTGGTTAGAGACTTCCTCGATGTGTTTCCTACCGACCTGCCAGGCCTTCCACCTGAGAGAGATATTGATTTTTCTATTGAGTTAGAGCCGGGCACTAGGCCCATTTCTATTTCTCCTTACCGTATGGCTCCTGCTGAGTTGAGGGAGCTTAAGGAGCAGCTCCAGGATCTGTTAGCTAAGGGGTTTATTATACCTAGTGTTTCACCGTGGGGTTCTCCTGTTCTCTTTGTGAAGAAGAAGGATGGGTCAATGTGCATGTGTATTGATTATCGGCAGCTGAATAGGGTGACAGTGAAGAATAGGTATCCGATGCGGAGGATTGATGATTTGTTTGACCATCTTCAGGGATCAGTCGTGTTTTCTAAGATTGATTTGAGGTCCGACTACCATCAGTTGAGGATTAGGGCGGAGGACATCCCTAAGACAGCATTCAGGACACGTTATGGCCATTATGAGTTCCTGGTGATGTCTTTTGGGTTGACTAATGCCCCCGCAGCCTTTATGAACTTGATGCACAGGGTTCTTCGCCCGTATTTGGACTCATTTGTGATAGTTTTTATAGACGACATCTTGATATACTCGCGTAGTAGAGATGAGCATGAGCAGCACTTGAGAGTTATACTCCAGACTTTGAGAGATCATCGGCTCTATGCCAAGTTCTCAAAGTGCGAGTTTTGGCTTGAGTCAGTTGCATTCCTAGGGCACGTGGTGTCTAAGGATGGGATTAGGGTTGATCCGGGAAAGATTTTAGCGGTTTGTGAGTGGCCTAGACCTACTACTGTTACTGAGGTTCGCAGCTTTATTGGGTTAGCAGGTTACTACAGACGGTTCGTTGAGGGATTTTCTTCCTTAGCAGCACCCTTGACTATGCTGACTAGGAAGGACATCCTATTTCAGTGGTCGGATCAGTGTGAGGATAGCTTCCAGAGGCTTAAGGCCTTATTGACTTCAGCTCCAGTTCTGACTTTGCCGGTTGAGGGTCAGAGCTTCTCCGTGTATTGTGATGCTTCTGGGGTTGGTCTTGGTTGTGTGTTGATGCAGCAGGGTCGAGTAGTAGCATATGCGTCGAGGCAACTGAAGGTTCACGAGCGCAACTACCCCACTCATGACTTAGAGTTGGCGGCAGTAGTTTTCGCGCTCAAGATCTGGAGGCATTACTTATATGGAGTTCACTGTGATATCTTCACCGATCACCGTAGTCTTCAGTATATCACGAGCCAGCGGGAGTTGAACTCGAGACAGAGGAGATGGGTCGAGTTACTGACGGACTATGACTTCACTATTCTGTATCATCCGGGCAAGGCAAACGTGGTAGTGGATGCCTTGAGTCGGAGTGTAGTAAGTATGGATAGCCTAGCTTCTCTTTCAGTTTTAAAGCGACCGTTGGCCTGGGACATCCAGTCCTTGGCTAACCGTTTGGTTAGGCTTGACTTGTCGGATCCTAGCAGAGTTCTCGCCAGTGTTGAGGTTCGTTCTACTTTGGTTGATCAGATTCAGAGCCGTCAGTTTGAGGATCAGCAGTTGCGTGACCTTCGTGATCGGGTTGTTCAGGGTGAGACCAGTCGGGCTACTCTAGATTCAGATGGGGTTCTGAGGTTTGATAGTCGCCTTTGTGTTCCGAGGATTAGTGATTTGATTCAGGTGATACTTCATGAGGCACATTGTACTAGATACTCCATTCACCCTGGCACAGCAAAGATGTATAGAGACTTGAGGCAGCTTTACTGGTGGAGTGGTATGAAGCAGGATATAGCGGATTTCGTATCTCGGTGCTTGAACTGCCAGCAGGTTAAGTTCGAGCACATGAGACCTGGTGGTTTGATGCAGTGACTTCCCATTCCTGAGTGGAAGTGGGAAAGGATTACTATGGACTTCGTTGTTGGTTTGCCTCGTACTTCTCATGGGTTTGATTCCATATGGGTGATTGTTGATAGGCTGACTAAGTCAGCACATTTCTTGCCGGTTAAGACTTCCTATGGAGCAGAGAGGTTAGCTCAGATCTATCTTCGTGAGATTGTTCGGTTGCACGGGGTCCCAGCTTCTATTATTTCAGACCGCGGCACTCAGTTCACATCTCAGTTCTGGAGGGCTATTCAGCGAGATTTGGGTACAGAGGTTCATCTTAGTACCGCTTTCCACCATCAGACAGATGGCCAGTCCGAGATCAGATTTTGGAGGACATGCTTCGAGCTGTGTTCTTGACTTTGGAGGTTGTTGGGATCAGTTTGTTACCTTGGCAGAGTTTGCTTATAATAACAGCTTCCATTCGAGTATCGGCATGGCACCTTTTGAGGCTTTGTATGGCAGGCGTTGCAGATCACTGGTAGGTTAGTTTGATGGTTTTAGTGCTGGGCCACAGAGCACAGATTTGCTTCGAGATTCCTTAGACCGAGTCCGAGTTATTCAGGACAGACTTCGGGCAGCTCAGAGCAGGCAGAAGAGTTATGCTGATCGTAGGCTTCGTGCCTTGGAGTTTAGTGTTGGTGACTTGGTGTTTCTCCGTGTATCGCCCATGAAGGGCGTGATGAGATTTGGTAGGCGGGGCAAGCTTAGCCCTAGATACATTGGGCCGTTTGAGATTCTTCAGATGGTTAGTAGCGTTGCCTATCAGCTAGCCTTGCCTCCGATGTTTTCGGCTATACATACTGTATTTCACGTCTCGATGTTACGTCGGTATGTCCCAGATGAGTCTCATGTGTTGCAGTGGGATTCAGTTCAGTTGGGTGAGGATTTAGCCTTTATTGAGGAGCTGGCAGCTATTTTGGCCAGAGATGTCAGGAGATTGAGGTCTCGAGAGATCCCGGTTGTTAAGGTTCAGTGGAGGCACCGTCGAGTCGAGGAGGCTACCTGGGAGACCGATAGAGATATGCGGGCCCAATATCCGTAGCTGTTTGAGCCTTCAGGTACCCCTTTGACCTTGACTTTTGAGGACGAAAGCCCTTTTTAGTAGTGGATGATGTAATGACCCTTCCGGTCATTTCCACGTATAAGTTTTGAAGTCAAGCAAATCGACAAAAGTTATCGTAAGTTCTTTAACAAATTTCCTGAACTTTGGGTCAAATGTCTCAGGGATTTTCTCTCAATATATAAAGAGTTAGAAGTCCCCCGAAATACCAAATCGAAGGTCTGCGAGTCTAGTTTCGAACGCACAAAACCTCACGTCCAACTGATCTCGGAGTAAAAAGTTATGACTGTTTTACCGCGGACTGTCTGGCAGAAAACGGGTTGTGAAACGGGTCGCGAACCGGGTCGGGTTAAACTCGATTTAAGCCTCAACTTCACATTTTAAAATGCCATTTCAGTTCCGAAACAGTGATAAAACATAAGGGAGGATCCCGAGAGAATTCTTGAGTATCAAAATCGTGCGTTAGTGAATTACGAGCCTAAGCTTAAGAATTTTATTAGCATCGTGCGTGTATTTGGAAATATTTTATTTAAAAGTTGAATTTGGTAAAAATTATATTATTATTACCTTTCCAAAATATTTTAAAGGTTAATGAAAAATATTTTTGTTACGATATAATTGTATATGTATTTATTTTATAAAGTTCTTATACATTATAATATTTTAACGGAGATAGTAAATTTAGTTATGCTAAAATTTATTATTATAATATAGTAGGTTTTATTCGAAATGATTTTCTATCAATTAGGATATATTTTAAAAGTTGTATTTATTTTACCACGAATTTATGTCATACACGAGTATATACCTAACGGGGAGAATTTGTTGCCACCTCCACTTCCATGTAGAAGTGGAGGCCTTGTACAGCAAAGTTAGGTAGCATGTGGTGGCATCATTTGGCTTTAGCATTAATGACTAGTTAAGTAGTCATAGTTATTATATATATGTTCCATTTTAAAAGGAAATGGTGGAAGGTATATATGACCTCTCCAGCAAAGTTATATTTGATCACCGAAAAGAAAATCAATTATCTACGTCTAGTTATTCCATCCCAAATCCGATTTCGATTTAGTTTTGGATTTTCTTGGAGTGGTTCGAGCTTGGATATCGTTGTTCTAGCAGCTTGTCGTCGGACGACAGGAAGGTTATGGTTTATTTTCCCTAGACTCCGTATATATAAAATAAAATTGTATTAATGGGCATCCTTGGGTTGGTTTATAAGGTTGGTACCACAGACCTCGACCGCTTTATTCATGTCTGCCTACTTTTGTTCCTCCGTTGCTTGTAGTATTTGCCGATATATTTTATTTACCCTTGTGGTCCTGTGAGGCCTTGTTTACTCTGGAACATAGAAGGTGGGATTTTGGGAATGTCCACGAGTCCCGGGCATAGAATTATCCTTTTAGGCTGGTTATGCTTGTTGAGTAGCTGTGGGCCTGTGCAGGGTCGATAGGTTGATTGTGAGCTGCTGGGCAGCTATTGTGTGTGATCATACCATTTCCATGCATATAAAGAGGTTTTATCTATGTTTTACTATGATTTTGGCTTCGGGCCTATTGACACTATTTTCTAAACCTTGCATGGCCCCGGGGGTCTGTTTTTTATGGAAATGATTTGGAAATGGTTTGATTTAACTTGTGAACATTTTTGGGGACGAAAGTAAAATTATGTTTAAAATCATCAGTTTTACGATTATAGCTAGACTCGGCAGGGCCGGGGTGCTAGTTGAGTTTTCTTGCTACTTGAGATAATTTTTAGCCTCGATCGGACCGAGCACGTGAGATGACTTTTTACTATTTAGACCCGGTTACGCCCGGGCACCCTTGGAGGGGTTTTTGATACATTTTCCTACTACTTTAGTCCTGGACAGGGTCTGGGCATTGCATATTCGAGACTAGGTCTCTATTTTGATACCGGACTTGCTTCCGGACGACATGTGTTGATACTGAGTTTTAGTATGGGGTCTGGGACCTCCATGGACCTTGCCATCCGGGCCAGGGGCTACGGGTGCGTGTGCCGGAGGAGGGGTATACGGTGGAGTAGAGGTATACGGGCAGTGTCCTTCCATGGAACCTACCTGCTGGGCCGGATCGGCGCCGGAGGAGGTACATACAGATATACCATGGCACTTGAGATCTTCATGCATCATATCATTCATTGTTTGAGGCTCCACCCTTGTTTGTTGTTTGTTGATTGTATGCTCCGGTAGTATGGGATGCCGGAGGGTTTGTTTTCACTTGTTTGTGTTCCTCGGTTGTATGGGCGGTCGGGGGACTGTAGGTAGACTCGTTTTATTTACTTGTAGAATTATTCCCTGTTACGGTTAATTATGAAATTGGTTACTGCTAGACTGTTAGTTGCTGGGTGTGAGATTGATATGATTAGTTGGGCTTGATTCATGTCTCTGAGCATGCCTATTATTACTCTTTCTCTCTTCTTCTTACACTTGAGGTTACCGGTATACCGTCCATTTCGTAAACTTATTATGTATACACTGTTATTGCAAGGACCCCAGGTGCGTTATTTCTTACTTTCACCTGTGCCTATGGTGTGTATATTCTGCTTACTGGCCTCACATGTGGTTCTGTTGATTTCCCTCTGGGCTAGTTCATGTGTACCTTTTGTTGATTTCTATGATTGCTTGCTTCTATTCTGTCTATTACTACGCTTTTATCTTATATGTGCCCAGTCGGCCTATGATACCTACTGGGTACCTTATGCCTCGCATTTGGTGCTCACCCCTACCCCCTGCATCTTTGGGTGCAGATCCTAGCATGGGCCATTGCCGTTAGATCACTGTGATTCGTGCTTGGAGATCTGTCGGGGACTACTTCAGACTGAGGGTGAGCTCTTAGCGATCGGAGCTTAGCTTTAGTTTATCTTTTGCTTCATGTACTCTATTACCATTCAGAGACATCTGTATGTATAGATTTGGTTTATTTGCACTCCATGTATGTAGTTTGGCTCTATACTATGATACTAGGTCTTGGGGTTTAGTTTAGTTTCCGCATATGTATATATTTATATCCCTGTTATCTATTCTATTCGTCTTGTTCCCTTATTTTCTCGATAGTAGCCCATTACTAACTGTTCTGGGCTACGGGGATTGGTTCACCTACCGGGGGATTGTAGGTGCCATCATGACCGAGAAATTGGGTCGTGACATGATTGGATGTCGTGGCTTCAATGTGTTGCTATTGTATTTTGGTATGGTGAGTAGTGTAGGTGTTGTTCGATGTTTTTTGTATGGTTGGAGGCAGTAGGTTGGTGTGTGTGTGATGTGTATTGAAATGGGGGAGAAACGTGTGACAATACAACCTTTAATTAATGCTAATACATAAATCTGCCCGGGAAATGTTTAGCTACTGTTTTGGCAAAGTTGCATCAGGTTTAAGAGATAATATTACTTCATTATACCCTTGTATTGTAGATTAACTTAATAAAGTAAAGTCCAAGTTTTGGTAAGCGCAATCTTCGGAAGGAACCAGGTATGTTTAGGATTCTTTATTCCTTATCTGCGTGAATCTAGAAATGGAATTCGAAATCTCCGACAGAGGGAATTTGAGTATTTTTTTGTAAGAGACCTGATTTGGTAACTTAACAAGTCTTATGGAACTAAGTGATACATTATGGTGATTCAAGTTTCCTTCTTATAAAAATCTGATTCTTTTTGCACGAAATGTTAGTTATCCTTTTATCGAGTTTCTTCTTTGTATTATGATCTCTAATCATGCTTTAGAAAGTATAAAAGGAAGGTTAGAAAGTAAAATCTCCATTCATATGTGTTTGTTATGTTGATTCCAACACCTATTAAGTCAAGGCTAAAGAAGTTATCTAAATAAACCTTCATAACTATCAATAATAGCTTTGAAGGTCAACCTTGCAATACGCTTACTACGCGTGGGTTGCATGTTAGTGTGCGCTGAGGCACTACTGCCATATTGAGGATATTATATATATACTGTGCATCAAGGTGCTACTGTCATATTGAGGACATTATATACATAGTGTTCACGGAGGTGCTACTACCATATTGAGGCCATTATATACATAGTGTGTGTCGAGGCACTACTGCCATATTGAGGCTATTATATATAGGGTGCACCGAGGTGCTATTATGGTTTAATGTTTGTTATAAAGAGTGATTTGCACTGTGAGTTAAGGCATTTGTTGTGTTCTAAAAACAATAAAGGAGAAAGGAGCTTAACGAGTCTTACCGATTATAGTTTACAAGTTTCATATTATATCTTGTTCAGATTTACTGCTTGCAACTTACTATTATGTTTCTACCTTACATGCCACTACAATATTTTTGTACTGACATCCCCATTTCCTGGGGGGCGCTGCATTCATACCTACAGGTCCAGACAGAAACCCAAACAGACCTTTTCAGTAGGAGTTGCAGAGTTCAGCTATTTTGGTAAGCTCGATTCTTCCTAGAGCTGACGAGCCAGAGGTCTAGCTTATATTTTGACCAGGTTATGTATAAGTACAGTTTATGGGTAGTCCAGGGTCTTGTCCTAGATATGAGATGTTTTACTTACTCGTAGAGGCTTGTAGATATGTATATGTATATCAGTGTTGGGTATGGCCTTGTCGTCCTTGTTATTAGCTATCTAATATGATATTAGCCTTGTCGGCTTTGAGTTTTTTACCTGCTATTGAGCTATCATTGTTTCTAATTAATATACTTAGAGACCTTATCGGTCTGAAACCCTCAGCAGGTTCAATAGAGATACACTCTATTTTGGCGCCCTCGGTCTTTTGGGGCTCCGAGTGCCAGTCCTGCCTCCCTTGGTTTGGGGCATGACAGTAGTAGATGCATATTCTCAGAGAACCATCTTTATTACGCACGAACAGAATTGGAGCACCCCATGGAGAGATGGTGGGCCTGATAAAACCCCTATCTAAAAGGTCTTTTAACTACTCTTTCAATTCCTGAAGCTTTGTTAGAGCCATTCTGTAAGGAGGAATAGATATAGGTTACGTATTTGGGAGGAGGTCTATCCCAAATTTAATGTGCTGCTCAGGAGCGACTCCATGAAGATTCTAAGGATACACTTCAAGAAATTCACATACTACTAGAACTGACTGGAGAGATGGGGTTTTGGACTCCGAATCCATAACCTAAACTATATGATAGACATACCCTTTGGAAATCATTTTCTTAGCCTTGAGATCATATATGAAATGACCCTTTGAGGATGGAGGACTACCCTTCCACTCTAAGACAAGCTCATTTAGAAACTTGAAGTTGACTATTCTAGTTCGGTAATCAACTGAGGCATAACATGCATGTAACCAGTACATTCTAAGAATAACATCAAAATCGATCATCTCTAGCTCTACTAGGTCGGCTGAGGTGACTCTATAGAGGACTGGGATAGGATAATTTTTGTGTACCCTCTGAGCTAGGACTAACTCACCAACTGGAGTAGAAATATTAAAGGACTCTAGGAGTTCTTCAAGGCTGACTCCAAATTTCCAAGCAACATACGGGGTCACAAAAGACAATGAAGCCCCTAGGTCTAACAAACCATAAACATCGAATGAGAAAACTCATAAAATACCAGTGACTACATAAGGTGAGTCCTCCTGGTCCTGGTGAGATGACATAGAATAGAGATAGTTTTGGCGCTGACCGCCATCTATTCCAGAAGTGGTACGCAGTTTAGTTGTACATCCTGCTGGAGCAGCTAGAGTAGTACCCTGATTCTTGCTACCTCCACTACCCTGCCTGGATAAGGGACAATCCCAAATCCTATGACCCATCTGTCTACATCCAAAATATCCACCTGATCCATAACGACACTTTTCTAGGTGATTCTTGCCACACTTATTACAAACTGGGTTAGACGTCCCTTTCATACTGATCCCTTGAAAATGAGAGCCTATCGCCCCAACAGTCTAATAATGCTTGGGTTTGGGTGCAGGGGGATAGAGCACTAGCTAATGATTGCACAAGTCTTCATGACCTCTTATTACACAAAGATTGGTATCCACCTTTGGACCTCTAATGAATGAAGCTCGATTCTCTGTTCTTGCCTTCTTGTTTTTCATTTCCATTTCTTTTAGTTTATCTTTCTCAATTTGTTGAGCATGTTTCATGAGCCTGGAGATATCCATATCCCCCAATAACATAGATGTTCTGCACTCTTTCTTCACCAAGTTGGATACCCCAAAAATAAACTTACTCATTCGAGCCCTCTGCTCAGCCACCATAGATGGAGAATATCTAGAAAGCTGAGTGAACTTCAGCCCATACTCTTAGACTAACATCTATCCTTGCCTTAAATTAATAATTTTTTTAGCCTTAGCCTATCTTAACTCCATCAGGAAGAACCTATTCTAGAAAAGCCCCAACAAAGAACTCCCAAGTCACAGGAGCTACATTCTTGCCCCTACCTTCGTTCCACTGAGTGTACCAAATGTGAGCCACATCCTTGAGCTTATAAGAGGATAGATTAAAACTATGTTTACTAGTCACCTGCATCACCTCAAAAATCTTTTTCACCTTATCTATGAAATTTTGCAGGTCTTTACCAACCTTAAACCCCAAAAACTATGGTGGGTTCATACAAACAAAGTCTCTAACTCTGGCAGTAGTTGTCCCACCATTAGGTTTAGCAGGAACATGTGCTTGCTAATTATCCTAATTGGTCATCGCTTGGGCTAATATCTGAATGGCATTTCTGAACTCTGTATTTGAGACCTTATAGTCTGGAACAAGAGGATTAGCATTATGGGCATTGGCTCTATGGGGAGTTATGATCTGAAATGCATAAATAATGGATTAGAGAGGAGAAATAGAGTTAAACTCTATTGCACGATATTTTATTTTTTTTGATAAAAAACTTTCGCATAATATTGATCATGAAGGAAGTGAAGTTTTCCAAAAATGCCTCATAGCGTTTCTCTCATAAGTATGGTGCACTTCTCACCCATGAAATAGACTCTATTTAACACAGTTGTGAGACATTTTAGGACTCTTAAACCTGATGCTCTGATACCAAGTTTGTCACACCCCTAAGCTACCCCTTTGATGTAACACAAGACCCAAGACCACAAGTGATCCCAAGCTAACCCTTATACCTATCATGACTTAAGCATAACATGGAACTTTATAGCAGAAGCATAAATCCAAATAGTAGGCAAACTAAATCATCATAAGATAAAAGTCTAAGAGTATCAAAATCTGAAATATCAAATACTAATTGTCTAGCTATGTCTTAAAAGCCTTTAAAACAGATAGAATGAGTTGCTCGAACTAGACCCCATCTAACTCTAAGTAATGAAGGAAAGTCATCAAGATAACTAAGAATCATAACTATCCCTCGAATGATAAGAACTCACCAACTCTGATTGAAAATCCTATTGGGTCTATCCATTAGTCTGGGAGCGAGGACCTAAATATGTATTATAAAATAATGCAACACAAAGAGGTATATGATCAATACTATAAAATGTATTGAGTATGTGAGATATGCGTAATCCATGATAAAACATGCTTAGAATAGACTTAAAGCTAAAATCATGTAATGCTAGTAAAATCTATAATGTAATGACTAAATGCAATATCATAAGCTAAAAAAATATTTCTAATCGTAACTCATAGTAGTAAGTGTGAAATCTGAAAGCAAAGAGTCAAATATATTTAAAAGATTTAAACCATTTATGTGGGAGATTATCATAACCGACATATATCATGTGATCTACATGGAATCCAACTTCATAATCCTAGTTGGCAGAGTTGTATGTACCTTGTTGGGGCACAAACCATGTTTAGAGTGGAACCACTATTATGTGCCTATTGGCCTAAATAACCTATGTTAGCCATGTACTTTTGGGATTTAAGGGGATACTGAACCCTGGTCAATCTTGATGCTAAATACTACTCCTAAAAACATAATATAACTCATATATATACTGGGGCATATCTGGATGCACAAACTGTTTGTAAATCATGTGGACATATATGGATGTCATATTGTTCATAATTCATGTAAACATTCCTAAATATCATACTACTCATGAGCTTTTACTTTTGAAAAACAAATTCACAAGCATTGATGGCTAAACAAGATGTCACATATATCATGAAAATATAATTCTTGAAACTTGAGGTCATGTTATCTAAACATGCCAATTTATGCTTAAAAATATGTAACAATGTCAAATCAAGCTAAATTCTTTCTTAAATCATGGGTTCAATAAATACTTGTAGAAACTCATGCCAAATTATGTATTTGAGAATAAGATCATGTGTTGATATAATAAACTGAATTCATAATGATTTGCATAATTCGGTAAGAACACTAATTTCATAATTTCATAAAATCAAAGTAAAACTATAGGTTTTGGGTATAAGGTTGAAAGGAATCTCTTATTGAATACACACACACCTGAACCCAATGATTTTCTTAGTAAGAATATCAAGATGGAGACTTGAAGATGAAACCCTAGACCTTGGAGCTTGAGAGAAGAATCTTTTTCTTTCTTTTAGAGCTTGAATTGAAAGAATGGATGAAAATCTAACTAATTGGGACTAAAACCCCTTTAATTTTTCCTAAAATGACTAAACATAGGATTTAAAAGAGTAGGGAATCATGAAAATACCCCAGGGATTTAAATTTGGAAAACTGATAAATTCTCAACTCAGGTTCTATAGACGAAGTCTATGGACCGTAGACAAAACAACGTACCGTAATTGGAGGCCATGTTTTGTGGGAAAAAGTTCAAGATGTGGGTCTAATTTCCATGGACGTGGTTCACAACCCGTGGAAACATGCAAGGCTCGTAGAACCTGTCTGTTGTTCCTGGAGGAACTAATGACCCTCAGGATTGATTCCACGAGGGGAAACCATGTTCTGTGGCATAACCCATGACCCATGAATCCTTATCGTGGTTTTCGATCAGAGGATTTGTCTATAAAGTTCATTCCATGAGGCCTTTTCATGACCTATGGGTTCATCCATGGCTCATAATTTGGGCCCGTAGATCCTGGAAACTTCAGAAAATTTCAGAATTTCAAGTTTAAAAGTTGGTTTGAATTTCGGGGTGTTACAGAAGGATAGAGGGGTGATTCTTTTATTTTTTTCTTCATTATTAATATCATTAAAATCCCCTCCAACAATCAATGAGTATGTCATGTTATTAGCCAAGATATATAAGTCATCCCAAAGATTTAGTCTCTTTGAGGAATTACATTTAGCATGGACTAGAATGGTAATAATAGAGTTACCATTGTCCAAGAAAGTTAGTGTCATTGAGATTCACTAGGTTAAGTCCTATAATATACCGACATTGGCACCATTATTGACAAGGAACCATATTTTTACATTCTGATTGTAGGTAACATATTTCATCCCTAATATCTTTTTTGTATTTTTGAATATGTCTTGATTCTTAAAAAGTCTCCATAAGGGAAATTAAAGAAAATTTATGGTGTCTATGGAGTATTTTCACTCTATGAAATGCCTTCTGTGAAATAATAAACCCATGTTCTAAAATAGGGGTTTTAAAATCATTTGACAATTGAAGTTGAACCCTTTTTTGGTAGAATTCTTTTAGGCACTAGAGTTTCTGAACTTTTCCCCTTACCCTTTTTGTTATCCTTAGCCATAGATTTTGGAAATAAGTATGCTTCCTTAGCCATCTATCCCAGTTTTTTTGGTTATCCTCCTTTTCTTTTTCTTCTACTACTTCTCATTCTACTCTAGATCATATTGAAATATCACCATTGCATTAATGGGACACAAATTTATTCAGAGTTATAATAGGAGATGTCTTTTTGAAAGTTTTCACCTGCAGTACTGATTTAATAGGATCTATAATAGGCATGATTGGTTTGGTTTCCCTTCTTCTAATGTGCTAATAAAAGTGTACTTATTATGGTTTTGAACAATTTGACATGGGTTTTCAAACATAATCATCTGAAATTGACTATTTCTAAAATTGACAGTTCACTAGTTTTGAATTGTTTGACTCATATTGCATCAATTCTAGTTTTTTTATTATTATTATTGTTTTATATATTGAACTCTTGCCCTAAGACAATTATTGCATACTCATGAAATGACCTTTTAGGTCATTTTAATATTTTTCATGATTTTATGGATTTAGAGCTTTTTCACAGTGGCTACAGGTCATTTATGACTTACTGGATTTACGGTTTAGTTCCCAAGTAGTTCATTTGTGTTTTAAGCCTATTTTCCTGCTTTGCAACTTTTAAAGCTGGTAGAGTTGATTTTGGTCAACATTTTGAGAATACGGCCTCATATGCATATTTTGTCAGCACTGTTAGCTCCAGAATATTGACTTTGGTCTAGAGGGTCCTTTGGTTTGGGTCTCAATGCTTTCGGATTCATTTTAGGCTATTGGGTTCCATTTTGGTAAAAGTTGGTTTTTATGCATGGGGCCTATTTTTTATCAAAATGATCTTGGGATTTTCATCAGTTCCATTGAGTCTGAAATTCCATTTTTGATAGGGTAGCATAGTTTATTTGCATACGCAGGACCTCAGATAAATCTCGACGGTCCATCCAGTGACACTTTAAGTTGCCAAAGTGTTGTTGTTGCTGGTTGCTATTGCATAAGTAGACAACCCTTTGTGTGCATAGTAGGTTGGTTGCATGCACGAAGAAGGGGCTTTTCCCTTACCTCCCTGTTCCTTTGGCCCACGCAGGGCCTCGACTCAATGCGAGTTCCTGCACGTGCGTTGGCCAGCTCGCGTGCCTGCTGAAAAGGCGCATGGGTCTGCCTTCGCCTTCTTTGTCCATGCATATATGTCAGGCTGCGCACGCGAGCCAGAGTGCATGGTGGCATAGCCACATGTGCACAGGCTTGACATGGAAGCTTTATATTCTTTAAACATTGTTTTCTCCTCCTTCAAACTGAATTTCTCAATTGTTTTGAGCTTCAAAGGCTAGTTACAAGATCCTTTTTATCCCTCATTATTCTGGTAAGTCCCTCGTAGTCCCGTATTCCTTTCCCGTATTCCTTTTCTGTCATTTAACTCATGTTGTTTCTGTTAAATTTCTGATTAATTTCTCATTTCAAATTCTTGATCAAAGTAGACTTCAGGGTTGTTTTCCTAAATGAGTCTTGTTCGCACTCAAATTTTGGGCATAACTTTATAAACCCGTTGCAATCATAATTTTGAAATTTGTTTTCCATTTTGTCATGTGAGCCTCGAGATTCATTTCCCCACTTGATTCCCGACATGATTTTTCATATAGCAATATCATTTCACTCTTCTCATCTTGACACTTGGATTATGTTCTGGATAGTGTGGCAGCATTCCGAGGCTATTCTAAAAGGAAAGGCACATGACTAATGGTTCGTGCTTGCAGTTAGGCCCCGAGGTAGGTTACAGTTTATTTTTCTTAGACTTGGCTTAGTTAGATTTTTATATTTTATAAATTGTCGGAAAGTTGGGTCAAGCCTTAGAGTAGGAATAGGTTTAAATCCTATTTTCATATAAATAGGCCATTTCAGGATCGTAGACTAGAATTATATTGTGTATCCTTAGTTTAGGAGCTTGTAGAATTGTTTTGGCTAGCCGAGAATCCTTAGAATACTGTTAGGAGGTTTAAAGGTAGAGTGGGTTCTTTTATTTATTTTCTTAGTTATTTTCCATTCCTTTCATTTTTATTTACTATATTTGTGTATCTATGGTCCCGAGGCCATGGCATTGATCGAATTGGGTTCCAGATAAGTTATCTTGTTTGGAGGGTGTTTTTCCATGATTGATTTGACATTCTCTGAATGTGGCATCATATATTGTATGCGTTACATGGCAAATGGCTTGGAAATGATGAAAATATGGTATTTTTGGTTCAAAAGTGATATTTTCAATTAACCTTTGGTTTTCAAAAGAAAGGAAAGTACCACCATTTATACTGGTTGAAGGGATTTTTTTGGACCTTTTCACTATTTACTTTTCTATTTATGAGTCCAAGGCACGATTCCGGGCCGCCCAAGGAGTACAATCTAGGTTTTACTTTTATGTATATGTTGATGAACTCAAGGTTATATTTTGAGAGCTCGAGGTACCAGATACTGGATTTTTACATTTTATATTGGACATATACCGCATCATATCATCTAAGAATGATTGCATTACATTTTCCTATATGTACTTGGAGTGCTTTTGCCTTTACTATCATTTTTATCTTTACCGTTAGTGTAGTTAGTTCTATTTTTTGTTGATAACTAGATTCAGGTAGGTCCCTGTAGTTAGTTTACTTTCTTGCATCTTATAATATATATTATCTTTCTGAGATCAGTCGGCCTATGATGCATATTGAGTACCCATTGTATTGGTACTAATACTATACTCTACATCTTTTTGTAATGCAACACCTATTACGAACCTCCCTCATTAACCCTTTAGTCATTCAGGGCCAGTTATTGTTCGAATCATGGTGAGCTCCTGGCATTTGGAGATTATTTTCTACTTTCCATATACATATAGGTCTATATTTTTGTATTTTTGATATACAACACTTGTTGTATAGCTATTCCGTACTTTAGATGCTCTTGTGCCAGTGACACCAGGTCCGAGGTTAGTCTTGTAGATGTTTTGTCTTCTCAGTCATTTTGGGGCCATTTTGTATATTTATTGTTGTTGGTATATATATATATTGTTACCCCCCATCTCTTATGATTCTCTCCCGTGTTTTATTCTTTAAATTGTTTTGCTATAGTTCCTCATTCTTGGGTTGGCTTTCCTACTGGAGGTTATGTAGGCGCCATTGCGACTAAATTTTGGGTCATGTAAGAGTGGTATCAATGCTCTAGGTTCACCGGTCTCTCCAGTACAAGAGCAAAGTGTCTAGTAGAGTCCCATGGATCGATACAATGACATCTGTATCCTAACTGCAAAAGGATATATGACATTCTTAGGAAAGATTCCATCTTATTTGATTCTTTATCGTGCGTCCTTGACCTTATCAACTTCTAAATAACTTTTGTTTCACTCTTTCTCATATAGTTTGAACTATATCAGCAGTAGGTAAGGATAAGACCCCTACACTTATAGTTAGAGCCCCTACTAGGGGATTTGATAGAGGTCGATCAAGAGGTCGAGGTAGAGGATGGGCTGCAGCGCCAGCTCAGCACATACTAGATTACCATCATGAGGGCCATAGGTTGAGGTTAAGGAGGTGCGTTATGAGCCAGAAGGGTGGGTCTAGCCTAGCCCTTAGCGGGTTTTATGACTACGTAGGTGCTTTAGGATACATTGGTTCACTTGCTTAACTTTCTTAAAGGTATGTCACAGCCAGCAGCTTCGCTCAGTACTCCAATTGGTTCTCAAGTTAGAGACAAGGCTCAGACTTCAGTCCAGGCAGCGGCAGAGTGTTTAGTAGCACAGCCTGCTACTCTGGTTCCCTGATTAGAGATATTTCCATTAACTAGAGGTTTTCTACCTATTCCAGCTAGTCCCATTATGTCTTTTGAGGAGCAGAAGATGCTTGCTAGGTTTCAACTGTTGGGTCCCCCAAGGTTTTTAAGTGCTCCTAGGGAGGATGCACACGAGTTTCTGACTAGTTGCCAGGAGAGATTGCATAACCTTGTGTTGGTCGAGTCTCATGGACAAATTACATCGTATTTCAACTGGATGGTCCAACAAAATAGTGGTGGAGGTATTTTATAGCTTGAAGGCCAATCAGGTCACATCCACTTACTTGGGCATAATTCTTTGCAACCTTCCTAGAGAAGTATGTATCTCACAACTTGAGAGAGCGGTTGATGGATGAGTTCCATAGGTTGGAGTAGGGCTCCATGTCTATTTCAGAGTACGAGGTTTGATTCCACAAGATGGAGAGATATGCCACCATAATTCTACCCATCGAGCATTAGATGGTGTGTGGCTTTGTCTGAGGTTTGACCCTACAGTTGAGTTTGGATACAAAATATATGGTAGCATAGGGCCAGTACTTCCTTGAGGTGGTAGACCATGCCCACACTATTGAGAGTTTACTTTGCGAGGACCAAGGGGGTAGCGATAACAGGACCTTCTATCAGGGTAGTTACAACGGTCCACTATACTGAGGTAGAGGCTTCTTTGGTAGGGGTTAGCATCAATAGCACTTCCATCCAAACCAGCCTATTCAGGTGGTGTTGCAGATTACCAAGGGTCAGGGTAGCCAAAGTATTATTCAGACTTCACAAGGTGCTCATTCTAGGTCCATAGGCCATGGTTGTCATTCTAATTCAATTGTGTCATCATAGCAGGGTATAGTGGTCTAGGGTTGTTATGAGTGTGGAGAATTTGGCCACTTTGATATAAAGTGTCCTTTAGCACATCAATTTAGGTGACATGATCAGTAGGTTCAGGACCGGAGGGCTCTAGCACTACCGGCAGAGGTGGTGTATAGGGTAGTAGGGGTTGTCCCTAGGGTACTAGAGGTGAGCCATAGTCTAGTAGATCAAGTTGTTATGGCTATCGTAGCCACATGAATGCTTTTCCAGTCTATCTAGGTGCTGAGGCTTCAGATGTTGTCATCACATGTATGATCTCTATTCGTCATGATTTAACTTTTACTTTGTTTGATTTGAGGTATACATTCTCCTATGTGTCTTCTTATTATGCTACCTGTCTGGAGTCTTCTTGTGTGTTATTGCCTGTATCATTGCGTGTAGCTACCCAGTAGGAGATCTTTAGTAGTGGATCATGTATATCGTGCTTCTGTGGTGACTATTCTGGGATATGAAACATGGGTAGACCTAATTATGTTAGATATTGTTGATTTTAACGTGATACTAAGCATGGATTGGTTGTCTTCCTACCATGCGTTCTTGGATTGCTTCTCCAAGACCGTCACTCTACGAATGCTAGGTATCACTCCTATTATATGTAAGGGTGTAGATAGCCACATGTTGAGGGGAGTTATATATTTCTTGAGCGCCCAACGATTTATTGGGAAGGGGTGCTTAGTCTATCTTGCTTACATATGTGATACTAGTGCCACCATACCTTATTTTGAGTCAGTTCCCATGGTTTGTGAGTATTCAGATGTATTTCCTTATAATTTATCGGGTCTTCCTCCTGATCGTCATATTGAATTTCGCATTCATGTTGAGCTGGGCACTCATCCTATTTCTATTCCACCATATTGGATGGCACCAGCCGAGTTTAGAGAGCTTAAGGATCAGCTCTAGGATTTATTAAGTAGAGGGTTTATTAGGCCTAGTGTATCTCTGTGGGGTGCTCTTATTCTGTATGTGACGAAGAAGGATGGGTCCATGCATATGTTATTGACTACAGGTAATTGAATAAGGTGACAGTTAAGAATATGTATCTGATACTGCAAATTGATGATCTGTTTGACGAGCTACAGGGTGTAGCGGTGTTTTCTATGATTGACTAAAGATCCAGTTATCACCAGGTGAAGATTAGGGCTGGGGACATCCCAAAGACTATATTTATGACTCAGTATGGCCACTATGAGTTTGTAGTTATGTCTATTAGGTTGACTAATGCCCCATCAATATTTATGGAGTTGATGAACCGTGTCTTTAGAGCCTACCTAGATTCCTTCATTATTGTTTTCATCGATGACATCTTAGTATATTCGAGGAGTAGAGAGGAGCATGAGCAGCATCTGAGAGTTGTACTTCAGACCTTTTGAGACTATCACTTATATGCCAAATTCACTAAGTATGAGTTTTGGCTTGAGTCTGTGGCATTTTTAGTGCACGTGATGTCTAAGGATGGGATTATGGTAGATCTAGCAAAGATTGTGGTAGTTCATGATTGGGCTAGGCCTACTTCTCCTACAAAGGTTCACATTTTCATCAGGTTGGCAGGTTACTACAGACGATTTGTGGAGGGGTTTTCTTTGATAGAAACTCTATTGACTAGATTGACTAAGAAGAATGTCCCTTTCCAGTGGTCCAATGTGTGTGAGGCAAGCTTTTTGAAGCTCAAGGCTTTATTAACTTCAGCTCTGATTGTTACTCTTTCGACTGAGGGCAAGAGGTTTACAATGTATTATAATGCTTTTGATGTTGGTTTGGCTTGTGTATAAATGCAGCAGGGATGAATTATTGCTTATGATTCTAGACATCTGAAGGTTTATGAGAGGAACTAACCGACTCATAACTTAGAATTAGTGGCGGTAGTCTTCACATTGAAAATTTGGAGGCATTATCTGTATGGCATGCATTGTGAGATCTTCACTGATGACCATCATAGTCTTCAGTACATCTTCAGCCAGAAGGAGCTAAATTTGAGGCAGCGCAGGTGGTTGGACTTACTAAAGGATTATGACATCTCAATTTTTATCATCTGGGCAAGTCAAATGTTGTAGCGGATTCCTTGAGCTGGAAGGCAGTGAGTATGGGTAGTCTGGCATTCTTAGCAGTAGAGGAGCGACCATTAGCTTTGGACATCCATTCCTTGGCTAACAGATTGGTTAGACTTAATATTTCTGAGCTGGGCCATATTCTTGCTTATTTTGAGGCTAGAACTTCCTTGTTAGAGCAGATATAGGCACAACAGTTTGAGGATGTGAGGTGAAGGATCATTCCTGATAAGGTGTTGAGTGGTTAGTCTAGGAAGGCAACCGTAGATTTGGAGGGTGTTTTGAGGATTGAGGGTCGTGTCTGTGTTTCTAAGGTTGGTGACCTGGTCAGGTTGATCTTGGAAGAGGTTCATTGTTCTAGGTATTCCATTCATCCTGGGACAACTAAGATGTATCATGACTTGAGGTAGCACTACTGGTGGTGTGGGATGAAGAGGGATAACTCAAATTTCATATCTAGGTAATTCAACTGTCAGTAGGTCAAGTTTCAGCACCAGAGGCCAGGTGGTTTAACTCAGAGGCTACCCATTTCAAAGTTGATATGGGAGCAGATAGCTATTGACTTCTTAGTTAGTTTGCCACGTACTTTGTGGAGATTTTATGCTAGTTGGGTCATCGTGGATAGATTGACAAAGTCTGCTCACTTTCTGTTGGTTCAGACTTCCTACAGTTCTGAGAGGTTGACTCAGATCTACATCCATGAGATTGTACGTTTGCATTGGGTGCCAGTTTCAATCATTTCTAACTATAGTACTCAATTTACTTCGTGTATCTGGAGGTCTTTTCAAAGGGAGTTGGGTACCAAAGTTGATCTTAGCACTGCTTTTCACCAGCAGACTAATGGTTAGTCCGAGTGTACTATTCAGGTCCTGGAGGATATGTTGCAATCCTATGTTATTGATTTTAGAGGTCATTGGGACCAATTTCTAGCCTTGGCAGAGTTCACGTATAATAATAGTTACTATTACAGTATTCAGATGGCTCTATTTGAGGCTTTGTATGGTAGGTGGTGTAGATATCTGGTGGGTTAGTTTGATGCGTTTGAGGTTAGGTTATGGGGAACTAATTTGCTTCGTTATTCTATGGATAGAGTTTGGATCATTCAGGAGAGGCTTCATACTGCCCAGAGTAGGCAAAAGAGTTATGTTGACAGGAGGGTTTGAGACTTAGAGTTTATGGTTGGTTACTGTGTGTTTCTTTGGTTTTCGCCCATGAAAGGCGTGATGAGTTTCGGGAGGAAGGGTAAGCTCTTTCCTAGGTTCATTGGGCAATTTGAGATCCTTCGTTGCATTAGGGAGGTTGCTTGTTAGATGTCCTTGCCTCTTGCTCTTTCTTGTATTCACCTTGTTTTCCATGTTTGTATGTTGCGGCGATATAATTTGGATGAGTCTCACGTACTCCAGTGGGATTCAGTTCAGTTTGATAAGTCTCTATCCTTTGAGGAGGAGCCTGTTGCTATTTTGGATAGGCAGGTTAGGAAGTTAAGGTCCAAGGAGATTCCGTTAGTTAAGGTTCAGTGGCAGCATTATCCGACTGAGGAGGCTACTTGGGAGATCGAGACTGACATGCAGACCCTCTATCCTCATCTTTTCGAACCTTCAGGCACCTTCCTTTCTTTAACTTTTAAGGATGAAAGTCCTTTTAGTATTGGATGTTATGAAAGTCCTTCATGCTTTTTTCGCATTTTGAGATTTTCCATAGCGGCTACAGGTCATTTATGACTTTTCGGAACTGACAGTTCAATTCTCGGGTAATTCATTTATGTTTTAAGCCCATATCCCTATTTTTTAACTCTTAAAGTGTCACGACCCAATTTCTCGGTCATGATGGCACTTACAACCCCCGGTAGGTGAACCAATCCTCATAGCCCAGAACAGTTAGTAATGGGCTACTATCTAACAAATAAGAGAACAAGACGAAGAGAACAGATAAAAGGGCTATAAATATATACATATGCGGAAACTAAGCCAAACCCCAAGACGTGGTATCATAGTATAGAGCCCCAACTATATACATGGAGTGCAACTAATCCAAAACAATATATACAGATGTCTCTGAATGGTAATAGAGTACATGAAGCAAAAGATAAACTAAAGCTAAGCTCCAATCGCCAAGAGCTCACCCTCAGCCTGAAGTAGTCCCCAACAGATCTCCAAGCACGAATCACAACGATCTAACGGCGATGGCCCACTCTAGGATCTGCACCCAAAGATGCAGGGGGTAGGGGTGAGCACCAAATGCGAAGCATAAGGTACCCAGTAGGTATCATAGGCCGACTGGGCACATATAAGATAAAAGCGTAGTAATAGACAGAATAGAAGCAAGCAGTCACAGAAATCAACGAAAGGTACACAGGAACTAGCCCAGAGGGAAATCAACAGAACCACATATGAGGCTAGTAAGCAGAATATACACACCATAGGCACAGGTGAAAGTAAGAAATAACGCACCTGGGGTCCTTGCAACAACAGTGTATACAAAATAAGTTTACGAAATAGACGGTATACCGGTAACCTCAAGAGTAGGAAGAAGAGAGAAAGAGTAATAATAGGCATGCTCAGAGACATGGATCAAACTCAACTAATCATACCAATCTCATACTTATCTATAATAGAGAACAATTCTGTAAGTAAATAGCAAAAGTCTACCTACAGTCCCCCGGCCGCCCATACAACCGAGGAACACAAACAAGTGAAAACAAACCCTCCGGCATCCGATACTACCGGAGCGTCCAATCAACAAACAACAAACAAAGGTAGAGCCTCAAACAATGAATGATATGATGCATGAAGATCTCAGTAAATGGTATCGCTGTATGTACCTCCTCCGGCGCCGATCCGGCCCAGCAGGTAGGTTCCATGGAAGGACACTGCCCGTATACCTCTACTCCACCGTATACCCCTCCTTCAGCACACGCAGCCCGTAGCCCCTGGCCCGGATGGCAAGGTCCATGGAGGTCCCAGACCCCATACTAAAACTCAGTATCAACACATGTCGTCCGGAAGCAAGTCCGGTATCAAGATAGAGACCCAGTCTCGAATATGCAATGCCCAGACCCTGTCCAGGACTAAAGTAGTAGGAAAATGTCTCAAAAACCCCTCCAAGGGTGCCCGGGAATAACCGGGTCTAAACAGTAAAAAGTCATCTCAGGTGCTCGGTCCGACCGAGGCTAAAAATCATCTCAAGTAACAAGAAAACTCAACTAGCACCCCGGCCCTGCCAAGTCTAGCGATAATCGTAAAACTGATGATTTTAAACATAATTTTACTTTCTTGCCCAAAAAATATTCACAAGTTAAATCAACCATTTCCAAATCATTTCCATCAAAAACAGGCCCCCCGGGCCATGCAAGGTTTAGAAAATAGTGCCAGTAGGCCCGAAGCCAAAACCATAGTAAAACATGATAAAACCTCTTTATATGCATGGAAATGGTATGATCACACACAATAGCTGCCCAGCAGCTCACAATCAACCTATCGACCCTGCACAGGCCCACAGCTACTCAGCAAGCATAACCAGCCTAGAAGGATAATTCTATGCCCGGGACTCGCGGACATTCCCAAAATCCCACCTTCTATGTTCCAGAGTCAACAAGGCCTCACAGGACCGCAAGGGTAAATAAAATATATCGGCGAACACTACAAGCAACGGAGGAACAAAAGTAGGCGGACATGAATAAAGCGGTCGAGGTCTGTGGTACCAACCTAATAAACCAACCCAAGGATGCCCATTAATACAATTTTATTCTATATATTCGGAGTCTAGGGAAAATAAACCGTAACCTACCTGTCGTCTGATGACAAGCTTGAACCTCTCCGAAAAATCCCTAACACGAAATCAAACTCGGACTCGGACTTGAATAACTTGGCGTCGATAATTGATTTCTTTTTGATAATTAACAATTTTGCGTCAGCAATTCTGTTCATACGAACTCCTCATTTAATCCTTTCAACACACAGAAGTATGTAATTGCTCACAAGCTCACTACTTCTACTGGAAGCTATCAATTAAAGGCAACCGTCATTAGTGCATGTGCCACTCAATTTAGCTAATATGCTAATGAGTGAATATGTGGCAGCATCCTATTTTGTTAGTAAATGAGTTGTCCAACCCCTCCACTCCCACGTGGAGTAGAGGTGGCACTATTGAAAGATACCTTTACCCCGTTATATATATTTGGGTATTGCATAGGTTTGTGGAAAAATAAATATAACTTTTTGAATATATCATAATTCATAGAAAATTATTTCAAACAAAACCTACTATATTATAATAATAATTTTTAACATAACTAAATTTACTATCTCCGTTAAAATATTACAATGTATAAAAACCTTATAAAATAAATACATATACAATTATAACGTATCAAAAATATTTTCCATAAACCTTTAAAATATTTTGAAAAGGTAATAATAATATAATATAACTTCCTACCACCTTCGACTTTTAAATAACATATTTTCAAATACGCACGATTTCGTTACTCAAGAATTCTCTCGGGATCCTCCCTTATGTTTTATCACTGTTTCGGAACTGAAATGGCGTCTTAAAACGTGAAGTTGAGGCTTAAATCGAGTTTAACCCAACCCGGTTCGCGACCCGGTTCGCGACCCGGTTCGCAACCCGTTTTCTGCCAGACAGTCCGCAGTAAAACAGCCATAACTTTTTACTCTGAGATCAGTTGGATGTGAGGTTTTGTGCGTTGGAAACTAGACTCGTAGACCTTCGATTTGGTATTTCGGAGGACTTCTAACTCTTTATATATTGAGAGAAAAGCCCTGAGATATTTTACCCGAAGTTCAGGAAATTTCTTAAAGAACTTACGATAACTTTTGTCGATTTGCTTGACTTCAAAACTTATAATGCGACCAAATAAATGGGCCCGACACCGAAATACTGGTCCCGATGAGCCTTAAGTTACTTGGGGCCGCTACAAACAAGCTCTAACGGTTCAAGGAAAACGTACACGTGGAAATAACCGGAAGGGTCATTACATCAAGTTGGTAGAGTTGACTTTGGTCAACATTCAGAGAAGATGGCCTCGGATGGAAATTCTATCAGCATTGTTAGCTTCAAAACATTAACTCTGGGCTAGAGGGACCTTTGGTTCTGGTTCCAAGGCTTCCAAACTTGTTTTGGGCTATTAGGTGCCATTTTTGTAAAATTTGGTTTTTGGGCATAGGGCCCACTTTTCATCAAAACGATTTATGTTGGGATTTTTGTCAGTTTTTATTAAGTTCAGAATGCCTTTTTGTTAGGATAAAATAGTTCATTGCATCCGCGGGACCCTGAATGAATCCCAAGGGTCCATTAAGAGACATTTTAAGTTGCCAAAGTGTTGTTGTGGCTGGTTGTTATTGCAGTAGTATACAACCCTTCACCTGTATGGTGGGTTGGCTGTGTGCACTTAGAAGGACCTTTGGCATTGCTTCCCTATGCCCTTCACCCATGTGGGGCCTAGGCTGCGTGCGCGTGCCCGCGAGTGCGGTAGCCAGCCCGCATATACGCTGAAGAGGCACATGGGTCTTCCTCTTCCTTCCTTGTGCGTGCGCGTGCACGTGCGCCTGGAACATGCTCCTAGAAAGGTGCGCGAGATTACGTACGTGATGGCCTTGACGCATGCGCGCAGGCTTGGCCTGGCAGCTTTATATACTTCAAACTTTGTTTTCTACTCCTTAAAACTAAATTTCTCCATTATATTGAGCTTTAAAGGTTGGTTTTCAAGCTCCCTTTCATCCCCCATTATTCTAGTAAGTCCCTTCTAGTCTCCCATTCCTTATCCGTCATTTCATTCATGTTGTTTTCTCTAAAAAAATTATTAACTCCTTGTTTCAAATTGTTGATCAATGTGGACTTTGGGGTTGTTTTGGGCCCCTAAATGAGTCTCGTTCGCGCTCAAATTTTGTGCATGGGATTATAAACTCGCTAAGAACATAGTTGTGAAAGTTGTTTTTTGTATCATTGCACGGGCCCAAGGGTCATTGTCCTACCTGATTCCCAGGCCAAATTTCCAGTTAGAAATATGGGTGTCACTTTTCTCATGTTGACACCAGGATTATTTTCTTGATAGCGTGGCAGCATTTTGAGGCTGTTCAGAAAGGAAAGGCACACGAGTGACGATTCGTGCTTGTAGTTCGGCCCCAAGGTAGGTTACTATTTATTTTCCTTAGACTTGGCTTAGATAGATTCTTATATTTTATAAATTGTTGGAACGTTAGGTTAAGCCTTAGGGTAGAAATAGTCTTAAATCATGTTTTTGTATAAATTGGCCATTTTGAGACCATAGACTAGAATTATACTATTTATCCTTAGTTTAGGAGCTTGTAGAATTGTTGTGGCTAGCCTACAATCCTTAGAATTCTTTTAGGAGGTTTAGAGGTAGAGTAGGTTCTTTTATTTATTTTCGTGGTTATTTTTCATTCCTTCCTCTTTTATTTATCATATTTGTGTAACTGCGGGCCAGAGGCCATGATATGGATCAGACTGGGTTCCAGGTTAGTTATCTTGTTTGGAAGGTGTTTTGACCTGATTGATTTGACACTCTCTAAATGTGGTATTATATCTCATATTGCATTGAACAACAAATGGTTTGGAAGTGATGAAAATATGGGATTTTTTATTCAAACGTGACATTTTAACTTAACTACTGGTTTTCAAAAGGAAGGAAAGTACCACCATTTATACTAGTCTGCGGGACATTTCTGGATCTTTTTTCTATTTACTTTTCTTTTGATGAGTTTAAGGCACAATTTCAGGCGGCCCGAGGAGAACATATCCGGATTTTACTTTCATGCATATGTTAATGAGCTCGAGATTACATTCTGGGGGCCTGGGGTACCAGATATCGTGTTTTTACTTTCATCATTGGCCATATACCGCATCATATCATCTCATGATGCAGTGCATTTTTTAGTCTATGTTTACTTGGAGTTCTTTTGCCTTTACTATCATTATTATCTTCACCGCCAGTGTAGCTAGTTCTGTTTTTTATTGATAACTAGATTCAGGTAGATCCCTGTAGTTAGTTTACTTTCTTGTGTCTTATAATATATTATCTTTATGAGCTAGATTAACCTATGATGACTACTGAGTAATCGTTGTTTTGGTACTCATACTACACTCTGCATCTTTTTCTAATGCAGCACCTAGTACGAGCCACCCTCGTTGACTCTCCAGTCATTCATGGCCATCTGTTGTTCGGATCGCGATGAGCTCCTGGCATTTTGAGATCCTTCACTCCTTTTCATCTACATATCTGTCTATATTTTTTTTTTGGATAGGCAACACTTCTTGTATAGTTATTCCGTACTTTAGATGCTCTTGTGCCGGTGACACCATGTCCAGGATTAGTCTTATAGATGTTTTATCTTCTCGGTCACTTGGGGCCATTTTGTATATTTTTATTTCTATTGGTATGTATATATACTTTTGGCCCCTTCTCGTATGATTCTCTCCTGTATTTTATTATTTAAACAATTTTTCTATACTTCTGCGTTCTTAGGCTGGCTTGCCTACCAGGGGATTATGTAGGCACTATTGCGACCCAATTCTGGGTCGTGACAACTCAGTGCTCAGGCATACCATTATTTTTTATGGTGTGTTATGTATCAGGGAGGAACAGGTTTCAAAGAATCAACATGCTTAGGAGGGACTTTTTAATCATCCAAATTTTGGTGAGCCCACACGTACTTGATCGTAGAGATCCGTTGACTCATTTATTGCCTTTTATTTTATTTATAGTTGGGTTCTTAAATTTATTATTCCTTTCATAGAGGCTCAATTGATAGATATTGTATTATGGGTACTAAGTATAAGTTATTTCTTGACATATTAAGGCACATTGCTATTATTAGCTGACAAATAGGCTTTTATCATTTATATATCACTATTTGTTTCACTTATTAAATTTTTGGCCATAATTGGATTAATTATAATTGGAAAATTATGTGAACTATTTCATGTATAAGGTCTTTCAATATGGTTATGCAATATCATATGCTTGTTGTACCAGGGTCAATTTTGGTGTGTGACACATTAATTATGAAAATGTTTATACACGAGTTCACGATATTTTTACCAAGCCTCTCAAGTTTGAAAACTTTTAGAGACTGAGATCAAGACTTGGGAAAAAAATAATAATTAAGGAGGAGATTTGTGTGAATCAAAGAAAATAAATGAAAAAGAAAATAAAAATAAAGGAAGTGTTAAGTTGTGGAAAAAAGTTCCAATGGTCGTAATATGTTTTGGTAATAAGAAATTGGCAAATATGCAAATTTCAAAGAACCAATCATTTTGGTTTGGTTGAAAGGGTTGGCTTCATCTGCTATAAATAGAGGAAAGTTGTAACGACTCATTCGGTCATTATGAGGTTGTTAGGGAATTGAGCTTGTAGTGGTCGTAATTTCTTATGCTTCTAAGTTGTTAATTAATACTTCTTAGGATGGAATTTGATGTTCGAAAAAGTAATTGTGGTATTTTGGGACCTAGAGCCCAATAAAAATGATACATTTCACATAAAAACTGTTTTAAGGTGGCTAATGGGGTAGAAACTTCATGCTTTAGGATTATGTGATCATTGGGGAACTAGACTGTGATGAATTAACCCTTGGATAATGGTTTAAACTTGAAAAAGGGTGGAATTAGGTGGGTTCGAATTTCCAAAGTTATTATTTGAAGAATAGATGATTAAGTACTCTTGCATTGGTCATTTTTAGACCTTGAGAATTCCGAGGCTTTGAGGAAAGAGAAGGCTCAAGTGAAGTAGATTGCTCATTCAAGTTCTTCAGTTGAGGTAGGTTATGGTTTATTTGGATTTAGAATTTGATTAGTCACTTCTATGTGTTATGAACTCATAAAGCATGCATGATTGTTCTTCGGACATTGTCATGACCCAATCGGTCATGATTGAAACCCATCCTAGCTCTATGGTGGAAAATAGTCTAACCCAACCCATAACCAACTATTTAGAATTCGCTTAAACCATCTTCATCAATTCACTTCTATTTAGCTTACCAAACACAATGTTAAACAAACTAAATAGTACTAACTGATTCAATATCAAAACAAGAAAATGCGGAAGTATCTCTAATTATTACAACCCTCTGGACCAAAAGTCACCGTAAAAGAACTCTAAAGAATTTCAAAAAATAAGTCTAATCATTATCCAGAACACGGAATAAAAGGAATATCTCTGTCCCAAAACAAAGAACATAACTAATATAAAGACGATACAATTGTTTCCTAGACATGGTGCTCACCCTTGAAGCGATTCCTGAATCATGAACTAGACCTGAGGTCTTTTCTAAAATGCTGAAACACGCTCTGCACTCAACAAAAGAAGAGTACATGTATTATCAATACAAAAGCTAAGTACTGGTAGATATCATCGGCCAACTCAACTCAACACTATACAAATAAGCAAGTGAAATGCAAATAATAGAGATCAAAACACAAATCACAATTAGTTGACAAATAGGTACAATCATAACACTTCATCTAAATAGGATACATGTATGGAAGTAATAAACTACACTTAGATAGATCCCTTCAAGAATGGTCATCACAAATATAAGTACAATGGAATGATGATTGCATGCATGCAAGATGTACACACATACTAGAGTCGACAGGGATTCTCAATTATGACCTGCAAGGGACGAACTTTGTCCATGTACTAGTGTCGGTGTGACACCCATTCCAATAATAGTGTCGGTGTGACACCAGTTCCAATAACAGTGTCATTGTAACACCCAATCCATATAACAGTATCAGCGTGACATCAATCCATATATCACCATAATACCATCTCCAAACCATATGTTTAATGCATGATACAGTCAATTATCACAAGTAATGCCCGAAAGCAAATTACAAACACCCTTCTTACATATAAGCACAAAGTCAAGCAAGTATTTACTATAATCAAACCATAACCTACCTCGATTCCTTGCCTAAAATCTTTAGTAGACCATAGTTTTGCCCTTTCTTGTGATTTTTTTCTCGTTCTTGATCTATAAACAACAGATACATAGACTTTAACACAACAATTCACCCTTCCTAAGCATTAGGAACTCATATTTATCAAATTACTCAAGAACACAACCTAGTTCATCACTTTAGGGTTTTCTACCCTTTAAACGTTTTTATTTTTTCCAAAATTCAACTAACAATCATGAATTCTACCATAGGAAGTGTTTTCTAACCTCCTAAAATAACTAATACTTGATAAAAACATCATTCCCCACCAATTCCCACAGCTTATATGTAATGACCCTTCTGGTCATTCTCACGTTTACACTTTTCTTGTACTGTTAGAGCTTGCCTGTAGTGGCTCCAAGTCATTTATGACTTCCTTGGACTAGTGGTTCGGTGTCCTAGCTGTTCATTTGGTCTTTATGATTGTTTACCTATTTTAAAGCTTAAACTTAGGAAATTATTGACTTTGGTCAACATTTTTGGTAAACATGCTCGAAATCAAATTCTGACAATTTCGTTAACTCTAGAGTATATTTTTTGTCTAAATGGACCCTTGGTCAGGGTTTGGGAGCTTTCATTTTTGTAATATGTTGCCTTTTGTTTTTTCTGGCCGGTTGAACTTAGAAGTTTGTATTTGTTCAATAATCAGAGAAGACGGCCTCAGATGAAAATTTTGACACTATAGTTAGCTCTGAAATGCCGAGTTTGGGCTAGAGAGACCTTTGGTTGGGGTCCCGAGGCTTCCGAACTCATTTTGGACCATGGAGTTCTATTTTGGAAAGATTGTCTTAAGGTTGGTTTTGGGTTTGGGGCCTACCTTTTCATTAAATCGACCTCTATTGGGACTTTTGTCGATTTTGTTTAGTCTAAAATGCCATTTTTGATTGAGTAGCATAGGTCATTTGTGACCGTGGAACCCCGGATAAACTCTTAGGGTCTATTCGAGATTTTTATACTTAGCTGGGTTTTTTGCTGGGTTTGCTGAGTGTGGTGTGTCCTCAATTGCAGACTTTTTTGCCGCATTTGTAAAGTTCCCGCCTTTGTCATGAGTTTGCTGCATTCGTGGAGTTCCCGCTTGTGCGGTGATTTTGCTGCATTTATGGAGTTCCCTTTTGTGGAGGGTTTCTGCTTTCGCAGAAATCAACCGCATTTTTTATGTTTGCATTTGTGATGATTTGTCTGCATTTGTGGAGGTCACTATTCATCTATGCCTCCACATTTGTGATAAATAGTCCTACATTTGTAGAAATCACTGACAGTGTATAAATTCATCCTTTCTTCTCCATTTCATTTTAAATCAAACTTCTAACTCATTTTCTCTCCATTGTTCTTGAGCTTAAGCTTCTTTTCTCTGTGTCGACTGATTCTAAAGTGTTGGGGCGGTCAATTCTTGCCAGTGATCGTCTCCTCTTTGTTAATTGGTAAGTTTTCTTGTCTAATTCCGTCAATTCCCCATTAAACTCCCTCTTGGTTCCTTTTAAGCTTGAGGTTGTTTTTAGCCCTTCCAATGGTTGATTTTTGCTAAATTTTGGAGTATGGGCTCCTAGGGGAACATTGTAGTGGTTTTCATTCCCGGCTTTGGGTTGTGGGGCCCACGGGCCCGCTTGTGTCTCAAATTTTATCCAAGCTATACTTTTAGCAATATGGGTATCGTTAGTCTTATTTTATTGAGTAGACAACCTTCTTGATAGTGTGATTGTTGTTTGAAACTTCTCAGAGCAGTTCGGACTTGGACATCATCTTTCTAGCATCTTGTCATCGGATGACAGGTAGGTTACGGTCTTCTCCATTTAGACTTTGCGTATATAGGCTATAATTGTAATAATTAGCATCCTTGGTTTGGGTTTTATTAGCTTGGCACCCCAGACCTTCTCCGCTTTATTTATGTCCATTTTTTTTCACTCGTTTCATTGTAACATTCATTGTAGTTGTTAGTATTACCCTTGTAGTCCTGTGTGGCCTTGTATTTGACTCTGGACCATATAAGGTGGGTTATTTGGGAATTTCAGTTAGTCCCAGACATCAATATTACGATTGTAGAGCTGGTTATATGTGTTGTAGAGAGATTTGAGCCTGTGCAGGGCCGATAGGTTAATTGTGAGCCGTTAGGTTGTTATTGTGTTTAGCATACCATTATCATGCATATAAAGAGATTTTTATGCATATTTTTTTGTGGTTTTCACTGAGGGCCTACTATAAATGTTTTTTCTGAAACTTGCATGGCCCCGAGGGTCCATTTTTGGTAAAAATGGTTATAAAATGGTTTTGAACTGATTTTCATGGATCTTCTTGGGGTAAGAGAGACTAAATAATGCTTTTTATCACTGTTTTTATACTTACACTAGACTCAGTTGAGTTATGGTTCTAGACATATTTTATTGATTGATTTGAGATTATACTAGACTCGGTTGAGCTGAGCGTCAGACTTGTTTTACTATGATTTTAGACCCGATTATGCTCCGAGCACCCTCGTTGGGTTTTTTGAGACATGATTCACTATTTTAGACCCAGATAGAATCCAAGCACTCATTTTTAGATTTTGGTTACTGATTTTGATCCAGATACACTTCGGACGACTATATTAAGATTCTGACATTTAGTATGTGGTCGAGGATTTCCATGGACCTTGCCAATCTGCACCATAGGATACATGCTGAGTGTGTCGGAGGAGGGGTATATGGTTTGCTTGAGGTATACGGGTGTGTCCTTCCATGGATCCTACCTGCTAGGCCTATCAGTGCTAGAGAAGGTACATACGGTACTACAGTTACACCCGATTTTCACTCTATTACATCATATTATACATTTGTGTATAATTCCACCTTTGTTTGTTGTTTGTTATTTGTTGAGTGTATGTTCCGGTAGTATGGCATGCCAGAGGGTTTGTTTTTACTTGTATGTGTTCCTCGAGTGTATGGGCACCCGATGGGATTGTAGGTCAATTTATTACTATATCCTACGATCATTCTTATTCACTTGATAGTTACACTTGGGTTATTGAATGCTTATTCCTACTTTGAGAGTTGTATTATTTGCATCATTTAGCTAGTAGAATTGGGTTTCAAGCATAATTATGTTTTATTTTCTTTCCTCCATTCCCTTTTACTTGAGGCTGTTGGTATACCGCCTATTTCGCAAACTCTCTCTCCATATTTTTATGGAAAGGACCCCAGGTGCATTCTTCTTTCCTTCACCTTTGTTCTGTGATATATATTCTGAGTAGCTATCCTAGTTTGATTGTTTTATCCTTGTATTCTATTTGTGCTAGCCTCCGTGTACTTATATGTCTTCTTCTATGTATATCTTAGATGTGCTCAGTCGGCATATGATGCCTACTGGGTACTCATTGCTTTGCAATTAGTGCTCATCCTATACTTCTACATCTTCTTGGTACAGATCCTTGTCTGGGCCATCGCTGCTGACTCGTGTAGAGTGCTTTTGGATCATTCGAGACTGAAGGTGAGCTCCTAGCGACTGGGTCTTAGCTTTTATCTCCTCTTTTGTATTATGTACTCTAGTACTATTCGTAGACAGGTGTATATATTCTTTTGGACCCTTATACTCTGTTTATGCAATAGCATCTCTTATACTGTGATACCAGGTCATGGGATGGTTTCGTTTTCCTAGATATATATATTCCAGTTACTTTATTCTCTACTTTTATGTCTTACTTTCTCTTATATATCATTCTTCCACATGTTTTTTAGATACTAGACCATTATTAATCATTCTAGCCTATGAGGATTGGTATGTCTACAAGGGGGTGTAGGTGCAATCATGACCTAAGATTGGGTCGTGACAGCTTGATATCAGAGCCTAGGTTCACTAGTGTCATCACTATAGGAGCCAATGTCTAGTAGAGTCTTGCAGATCGGGGCAGAGACGTCTGTACTCAATCTTTGAGAGGCTACAATGGCATATTAGGAAACATGACTCTTTTCTTGCTTCTATATCATGCGTCTTATCCTAAATGGTTTGCTTGAAACTCACTTGTTCTACTTCACTTTTCTATAGATGGCTCATAAGAGGTCTTCAGAAGTGAGCGAGCGCGAGCCTTCGACCCTAGAACACCTGACTCCAGCTAGGGGCTGGGGTAGTCATATAGGTAGAGGCCGAGGATGTGCCTAAGCAGTGGCACCAACTAGAGCTTCTAGGGTTGAGATTGAGCCCAAGTTAGTCACATAGTAGCAGCCTATGTATCAAGGGACAACCCATGTACCACCAGTGCCAACACTAGCTTCTTTACCAGCTTCAGCCCTAGCTCCATCATTAGATATTTGGGGTTTACTTTTTCATTTTTTAGGTATCATTGAGGTTCAGCCTTATGAGGTAGCACAAACATCCGCTCAGGGGGAAGCCCTATGTGCTCAAAATATAGGAGCATAACCTGCTATTGTGGCTCCCCGTGGTAAGGTTCTTCCGATACCTTCTACTGCACAACCTCGTGCTTCTCTCCTAGTTATGATAGAGACAAAGAAGAAGGCTCTGGGAATATTCTAAGATTGGCGTCGCCTAAGTTTTCTGGTACTCCTAGTCAGGATCTGGATGAATTTATTACTACTTGTGAGGATATGCTACATCATTTGGGGTTATTGGAGACTCATGGAGTTGGTTCTACTACTTATAAGCTAGAGGGCTCAGCTAAGTTATAGTAGAGGGTCCAGGTTGCTTGCAGACCATCTACATCTTCTCTGTTATCATGGACAGGGTTTTATGAGGCCTTTATGGCCAAGTTCTTGCCACAGAGCAATATAGAGCGTCGTAGAGAGAAGTTCACTAGACTTATGCACGGATCTATCATCATATCATAGTATGAGACTTTCTTCCACCAGCGTTCTCCATTCGGGGGAAATTATCATTCGTACTGAGTCAGACAGGGTTCGTAGATTTGTTTGGGGATTGAGATTAGAGTTTAGATAGGCGACTGAGGTTTTAGTCGCCAGTGGGCGATCCTTCTAGGTTATAGCAGATCATGCTTGTACTTTAGAGGATTTGCATCATCATGATTCGGGGGCCAGGGATAAGAGGCCACATCATCAGGGCACTATAGTGGTACCCAACACAGTGGTAGAGGTTCAGGCCGTGATGGCCATATCAGTGTAGCTAGTTTATCCCGATAGGGTGGGAATCAGGGCCTTGCTATGATAGAGGTGCATTCGGTCATTATACAATAGATTTTCCCCAGTGAGGTACAGTTCAGCCAGCCGCTCAGCCTATCAGAGAAGTGCAGCCACCGGCTAGAGGAGGTGGTGTTCTGGGTAGAGGTAGTGCCCAGCATGGCAGGATAGGTAATAGGGATGGCGGTCAGTCAAATGGAGGTCAGCGTCAGTTTTATGCGGTCCCTAGGAGATCGGAGGTAGAGGCCTCAAATGTTGTGATCACATGTACGATTTCTATATGCTGCCAGTCAGCTTTAGCTTTGTTTGATCCTGGATCTATGTGTTTGTATGTATCTGCCTAATTTATGCCTTGTTTGGGGTTGGCTAGTGAGTCGTTATCTATGCTTGTATCTATTTCAACCCCAGTAGGAAATTCTTTAGTAGTGGATCGGGTTGTGTGAAATACTTTATGATTGCTATTGGTGATTTGGATACATGGGGTGATTTGATTATATTAGACATGTTAGATTTTGATGTAATTCTGGGCCTGGACTGGTTATCCCCTCATCAAGTGGTTTTGGATTGTTATGCCAAGACCGTTACCATAATTGTGCTCGATGTATCCCCGGTTGTGTGGTAGAGTTCTGTTGGCCACACACCATCTGGGATCATTTCTTGCCTTTGTGCTAGGAAGTTGATTTCTCATGGGTGTTTGGATTATCTAGCATATGTCCGCGATGCTAGTGCCGACACTTCTTCCACTGAGTCGTTTCTTGTGGTTAGAGACTTCCTAGATGTGTTTTCGACTGACCTGCTAGGCCTTCCAATTGAGAGAGATATAGACTTTGCTATTGATTTAGAGCCGGGCACCAGGCCTATTTCTATTACTCCTTATCATATGGCTACAACTGAGTTGAGTGAGCTTAAGGATCATCTCCAGGACTTGTCAGCTAAGGGTTTTATTAGGCCGAGTGTGTTGCCTTGGGGTGCTCTAGTTATGTTTGTGAAGAATAAAGATGGGTCGATGCGAATATTTATTGATTATAGGTAGCTGAATAAAGTGACTGTGTACAATAGGTATCCGATGGCGTGCTTAGATGACTTGTTTGATCATCTTCAGGGTTCAGCCGTGTTATTGAAGATAGATTTGAGGTCAGGCTACCACCAGTCTAGGATAAGGGTGGGGGACATCCCTAAGACAGCAGTTAGGATACGTTATGGCCATTATGAGTTCCTCGTGATGTCTTTTGGATTAACTAATCCCCCCGCAGCTTTTATGGACTTGTTGCACATGGTGCTCATCCCATATTTGGACTCATTTGTGATAGTATTCATCGATGACATACTGATGAAATTTTTTATGGTGCATGAGATATGCCATGTCATACTTGTATGAGGGTTCTTATCAATTGAAAAGTGCACATTGTGGGTCCCATGTTATTATTATCCTTCCCATTCAACCTTTTCTTTCATTCACCATTCTATTATCCCTCTACTATAATTTACACCAACACCCTTTATTAATCTCCATTTGGCTATGTTTGACACAACATATTTTTGATTTTTAAATTTATTTACACATGTTATTTGATTTCACAAATTCAAATAACACGGTGAAAAAAATAGTAATGTCGAGCTGGTTGTTATTTTAATTAATTTACATTTGTTACATTAAAACTATAAAAAGAATTTAAAATGCAGAGTAAAAAATTATAACCTATTGAATGGTTGAATATTTTGACAATTATAAGTGAAAATGTCAAAATTTGAAGGAATTAAAATATTAGATTATTAAATTGAAAAAATTCTGGATACATTTTATATGTAATTATTCAGTTCTTTTATTTTATATTTTATTATATAAAAATTATCTAAATTTAAAGTTTATCATACGTGAATTACGCTTTTATTTGTTTATCACATAAAAATTATCCATTTTAAAATTATCACATAAAAATCTTCTTCTTTTTTCATTTTTTAAAATGTGTTTATGTAATTTACTATACAAATAAATATATCATTAAGGGTGAAAAAAAGCAAATCATTTTTCTTAAATGAGAAAGGAGTTACTATATGAAAAAGTGGCTTGACAGAACAAAAGTATTAAAAAAAATTCAATTTTCATTAATCCTGGGTTTTATATTAAGTTCTTGTAATAATTAAAAATGAGATTGATTATGATTTTGTAAGACAATTAAGAAGATTTTAAGGTGCAAAAATTCATAAATGATTTTATTAGATAATTTTGTTAAGTTGAATGACCATTCAAGAAATTAACTTATTCAAGAAATTAACTTGTTGTATACTTATTAGAAATCTTAGGTTATTAAGTTTAAAAATTAATAAAAAAATAAAAATGAGGAAAAAGTTTAAATTTTCTAGGCATATAAGAAATTATTGAGAAAAAAATAGGTGTAATTTAAGTTAGTATTAATCTATTTTTAATTTTAAAAAAAGGTTATTCTCATCCATTTTACCTATTTATTTCTTTTAAAAAGTAGAAATACAAAAAGAGAAAGAATTAAAATAAAGAAGAGGAGAAGGATGCATGTTGAAGAGTCGACAAAAAAAAGAAAAGAAGTAATTTAAAGAAATGAAAATGAAAAAGAGAGTGTGACTAGGGCCCCCCACCAAAACACTTGTCACAAATATAATGTGTCCTCATAGAGCTATTGCTGGTTGTAACACATGCATTATAAAAAATATCGATACTGATATACTCGCGAAGTAGAGATGATCATGTGAAACACTTGAGGACTGTATTTCAAACTTTGAGAGATCATCGGCTTTATGCCAAGTTCTCAAAGTGCGAGTATTGGCTTGAGTCAGTAGCATGCCTAGGACACGTGGTGTCTAAGGATGGAATTAAAGTGGACCCGGGGAAGATTTCAGTCATTCGTGATTGGCCGAGACCTACGTACTACTCCTATCGAGGTTCACAGCTTTGTTGAGTTAGAAGGGTCGAGGGACTAGGAAGGATGTCTCATTTCAGTGGTTGGATCAGTGCAAGGATAGTTTTTAGAGGCTTAAGGCCTTATTGACTTCAACTCCAGTGTTAATTTTGTCAGTTGAGGATCAGGGCTTCTCAGTGTATTGTGATGCTTCAGGGGTTGGTCTCGGTTGTGTGTTGATACATTAGGGTCGCGTGATAGCATATGCATCATTACAGCTGAAGGTTCATGAGCGCAACTACCCCACTCATGACTTGGAGTTGGCGGCGGTAGTTTTCGTGCTCAAAGATTTGGAGGCACTACCTATATGGGGTTCATTTTTAGATCTTTACCGATCACCATAATCTTCAGCACATCACGAGTCAGTGAGAGCTGAACTCTAGGCAGAGGAAATGGATCAAGTTACTGAAGAACTATGACTTCACTATTATATATCATCCGGGAAAGGCATATGTTGTAATGGATTCCTTGAGTCGAAAGACGGTGAGTAGGGGAAGCCTAGCTTCACTTTTAGTTTCAGAGCGGCCATTTTCCTTGTACATCTTATCCTTGGCTAAACGTTTGGTTTGGCTTGACTTGTCTAATTCTAGCAGTGTTCTTGCCAGTATTGAGGTCTTTTCTACGATGGTTGATCAGATTCAAAGTCGTCAGTTTAAGGATCAGCGGTTATGTTACATTTCTGATTAGGTTGTTTGAGGTGAGGCCAACAGGGCTACTTTAGATTTTGATGGTGTTCTTAGGTTTGATAGCCGCCATTATGTTCCAAGAGTTGGGGATTTGATTCAGTTGATTCTCCATGAGGCATATTATTCTAGATATTCCATCAATCCTGGCGCAGCCAATATGTATAGAGATTTGAGACATCATTACTGGTAGAGTGGTATGAAAAAGGACATAGCAGAGTTTGTATCTCGGTGCTTAAACTGTCAGCAGGTTAAGTTTGAGCATATAAGACTTGGTGGATCAATGCAGCGGCTTCCTATTCCTTAGTGGAAGTGGGAAGAGATTACCATGGACTTCATAGTTCAGTTTCCATGCACTTCTCAAGGGTTTGACTCCATTTCGGTTATTGTTGATTGGCTGACTAAGAGCACTTCTTGCTGGTCCATTCTACTTACAATGCAGAGAGGTTGCCTCAGATTTACCTTCATGAGATTGTTCGTTTGCATGGTCTCTCAGCTTCTATCATTTTAGACCGCGACACTCAATTCACATCTCAATTTTTGAGGGCTATTCATCGAGACTTGGGTATAGAAGTTTTTGTTAGTACCATATTTCACCATCTGAGAGATGGCTAGTCTGAGATGACTATCCAGGTCCTAGAGGACATGCTACGGGTCTGTGTTCTTGATTTTGGAGGTTCATGGGATCAATATGTTCCTTTGGCAGAATTTGCGTATAATAACAATTATCATTCGAGCATTGGCATGGCACTATTTGAGGCATTGTATGGCAGGCATTGCAGATCACTGGTCGGTTGGTTTTATGGGTTTGTAGTCTAGGCCGCAGAGTAAAAACTTGCTTCATGATTCCTTAGATAGAGTCGGAGTGATTCAGTACAGACTTTGGGCAGCTCAGAGTAGGTAGAAGAGCTATGCAGATCGTAGACTTCGTGCCTTAAAGTTTAGTGTGGGTGACTTGGTATTCCTCCATGTATCGCCCATGAAATGCGTGATGAGACTTGGTAGGCAGGGCAAGCTTATCCATAGGTATATCGGGATGTTTGAGATCCTTCAGAGAGTTGGTAGTGTTGTCTATATGCTGCTTTGAGTCTGATGTTTTCATCTATGCACTCAGTCTTCCATGTATTGATTTTGCGGCAGTATGTTCCAGATGAGTCACATGTGTTGCAGTGGGATACAGTTTAGCTGGATGACAGTTTTGATTTTTTTGAGGAGACGGTTGCTATTCTAACCAGAGATGTCAGGAGATTGAGGTCTAGAGAGTTCCTTTAGTTAAGGTTCAGTGGAGGCACCATCCGGCTGAGGAGGCTACCTAGTAGATTTAGAAAGAGATGCGGGCTCAATATCCGCAGTTGTTTGAGCCTTCAGGTACTCCCTTTTTCTTTACTTTCGAGGATGAAAGTCCTATTTAGTAGTGGATGACGTAATGACCCTTCTGGTCATTCCCGTATTTATGCTTTCCTTGTACTATTAGAGCTTGCATGTAGCGGCCCAAGTCATTTATGACTTACTGGGACTAGTGGTTTGGTGCCCTTGTCGTACATTTGGTCTTTATGGCCTTTTCCCTATTCTAAAGATTAAACTTAGGAAATCTTTGACCTAGCTATCACGACCCGATTTCTTGGGTTGGGTTTTATTAGCTTGGCACCCCACACCTTGTCTGCTTTATTTCTGTCCATCTTATTTCACTTGTTTCGTTGTAACATTCATTGTAGTTGTTAGTATTACCTTTGTGGTCCTGTTTGACCTTGTATTTGACTCTGGACCATAGAAGGTGGGTTATTTAGAAATGTTTGTGAGTCCGAAACATCGATATTATGATTCTAGAGCTGGTTATTTGTGTTGGAAAGCGATTGGATCTTGTGCAGGGCCAATAGGTTGATTGTGAGCCATTGGGCTATTGTTGTGTTTGGCATACTATTATCATGCATATAAAGAGATTTTTCTGCACGTTTTACTGTGGTTTTGGCTGTGAGCTTACTATAAACAGTTTTCTAAAACTTGCATGGCCTCAAGGGCCTATTTTCAGTAAAAATGGTTATTAAACGGTTTGGAATAGATTTTCATGGATCTTCTTGGGGTAAGAGTGACTAAATAATGATTTTATCACCGTTATTATACTTACAATAGACTCGGATGAGATATGGTTCTAGAAATGTTTTATTAACTGATTTGAGATTATACTAGACTCGGTTGAGCCGAGCGTCAGACTTGTTTTACTACGGTTTTAGACCCGGTTATGCTCCGAGCACCCTTGTTGGGGTTTTTGAGACATGATTCACTGATTTAGACTCGGATAGAATTTGGGCACTCATTTTGAGATTTTGGTTACTTATTTTGATCCAAATACACTCCGGATGACTATATTGAGATTCTGACATTTAGTATGTGGTCAAGGACCTCCATGGACCTTGCCCATCCGGACCAGGGGCTATGTGCGGAGTGTGCCAGAAGAGGGGTATATGGTGTAGTTGAGTTATTCGGGTGTGTCCTTCAATGGATCCTACCTGCTGGCCTATCTGCGCTGGAGAAGGTACATTTGGTACTACGGTTACACCTAGTTTTCACTCCATTGCATCATATCATTCATTTGTGTACGATTCCACCCTTCTTTGCTATTTTTTGAGTCTACGCTCCGGTAGTATGGGATGACAGAGGGTTTGTTTTCACTTTTATGTGTTCCTCGGGTGTTTGGGATCCCGTTGGGACTGTAGGTAGCTTTATTACTATATCCTACCATGGTTCTGATTCACTTTATAGTTACACTTGGGTTATTGACTACTTATTCTTATTTTGAGAGTTGTATTATTGACATGATTTAGCAAGTAGAATTGGGTTTCAAGAATGATTACATTTTATTTGCATTCCTTCCCTCCCTTTTACATGAGATTGCCGGTATAACACCTATTTCATAAACTCTCTCTCTATATTTTGTTATGGCAAGGACCCCAGGTGCGTTCTTCTTTCCTTCAACAGTGTTCCGTGATATATATTCCGAGTAGCTAGCCTAGTTTTATTGTTTTCTCCGTGTATTTTATTTGTGCTAGCTTCCGTGTACTTATCTGTTTGCTTCTCTAACTACCTTCTTTTATTCTTCTATTTACTGCTTTTATATCTTATACGCACTCAGTCAACCTATAATGCCTATTGGGTACCTGTTGCTTTCCAATTGGTGCTCATACTACACTTTTGCATCTTCTTGGTGCAGATCCTAGTATGGGCCATCACTGCTGACTTGTGGAGACTCGTGCAGAGTGTTTTTGGATCATCCACAATTGAGGGTGAGCTCATGGCGATCAGAGCTTAGTTTTTATCTCCTTTTTAGTATCATGTACTCTTTTACTATTCAATAAAAGTTGTATATATTCTTTTGGTCCCTTGTATTCTATTTATGCAGTAGCGGCTCTTATATTGTGATACTAGGTCGTGGGATGATTTAGTTTTCTAATATATATATATATATATATATATATTCCAATTTCTTTATTCTCTACTTTTATCTCTTGCTTCCACTTATATATTGTTCTTCCGCATGTTTGTTAGATAGTAGTCCATTACTAACCATTCTGGGCTACGGAGATTTGTATGCCAATAGGGGAATTGTAGGTGCCATCATGATCTAAGAAATCGGGTCTTGATAGCTAGGTCAATGATTTCCTAAGTTTAAGCTTTAAAGTAAGGAAATGGCCATAAAAACCAAACGAACATCCAGGGCACCGAACCACCAATACCAGCAAGTCATAAATGACTTAGGGCCGCTACAGGTAAGCTCTAAAAGTACAAGGAAAGCGTAAACACGGGAATGACTAGAAGGGTCATTACATCATAACTTAGGGATAAATTTTGAATTCCATTGTGGTTATGATTCTTACAATTCCTAGAATCTAAAGGGGAAATTTCAAGTTTGAATTGTAAAGAAACCTTACCTCAAAGATGGAAAACCTAAGAAGTTGTCAAGAATCTCTCCTGCTAAGCCCTTGAATGTTTTTTAGAAAAGTGGGAATGTAAAACAGGTTCTCTGATTTTAAAGAACTAGTATACTGCGTTTCCGTCACTGTAGCAACACTTCTACTGCTGCAATGACCTAAAACTAGTATCTATGGAACTTGGTCCCAGCTTTGGCCATTTCACAACACACCTCCCAAAATTTGGCATTACAAACTGACCCTTTCACGGTAATCACTATAACCAGAGTTCTGCTAACCCGTTCCATGCACCAAAAGTTTGTACAACTTCCTAAACTCTTCCTTTAACACAAAATACAGTCAAAAATACAAACCAACACCCTAATAATTTCCATATTTCCCTAGACCACCACACACTCAAAATATGCCTGAGACTTGGCCAGCCTTGAATTTTCAAATTTTTGTGTAAGGGAAAACTAGGCGAAGGTTTTATTCTCTATTTCAGCATAACAAAGATTTGGGTTGTTACATTAGATACCAATTTACTCCTCATTCATCCTTGAATGAAATCAAATAAAAAAGATACAACAAACATGCAAAAGAATTACTTGAGTCGATGAACAAGTGTGGATAGCACTTGCATATATCTATCTCTGTCTACCATGTGGCTTCCTCAACTAGACGGATCCGTCGCTGAACCTTTATCGATGAAATGACTTTGGTCCTCAGCTTCCTTACATCCCTATCAAAGATCACAATTGTCTCTTCCTTATAAGAGAGCTCCTTATCAAATAATTTTGAATCCCAAAAAATAATGTAATCTCCATCTCTGTGGTACTTCTTGAGCATTGACACATAAAATATTGGATGTACCCCTGACACATAAAATACTCAATTTCCCCTTCTTTTCAAATCTCATTACACCCTTCATGGGTGACACATTAAGAAAAACTCTCTCACCTTTCTCAAATCGCACATCCCTTACCTTATTGTCAACATACTCTTTCTGTCAACACTGAGCTGCTTTGAACTTCCCCTGGATTACCCTTAAAAGCATCAAACCATTTAATGAGCGATCTACATTTTCTTCCATACAAAGTATCACAAGGAGCCATGTCAATGCTGGAGTGGTAGCTGTTGTTGTATGCTAATTCACACAAAGGCAAATATTGGTCCCATTGGCCTCCAAAGTCCATCACACAAGCTCGTAGCATATCTTCAAGTACCTTAATCATCTATTATGACTTCCCATCAGTCTGCGGATGAGAAGTTGTACTTAGGTCCAACCTAGTACCAAATTCTAATTGAAACGTCTCCCAAATGTTGGAGGTAAATTGCGTACCTCTATCTGACACTATGTAAATTGGCACCCTATGAAGTCTCACAATCTCCTTCAAAGAGATCTTAGCCAACTAGGTTGTATTGTAGTCCACTTTTATTGGAATAAAGTGTGCAAACTTGGTCAATCGATCGATGATCACCCATATGGAGTCATACTTCCTTAGGGTCTTAAGAAGATCCATGAAAAAATCCATGGTTATTCTATCCCACTTTCATTCCAGAATGGGCATCCTCTGAAAAGCGCCACCAGGTTTTCGATGCTCATACTTAACTTACTGACAGTTTTGACACTTGGTCATAAAATCCACAATGTCTCGCTTAATTCTGCAGCACTAATAATGATAACTTGAGTCTCTATACATTTTGGTTTCACCCAGATGTATAGAGTACTTAGAATTATGAGCCATACAAAGGATGGTAGGAATCAAGTTGCCCACCCGAGGCACACTCACACACCCTTGAATCCTTGGCCTCACCTTGTAACACTTTCTCCATAATGTTATAAAACTTCTCATCTTCAAACTGCCTATTCTTAATCTCCTCATATAAAGTAGACTTAGTCTCCACATGGGCTAACACTCCTCCCTTTCTAGTTACCGACAAGCTCATCTAACCATTAGTTAGAGTTTGTACCTCTCTAGCAAATGGGCGTCTCGACACCTCAAACCATGCCAAACTTCCCATGTTTCACGGCTTCTGGATCAACACATTTGCCACCACATTAGCCTTGCCTGGATGATATAGAATTGAGATGTCATAATCTTTGATCAACTCCATCCACATACTCTGCCTCAAATTCAGATCTTGCTGAGTAAACACATGTTGCAAACTATGATGGTCTGTGACCAATTCACACTTTATCCCATAGAGGTAGTGTCTCCAAATTTTCATAGCAAAAAACACTGCTGCCAATTCTAAATCATGGGTGGGATAGTTCTTCTCATACGACTTCAGCTGCCTCGAAGCATAAGTAATTACATTTGGAACATGCATCAAATCAACACCTAAACTAGACTGTGAAGCATCATAATACAAAATGAAATCCTTACCTTTGATAAGCAAGGCAATAATAAGAGTTGAAGTTAGAAACGTCTTGATCTTTTGAAATCTCTTCTCACACTTATCATCCCACATAAAAGGTACCTCTTTCTGAGTCAGGCGAGTCATCTGTGAAGAAATGGAGGTAAACCCCTTAACAATTCGATGGTAGTAACTGGCTAACCCCACAACATTATGAACCTCTGTAACATTGGTCGGTTTGGCCCAGGTTTTAACAGCTTCCACCTTTTGCGGTCTACCATAACCCCTTTTTAGATACCATATGTTCCAAAAAGGACACTCAAAAATTCACACTTCAAATACTTAGAATAAAGTTGCTTCTCCTTAAGCAACCCTAATACTGTACGCAAGTGAGCTTTATGACCCTCCTTACTCTTTGAGTAAACCAGGATATCATCAATGAAACCAATAACAGATGAATCCAAAAACGTCTTGAATACTCCATTTATCAAATTCATAAAAGTGGCTAGGGCATTGGTCAAACCAAAGGACATAACCAAGAACTTGTAATGTCCATAATAAGTCCAGAAGGTAGTCTTTCAAATGTCCTCAGCCCAAATCTTAAGTTGATGGTAACCTGACCTTAAATCAAACTTTCAGAACATTACAGCTCCCTGAAACTGGCCAAATAGGTCATATATTCTAGGCAAAGGATATTTGTATTGAATAGTTACCCTATTCAACTGACAGTAGTCTATGCACATACGCATACTACCATTCTTATTTTTCACGAAAAGCACTGGAGCACCCCATAGCAAAACACTCGGACAAATAAAACCCTTCCCCAATAACTCTTGCAACTGGGATTTCAATTCTCTTATCTTTGTCGGTGCCATTTTATAAGGAGGGATATATATAGGGAAGGTTCCCTGCTCTTAGTTTATACAAAAGTAAAAATCACAGTTGGGTGGCATTCCAGGAAGATCATCACGAAACACCTCTAAGAATTCACACACTACTGAAATAGAAGCAATAGGAGGGACTGTCAAACTATCATCCTGAAGGTGATCCAGGAATTCCCTACACCCTCGCTTAACTAACTTTTGGGCATGAATAACAGACATAATTCTTGAAGGAGTAGGCTTAAAAATACCTTTCCACACTAACTTATCCATCTCGGGCATAGCTATAGTGACAGTCTTAGCATATCAATCAAGAATAACACGGTGAGGAGACAACCAACTCATCCCCAAAATAATATCAAACTCCTCCATATCTAAGATCACTATGTCTGCCAAAGTTCTATATCCCATAAAAATCACTAGACAGGCCCGATAAACCTGATCTACACATATAAAAACCACAACTAATGTAGACATATACATGGGTGCATCAAGGAATTCCCTTCTTAAGTCCCAACCGAAGGCTAATTTAATAGACACATAAGAAAAAGTAGATCATAGATCAAATAATATAGAATCAATACGATCAAAGAAAAGAATAGTACTTGTGATCACAACATTGAAAGCTTCAGCTTCAGGACAAGCCAAAACATTATAAAGATGTGCCTTATCACCACCCTAACCACCATATCTACAAGTATGTGCGCCACCTCGACCAACCTATCCTCAACCATGGTTGGCTTATAGCCACCCCTCCCTGCATGGTGACCACCACCCCCACTATATAAATGACCCCTACCATATCTTCCACCACCATGACCTGTCAGAACTAAGGCATTAAAAGTAAGCTGCTAAGTCAACTGCCCTGCAGATATGTAGTTAGAACAAAACCTTCAAATATGACCCAATCCCGTACAATCATAGAATCTGATGTCTAAAGCAGGCCGCTAGACTGAAGATGCTAAAGGCATATAACTATCTGTATAATAGGGTTGATAACTGACCCTAGACGGGCCCCTTGCAGCTACAAGCATAGCTGAATAGAATGGCTGAGAAGAGTAAACTTGTGAACCATGACCCTTTGAATAAGTACTATAGAAGTGAACTGATTTCCTAGCCTTCTTTTCCTCTGCCTTCACCTCTCCTTGTTTCTTAATCCCTTCCACCTTCTTCATAAACTCGACCACTTCTTGAAAAGTTTATCTAGACATAACCACTTGTAGAGTAGCCACCTAAACACCTGAACTCAAACCTTTCACAAAATACATGTCCTCTTTTCCTCTGAAGTAATCAACTGAAGTGCATAGCGTGACAAGGAATGAAACTTGGCCTTATAGGCTGCCACAGAGATATCACCCTGCTTCAGTTTTAAGAACTTATCCTTCTTCAGATCTTAGTAGGTATGAGTAACATACTTCTCAAGGAATACATTCTGAATATTGGATCAAGTGAGTGGAGGTAAACTAGCCCTATACTCAACAAAAGACCTCCATCATTTCTTGGTTTCTGCATGTAACTAAAATATCACAAACTCCATGCCATATCTCTCCACAATACGCATCTTGTGCAGACACTCGTGATATTTAATCAAGAACTCAAAAGTATCCTCCGATGCAGTACCCTGAAACACTATAGTTTCATCTTTATGAACATATAGAACATTCCATGCTCATTATAAGTCATCACCAATCCCAATACCTATCGAGGAAATATTCCCGTCTCATAACCTTTATCCATTTGAGGTGCCAGAGTAGTGGTATGCTGCAAGGTTAGAGACAGAAATGCAGAAACTACTGGAGTAATATCGATGCCATTGAAACCACTCAAAAACCCAAAAACTTGTTGAATCAACTCTACAAACATAGGCACTTGAGCTGCACCATTCAGCATGGGTACAACATTCTATAGAACTAATACTTCGTCCTTCTAAACCATCACTTCCTCATTTTGACCCAAATCCAGAGCATCATGCTGTAGGGAAGGGGATGGTAATCTCTGCCTAGCCGATCCTCCTATTTCCTGGGCTCTACCCTTGACAGGTGCTATATGTTTTCCTCTCCTTCTCGCTCTGCCCCTAACATGAGGCCTACCTCAAACCATGGCCTCAGTAGCCAGAATTAGTCTTGCTACTAGTGTTGCTACTGTGGCTACTGTCACTCTAGTTGAACGAGTGTTCACCATCTGTGAAGCAAGAATGAAGGAGGTTTGATACTTGTTTGATCACCCCATTACCAATTGGAATCAAGTACTAGCACAAAAGGAAGAAAAAAGTGATAATTATTTCCTAAAGCCATGTAGCCTCTAAAAGAAAAGTACAGATGTCTCTGTACCATTCTGCAAGACTCCACTAGAACCATTCATATATGATGAGATCAATGAACTTGATGCTCTAGTACCAGCTTTGTCATGACCTAATCAGTCATGATTAGTACCCACTCTAACTCTACGGTGGGAGAACCATCTAACCAAACCCTTAACCAACTATCTAGAATTCTCCTAAACCATCATCATCAATTCACTACTATTTATCTTACCAAACACAATCTTAAACAAATTAAATCATACTTACTCATTTAATATCCAAACAAGAGAGTGCAAAAGTATCTCTAATTATTACAACCCCCGGGACCCAAAGCCAACATACAAGAACTCTAAAGAATTTCAAAAACTAAGTCTAATCACTATCTAGAACACGAAATAAAAGGAATTTCTCTATACCAAAACATAGGACATAACAAACATAAAGATGATCCAATGGTTGCCCATACATGGTGCTCACCCTTGAATTGATGTCTGAATCACGAGCTAGAGTTGACATCTTGTTTCAAATGCTGGAACATGCTCTGTACTCAACAAAAGAAGAGTACAAATAGCATCATTACAACAACTAAGTACTTGTAGGTATCATCGGTCAACTCAACTCAACACCATACAAATAATCAAGTGAAATGCAATTAATAGCGATCAAAACATAACTTACAACTAGTTGACAAAAGAGTTTCATCATGACACTTCATCTAAACATGATACATGTAGACAAGTAATCAACTACACTTAGACAGATTCCTTAAACTATGGTCATCATAAAATAAGCACAATAGAATGATGATTGTATGCATGCAAGATGTACACACATACTAGAGTAAGCAGGGACTCTCAGTTATGACCTTTAGGGGACGAGCTTTGTCCATGTAACAATGATGTCTTGACACCTGATCCATATAACAGTGTCAGTGTGACACTTGGTCCATATAGCAATGTCAATGTGACACCCAATCCATATATCACTTCAATACCATCTCTAAGCAATATGTTCAATGCATGATATAATTAATAATCCTAAGTAATGTTTGAAAGAAAATTACAAGAACCCTCTTACATAAAAGCATAGAGTTAAGTGAGTATGTACTATAATTAAACCATAACCTTCTTCGATTCCTTTCTCAAAAATAATATTACACTACAGCCTTGCCCTTTCTTGAAATTTGTGCCTGTTAATGATCTATAAGTAATAGATACACAGACTTTAACACAACAATTCACCCTTCCTTAGCATTAGGAACTCACAATATCAAAACACTCAAGAACTTAACCTAGTTCATCACTTTAGGGTTTCTACCCTTTAAACTCTTTGAATGTTTTTCCTAATTCAGCTAACAATCATGAAATCTACCGTAGGAAGTGTTTTCTAACCACCTAAAATCAGTAATACTTGATAAAAACATCATTCCCACCAATTCCCATAGTTCATAACTTAGGACTAAATACTGAATTCACTATGGTTATGATTCTTACAATCCTAAGAATCTATAGGGGTAATTTGAAGTTTGAAGTGTAAAGGAACCTTACCTACTATAATAATTTGAAGTTTGAAGTTTTCTAATTTTTAAAAATTGGTATACTATATTTTTGCCTCTGCAGCGGCACTTCTGTCTGCAGTGGTACTGCTAAAGTGAAGGATCCACCACTGCAGTGGAACCTAGGCCAATAGTGACCATCACTATGGTGACACTTCTACTGCTATAGTGGCATTTTTGTCCCAGCAGCATTCCCCAACCAGTGGCTCAAGTCCGATGTAAACTTATGAACAAGAAGTTATGTGATGGATCGGGTACCACACTAGTATGAAAAATTATTCAGATATGAGTGGCTCAAGTCCGATGTGAGCTTATGGATAAGAGGTTGTGTGGTGGATCAGGTACTATAGTAGTATGTTACAAAGACGCCTAGGTCCCTACAATTTATAGCTAGTTCAGAAAAAATAAAACTCTTTAGCATGTGTGTACAGATGAGTGACATATGTATGTTCAAATATGGTACAAAGTGAGACTAACGAGATACACAGGCTATACAAATGTGACTTAGTATGGATATAATTTTATGATTGTATTGTGATTGCATTATACTTGCAGAGTTTTGTGATGAATTCTTATGTCTGGTTTTGGTATCTTATATATCCAGTATTAATTGACATTAGTATGTCTAGATTTGGTTTAATTACTTGGTTGTTATTGAAAACTTGATTCCCTAAGTTACTTAGTTACATGTTTTTATACCATCTTTTGCTTTTATTAACTATGTTATATATAGTTACTAATCTGAGTCAGCCTATGATGTCTACTAGTAAAGAGTGTTTGTGCTGATACTACTCATGCACTTTTTTTGAGTGCAGTCTATGTTCTAGAGTCTTCTTTGCCACCTCGCATTTAGTGTTGCCGACTGATTTGATTGGAGGGTGAGCTAATTTCCTATTTAGGCTGCCATAGGTCCTTTTCTGACAGATGTCTATTTGCTTTAGACATTATTTTATTTGTTTTTGCTACTCTTAAACATTTTCAAGTTAGATTCCTTGTATGATAACTTTTGAGTTATAAGATTGTAATAGTTAAACTTCCGTGCATTTACTTTAGTAATATTTTAAACTCTTAGTATTATATCTCGAATGCCTTATATTTTTTAAATGAATCTGTAACTTTTTAGGTTAGTTGGTAATTTATGGTTTGCACATCGCGGGGTTAGTGTGGGTGCCAATCATGATGGTTTGGGTCATGATAATATAGGTATAAGAGCGCTAGGTTCATTTATCTCATTGTACAAGGACATGTCTAGTAGAGTCTTGCAAAATAATATGGAGACATTTGTACTGCTCCTCAAGAGGCTACATGACACTAGGAAAACTCAATTTTTTTCTTTCTTTTGTGCTATTACTTGATTCCAATTTCTATCGTGTGATCCAAATTAGTATCTAACTTCTTTCATTCTTTTCTCTCATAGATGGTATGGACACATTTAGGAGAAGCTAGATGAGAGGCACCCGATCTAGCCCACTAAGGTTGTAGCTCATGGTAAAGGACAAACTAGAGGAGGTGGTCGAGCTAGGGGACAAGGAGCAACGCCAGTCTAAGTCTCCTGCACCTCTAAAGGTCCATGAAAGGGTAGCAGAGGTTGAAGTAGCACCATTTTAAAAAGGTGTTGTGCCTACTCTGGCTTGATCAAATGTATTAGCTCAGGTGTTTATTTTTTTAAGTTGATTAGCAAGGACCAAGGCACCACCCGCAACTCCAGAGGGTTAGTATTCAGGGGTCCAGCATGTTGCTTCCATTGTTGTATAGATGGATGAGGTTTCAACAGTTTGGGTGTTTCTGAGACCAATGACCGAACCAATGATGACTAGAGATATGCATGATCTATTTTGGAGGTTCACTAAGATGAAATCTCTAGTCTTGTGATCGGACTGGTGATGACTGGATATGAGAGTGATCTGTTTGGGAGGTTCACTAAGATAAAACCATTAGTCTTCTATGGTATAAAGTTAGAGGATGTGTATGAGTTCATCATCAACTATCATTAGAGGCTCTATAAAATGGCGGTGGTGGAAAAGTATGGTGTTGAGTTTGTTACATTTCAGACATTAGGAGATGCTAAGTTATGGTGGTAAGTTTTTGTAGAGTGTAGGCTAGCTGGGTCACCTACATTGTCTTAGACTCAGTTTTACTCTATATTTTTGGAGAAGTATATTCCATGTACCTTATGGGATAGGAGATGTGATAAGTTCACCAACATTGAGCAGGGTAGTTTATCAATTACAACTAATAAGGCCCAGTTTTACTCATTATCCAGGTATGTCTTACAATTATTGCCCACTAAAGAGGAGAGGACTAGGCGGTTCGTAAGGAGATTGAATATGGGGATTTAATTATCAGCCCTTTAAATGGTATCTTCAAGAATAACATAACAGGAGGTAGTTGAGCATGTTCAAAATATTGAGAGGGTTAATAAGGATACCTATACTAAGACTGTAGAGAAGAAGGCCTGCAAGGGTGGTAGTTACTGAGGCTCCTTCTCTAAGGACCTGATTTCTCAGGGTACTCTTGACACCTCATTCATTCGGTTATACAGGTTTCAGCTAGGGATCCATCAAGGGCCATAAAGTATTCTTCATGTTATGTAGAGAGTACATAGCCCTATCATTTAGATTATGGAGGTTATTCTTCCTCTTTGGTTTTAACTCAATGGCCTACCTTAGATATAGTTGTCATGAGTGTTATGAGATTGGTCATATCTGGAGATGGTGACTCAGGTTCAAACAAAGTCGCAGGCTTTCCAAGCTCTAGCTTCAGAAGGAAGGGGAGGTAGTTCATATGGTAGGACCGTCCTCAACTTGGATGCAGTGGCCACACAGCAAGTAGAGGTTGTGCCAAGCCTTACCAAGGTGCTGGTCAAACTGGTTTTGATGGTGCTCATCTCAGTAGAGGTATAGAATAGGCAAGAAAATATGCATAGTTTTATGAATTTTTGGGCAGACCTGAGGCAGAGGTGTTGGACGCAATTATCACAGGTACTATTCTAGTTTATGATCTGATGGCTAAAACTTTATTCAACATGGGTTCCACTTTTTCTTTTGGGTCTACATACTTTGTTGTGGGTGTGGATATAGTATGTGATTTGCATGATATTCATATCCCTGTTTCCACTCTTGTTGGTGATTCAGTGATTATAAATAGAGTCTACCATTTGTGTATTGTAATGTTCATGGGTTATAAAACCTAGGTTTACTTAGTGATCTTAGATATGGTTGACTTTGATGTCCTTCTGGGGATAAGTTGGTTATCTCTATATCATTCAATTTTAGACTGTCATGATAAAGAAGTTACTATAGTTATGCTGGTATGTCTAGCCTTGAGTGGAAGGGTGATTGTTGTCATGTTCCTAAGATGATAATATCATTCATTCATGCCAAGAAGTTAGTAAATAAAGGATTCTCCTATGTTGTTTGTAAAGAAGAAAGATGGGAGCATGTAAATGTGCATTGATTATCACCAGCTGAACAAAGTCATTATCTGGAATAAGTATCTTCTTCCCATATAGATCACTTGTTTGATTATTTTCAAGGTGCTTTAGTCATCTCTATGATTGACTTGAGGTCATGGTATCATCAGCTAAAGATTCAGGCTAATGATATCCCTTAGACGACTTTCCAGACTAGGTATGGGCACTATAAGTATTTTGGTATATATTTTGGGCTTACTTATGCTCCAACTGAATTCATGAGTCTGATGAATGGTATATTTAAACCATATTTGGATTTGTTTGTTATTTTTTTTTATCATTTTTTATTGTTGGTATATTAGTGTATTTGAGGAGTAAGAAGTCAGATGAGAATCATTTGACAGTTTTTTTGAGGTTGAGAGAAAAGCAGTTATATGCTAAGTTCTCTAAATGTGAGTTTTGATTGGAATTTGTGTCCTTCTTGGGTCATATGGTTTCAAAGAAAGGGATTATGGTTGATCAACAGAAGGTGAAGGAAATTAAGAGTTAGGCTAGGCCCACTTCAGTGATAGAGATCCATAGTTTTATGGGGCTGGCTAGCTGTTATTGCCAGTTTGTGAAGGGGTATGCTTCTTAGTGAAACTATTTGACTCAGAAGGATGTGCCATTTCTGTGGTACGAGGAGTGTAAGGAGAGCTTCCAAAAGCTCAACACTCTATTGACTGCGGCTCCTATCCTAGCATTGCCTGTGAAGAATAAGGATTTGTAGTTTATTGTGATGCTTTATGATCTAATTTGGGTGTTGTTTTAATGCAGGATAAGAAGGTCATTGAGTATGCTTCTAGACTGCTAAAGGTGCATAAAAATAACTATCATATGCATGACTTGGAGTTGGCAGTAGTGGTGTTTTCTCAAAATACTTGGAGGTTTTATGTCTATTGTGTCCTTTGTGAGGTATTTACTGATCACCATAGTTTACACCATGTACTTACTCAAATAGATCTTAACTTAAGGAAGCAAAGATAGATGGATAAGCCCAAGGATTATAATGTCATGATTTTATATCATTCGGGTAAGACAAATATGGTGGTAGATGCTCTTGTGTAGGAAGTCTGGGAGTATGGGTAGTCAGGCTTGTTTTGAAGCTACGAAGCATCATTTGGCTAGGGAGGTTCAAACACTACAACAAATTTGACCTAAGGCAACCCTAATTCTAAGCTACACTTAAAAAATGTTTCCAAAAATATTTAGGAGAATGTTTATAAGGTGTGGCCTTTAATTAGAGTTTTTGACTACAAAATATTAGGGCACGCTTGTAAAACGTACCCATTGATAATAAAGACTACGCTTTATAACCGTTGCCAAATCACAAAACAAGCAACTACATTTATTTACACATATGGCTACATTTATAAACGTGTCCTTTTTATAATTTTAAAGGCAACACTTTATAAGTGTGCCCTCAGAATTCTCAAATAAATTTTCGCTAAAATATTAGCTCCTAGTGCACGCTTTTTAGTGAAATATTTCCTTCATATTCAAAGTGCAAAGATTTTTCCCTAGGCATCAGGAAAATAGGGTTTCCTTGCACTAGCCTTGGCACATCAGTTCAATTCTAGTTTGAAATCTACATCATCGCTATACTTAGCATCTCCATTTCTTATATTAGCTCCTAGTTCACGCTTTTTAGTGAAATATTTCCTTCATATTCAATGTGCAAAGATTTTTCCCTAGGCATCAGCAAAATAGGGTTTCCCTGCACTAGCTTTGGCACATCAGTTCAATTCTAGTTTGAAATCTTCATCATCTCCATACTCAGCATCTCCATTTCTTATTCATCGTAATCTCCACAGTTAGTACTCTTTTGCATCACGACAGCACTAGAGATTTTTCTCTCCGCCGTAGCACCACCGGTACCGCCAGTTCTCAAGTTCAGCTACGATGGTGGATGAACAAGTTGCGAACTAGTTTTGAGGGTTTCTTAGCCAATTTTTGGTAATTGATATTGCATTGTGCTGCTTCCTGTAAGAGCTCATCTTCGTCGTCATTGTCGGTTGGTATTTTTTGAAAATATTTATAGTTTTTGAAGATTATTGAACTATTCTCATAGAAAATTAAATGGAAAATGTAGAAATTATTGATGAGGGTTGTTGTTTTTGGGTACCTGGGGGTTGTGAATTGTAATTATTAGTTTATTTTTTTTGTTGGTATTAATGCAGGGTGAAATGTACAGGAGAAGTGGGAAAGAAGGAGGGTATAAGTAGATAATTGTTCTTTGAGTATATTTCACTGGAGAATTTGAAAATGGAATTAATGTTCTGTTGGATTTTTAACATAAAGTAGATTTATAATAACACCTTTATGAAAGAACAAGAAGATGAGCAATTTTAATTCTGATTTTTATGGGAATCTAGGATTTTTTTAATTTACCGATTTTGACTCTGTTCGATTTCATAGAAACTTCTAATTTTGGGTCTATTTTAGCTAGTTGTTAAATTGTTATTTGTTGATTAGTCCATGAGGATGTCGATGACGATCCTCCTACCGACATCAGTGGTGCTATTTATAACAATAAATAATACTTTGGAAAGTTTTTATATTTGGGTATGGCTCTGAATTTAGATGAATATGTTTAACTCATTATTATTTGTACTTTTTGTTGGTTATTGTTGTTGTAGTTTCTTTGCACTTGTGCACTTCCATTTCTTGTTTCTTTTTTTATTTGAAATACAGCCCTCATGATATACCTTGGGATGAAAATGAGAAAATTGTTGTGATTTGGATTTTTGAGACCATTTTTCTCCTCCTTCTCGGAAGAATCATCAAAGGTAATTCTAGTTGATACTTATTCTAATTTAAGAGAAGATTGCCTGCCACAAAGACCATCAATTGCTTGTACTCTTGATAATTTAATCTGTGATCATGAGATATATTTAAACTCCTGGTCTCTTATTTGTAAGTTCAACGAATTAACATTTTACGTGTTGTTTATATGTTATCTTATAAGCAGGTCTCAACAAAAGTTACACTGGTCAACATTTTCTGATCCACGAAAGTGTCCTTAGCCTTCAACATACATGATCACAAGTCTGACAAGGTTAATAGTTGTTCTTTCTAAAGTTCTGGTCCAAAGAATCTCTGCTCCATTTGATACACATCAACACATGTATGAACCAAACAATTAAATTAGTGTGTATGTTACCACATATATTATGGACAAAGAGACAAATTAGAGGATAAAAGATAGCTCTTTTTTTCCAACGTGCTATGATTCAAGGTGTATTTTAATAGGTTGATATAACACAATCTATATGTTATTTGGTTTGTGGATTCAATATCAATCTCTGAATCATTCTTTTTGTATTTTTAGCTCGATCTTCAGAACCTTCATCAGCATGTTGCCATCAATTCCAGTATTGGCTTATATCCCTCCCCTCTCTTTGATCTCACGGCTGCTATTGGCAGCAAGGATTTAGTCCTTTATGGTGAAATAGGATTTAATACAGCTTCATCTTCTTTTACCAAGTGCAATGAAGGGATTAGTTTTAACAAACTGGATTTTTCTGCTGCGCCTATGTTGTAAGTATTCTAGTTTTGCTATTTGCTTAATATACTCTTGGTATATTTCTGATTCTTCAAATGTTATTCTTATAGCTAACTAAAGGTGGAATGGTCAATCCAACTATGCAACATGCAGTTCTATGCTTTTTATTTATTATGTCAAAATGGTATGCTGATTTTCAGTCTGCCTTGCTCTCTTTGTTTCATCATTTATTCTCAAGATATTTTGACTTTTTGCTTTAACGATTGAAGTCATGGTGCACCACCATTATCAGGTATACATGAATGTCGGTTTGTTTATTAGAAACAAATCTCTCTATCTAACCAAAAATGATCTATATATACATGAATTTCGAATAAATAAATTAGGAATAACTACTCCTATTTGCTCGCTTGCTCGCTGGAAGATACATCATTTATTGTGATGATATTTGTGATGATATTGCCCTCGCCGGCCTCTCATGTTGTTTTTGATGCTTTAATTATGCCCTCGCCGAGCTTGATGTTTTTAGTTGTGATTGTGTTGCCGGGTTGGTCTTACACGCCCCATTATTTCACTACCCATGCTTTGCAAATACGCTAATGGCCTACGCCAAGGCTTGTTTTTAAATGAATCATGAGCAAGCAATTTGGTTATTGCCTTGTTAATAGTAGGTTAGAAATAAGCTCTGAGGGTTTTCTTAATACCATTGTTCTTTCCGAAGGAGCAAAAGTTTTGTTTATTTTCTTTTTCTTTTATTTTTATGTCAAACCGGGTTGGTGTTTTCCTATGATAGATTGAGAGATGACTTTCTTAACGGAAAATGCCAAGTTTTAGTTTAAAATTGAGTCTATAGTTGCTTGTCTTTAAATGGGCCCATCGAAAAAAATTCTTGGCAAATTGTTTTTGAAAATAAAAAGAAGAAGGGGAATAAATTTTTGAGGAAAAGCATTCTCTTGTCATGACTTGCACACTCTCTCTCTGGCTTGATTGACTTACAAAAAAGTGTGTAACAAACTCAGAATAGCTTGTTGAAAGTCATTTGTCCCAATTGATTTTGAGACTAATGAAAGAAGTCTTGTGGCATGATGCCTTGTGTGGTGAGGCTTTTCTTTGATTCTCAAGCATACGTGTCATCTAGAACTTTCCCCGAATGTGAATCAAGACAAAATTCTAGGTGTGATCGAGCTTGGAAGATGACCTTAGGCCCTCTTTAATAGCCACTTCACCCAAATGACTTCCCATGACATCAATCCTAGTGAACCCCTTTGAGCTTGTAACCGTTCTTTGGCACCTTGTCAACACCTTGACCTTTTTGAATCTCTATCTTGGCACCCAACCTCTCTAATTGCTTGAAAGTGATAAGCAGGCTAAAAGTCTAAGTTTGGGGGGAATGAAAAGACAACATAGGCAAATGCCTAAGTTTGGGGGTGTACACGATCAAACGAGGAGAAGAAAAGGAATGCACTTCAAGTGCAAGGTAGCACCTTAGGTTTGAGTTGAAAAACACTCCAAAAGTCAATCCAATGAGCGCAAAATGAAAAGAAAAAAAGTTAGGTGCTACCAAATGAAGGTGATACAAGGAGTGTGAAGGACCATGATTGGAAGGGAGATTAATGGTTTGTGTGAGGGAGAAATAAGGTGAAGTTGAAATTTGAAAATGTGAGCAGTGTTTGAAATGATAACAAGGAGTGTTAGGGATGTGTAGTCACTTGAACCAAATGAAATCCTTACCTCAGCCCTAGCCAAAATCATAACCCGCAAGTCCTTGGTGATTCCGAGCTTGGCTACCCTACATTAGTGGAGATTTACATGAAGGGCAAGCCTATGGTTCAACATGTGTTCATGTCATGATCCATACCACCGTGAGTGGCACTCACGCAACCCCCGACTGAGCAAATAATCATTTCCCCGAACTTAACCGTTCTAACAGTTCAAAGACAATGCACAAAAAGTAAACTAGCAATCAATATCAATAAAACAACTCTATTATAATAACCCTGCAGAAAATCCCCCTAGAATCTAAAAGGCAACGTACCAAAAATAGAGTAGGGGTTGAAACCCCAACAAAAGAAATAGTCTAATCCCGAAACAAGTGGGCTAGAACTTCAAAAGATAGAAATCAAGGCAGCTCACCCTTGATATCTGAAAGCGCTGGGACTACAAGTGAGGTCGCGTGTCAACCACTGGAAGATCGCCTCTACTCACAAAAGAAAAACAAGTGCAGTATCAGTACACAACCACCATGTACTAGTAGGATCATCAGCCAGTTCTAAATAAATAGTGTATGAGCAGTATAACAAATCAAGTAAGAGTACATGAGCACATGTAACAAGTCAAAAGGCATACCTAGACTTCAAGTCTCTCCCTAGCTTGTTCCCATATGTAATTCACTTTTATCACCATGATCAACAATCAAGTATAACAATTAAACAACCCTCTTTATATAGTCCGGACCCACCCTGGGATCCCCTCTAAACAACACCTAAATGTTAAACATGCAACCAGGTCTTCACCAAGACCAACTCGAAATCAGATATAACAATAACCCGGCCTATCAAGGACCATAAACAATTATCACATTTTAATAACACAAACCAGTCCACTCAGGGGACCCACAATTCAATGCATAATGAAATAAAGTAAACCCGTACCAGGAGTGGTACCCGAGTCAACTGTTAGTATTTTGTGTACTAGGCATGGTACTTAAGCCAACCATTAGTATATCCCGTACCAGACATGGTACCCGAGCCAACTTAATGTCAACCAATCCACAATCACAAACAATGAACAATCAACTTGTTTACCAATCAAGCAAAATACATAGTTCAATTCACCAGACTATTAAACAAGACCATTAGACATGATTAAATCATTCCCTGAGCAAGGAAAATATCATACGATTACTTAGATAAGAGTACACAACCATACAAAGTATACATGAATCAATAACCATCACCTACCTCGAAATGATCCAAAGCTCTACTCAAATCGAGCTTTCCCGTTCTCCAAATTTCTTGCTTGTTCTTGGTATAAAACAATATAAAAGTACTAAATTAATAAACATGGCCTATAAATTACCTGGATTACACCAAATCTCAAACCCCAGGCCAACCATGATCATCCCACCCTTTTTCCCGGGCTTTTCCACCATTAATTCTCCTAGTTCTACAATTTTTTTGTTGATATAATTAGAGAATTAAAGCCACATGATCATAATACAGTACTTTTAACCATACCCAAGGACTTCCACACCTAGAATTCCTCTCCTTCCCCGGATTCTACTTACAAGGACTTCCACAGCTGGAATCCCTATCCTTCCCCAGATTCTACCATCCCTATGTCATTCCCAACCTTTCCCCAAGTCCACCCCTAGAAATTCAATAGCATAGGGAAAGTAGTACAAAGCTTGGGTAGTAGAAACCTTACCTTAGGGAAGAAAAACAATGCAAAATGGAGGAAAATCACCTGGAATCGCCCTAGCTTTTCTCCCAAATGTGTTTGTGAAAACTAAATGTTTTTGGGATGATTTCTGCATTAAATCTCATCGAGCCTGCTTTAGAGGTCTACTCCACTATAGCGGTGCCGCCGTAGCAGAGTCGTCCACTATGGCGGAGGCTTACCATCGTTGACTTCTGCTGTAGCGGTATTTTCTCCGCTACAGTGGAGGTCGCTATGGCGTAGTATCAACCTCCGTGGCAGTTGACACGGAATAGAACATCATAAAGTCCCCAAAATTGGTCCATTTTATAATACACTTATTTTCTCGACATCTTGGAATAACCCCTTCGCGTCAACCTCAATTCTGAGAATTCTACTTACCCGTATTCAATTCTGAAAAGTTTCCCAGATTTCTTTATGTCTTGGCTAAATGGAAAACTAGCTCAAGTCAAGACTCCTTTCCCAATCCTTACCGGGATTGCCCTAGACAATACCTCTCTCCTAATCTGGACGAGACTAGTCTAGCCTAGAATTTTCAACCCCCAAACCCGGAAGTTTTCTAACCCAAAACTTGGCATGAAATGTTTACTCATAACGACAAACTCAATCGTTACAACCGATACCAATTTACCTATCATTCATCCCTAAATGGTCAAACCCAGAAATACGGAAAGTAAAAAGCAAAAAGAGTAGTACATGTATCCTCAAAGAAGTGAGGGTACTTGTACCGTATGTGCCTCTTGGTTTTACAAGTGTCTTACTCAACCGGATGATGCTTCCATTGAACCTTTACCATACTAATCACCTTTGCCCTTAATTTTAAGACATCTCGATCAAGAATCAAAACCGGTTCCTCTTCATAGCGAAGATCCTTATCAAAAAGCACCTGATCCCACTTGATGATGTACTCCCCATCCCTATTGTATCGCTTTAGCATGGATACATGGAATAACAGATGGATTCCTGATAAAATAGGTGACAGTGCTAACTTATAAGCCACTAGCCTCACGATCTCAAGAACTTCAAATAGTCCAATGAACTGAGGGCCGAGCTTGCCCTTCTTGCCAAAATGCATAACTCCCTTCATTGGTGACACTTCCAACAATACATGTTCACCAACCAGAAATTCCATGTCCCAGACCTTGCGATCCACATATTCTTTCTGCCTGCTTTGGGAAGCTAGTAACTTAGTCTGAATGCCCCTTACCTTTTCTTGCGCCTCCCTTACCAAGTCTATGTCCAGCGGCTTTACATCGCCTTCTTGAAACCACCCAAATAGTGATCTACAACTTCTCCCATATTATGCCTCGAATGGTGCCATGTCAATACTGGAGTGGTAGTTATTGTTCAACGAGAATTCACACAACGGTAGGAACTAGTCTGAATGACCCCCGAAGTCAATCACACATGCTCTCAACATGTCCTCCAACACCTAGATCATCCTCTCTGACTTACCATCAGTCTAAGGATGGAAGGCTATACTAAAAGTGAGTTGTGTACCCAACTCTTCATGCAACTTACCCCAGAACTTAGAGGTGAACTGGGTACCCCTATATGAAATTATGGACAGTGGTACTCAATGCAATCTCACAATGTCCTTCACGTAGATCTTAGTCAATTGCTGTGAATTGTAGTCTACCCTGACCAGAATAAAATGAGCTGACTCGGTCAGCCTGTCAATAATGACCCAAATTGAGTCATACTTCCCCAAGGTCTTGGGAAGACCCACCATGAAATCCATGGCTATTCTCTCCCTTTTCCACTCTGGAATGAGCATTCTCTGAAGTAGTCCTGCAGGTCTATAGTGTTCATACTTTACCTGCTGAAAATTCTGACACTTGGACACAAAATCAGCTATGTCCCTCTTCATTCCGGGCCACCAGTAAAGTTTTCTCAAATTTCTGTACATTTTAGTCACACCCGGATGAATTGTGTACCGTGAACCATGAGCCTCTGCCAAAATATTAAATACCATATCATCAACCCGAGGAACACAAATCCTCCCTCTGAAATTTAGTACACTGCCAGCGTGCAACGTGGCGTCCCTAGACTCCCCAGATATTACCTTACCTCGTCTTAAATACCCAAGTGCATGAACTTGGACTCTAATGCCTGAATTTCCCTTGATAGTGGTCTTTTGGACACCCCTAAACAAGCCAAACTACCCATGCTAACTGTCTTCCAGCTCAATGCATCTGCCACCACATTAGCCTTACCCGGATGGTACCGAATATTCACATCATAGTCCTTCAACTACTCTATCCACCTTCTCTACCTCAGATTCATGTCCTTCTAAGTGAAAACATGTTGCAGACTGCGATGATCAGTGAAAGCTTCACACTTTACACCATAGAGATAGTGTCTCCAAATCTTGAGTGCAAACACCACCGCCGCCAACACTAAATAGTAAGTCAGATAGTTCTTCTCGTGAACCTTCAACTTCCTAGAAGCGTATGCTATCATATTTCTATCCTACATCAACACAACACCCAAAACTAAATGTGAGGAATCACAGTAAATAATAAAGTCTTTACCTTTAATCGGCAAGGACAAAATAGAAGCCGTGGTCAAAAGTGTCTTGAGATTTTGGAAGCTCTCCTCACACTTGTCGGACCACACAAACGGTACCTCTTTCTGAGTTAGGCTTGTCAAATGAGTAAGAATAGATGCAAAATCCTTGACGAACCTTCGGTAGTAACCTGCGAGCCCAATAAAACTCCCCACCTCACTCACAAAGCTAAGCCGGACCTAACTCTTGACTGCCTCAATTTTCTGGGGATCTACCATCACCCCTTTTTCTAACACTACATGCCCCAAGAACGCAACTGAAGTCAACCAAAATTCACACTTGGAGAACTTTGCATAAAGCTTTTGATGTCTCAATATCTCTAACACAACCCGTAGATGTTCAGAATGCTCCTCCCTACTAGCTTCCTAGACCAAACAAATGATATAATCTTGACCGACTTAGGCCTATAAACACCCTCCCACTCTAGCCTATCCTTAACCAGAATCTCTAGAGCCACAATATTTGTGTTACAATTTAACACAGCATGATAAGGGGATAGCCAAGTCATGCCCAAAATGACATCGAAGTCAACCATGTCAAGAATTACCATATCTACCCAAGTATGCAACCCCACAAATACAACAAAGCAATCACGATACACGTGAGTCACAATCACACACTCTCCAACTGGGGTAGAAACATGTATAAGGGAATTAAAGTTATCACATATTAAGTCAAGACCCAAAGCAAACTTTACAGACAAATAAGAATAAGTAGAACCTGGGTCAAAACGCACAGAAGCCATCCTATCATAGAGTAGAATTGTACCTGTGATCATCGCGTCTGATGCCTAAGCCTTGGATCTCCCTGGGAATGCATAAAATTGAGCTTGGTCATTAATCCGAGCTACTTCCCTTGTTGTCTGCATCCCGCCCCTGTCTGGGCCGTCGTTCCCCCTGTCTCTCCGGCCTCCCTGAAAGTTACCTCGCTCACCCTGTGGATGACCCCTAGCATTACCACCTCTACCTGCCGAGGCCACAACTCTGATACCATCTTTGTCATGACCCAAACCACCGTGAATGGCACTTACCCAACCCTCGGGTGAACGAACTATTACTTTCCCAAACTTAACCATTCTAACAGCTCCAAGCCAATGTGCAAAAAGTAAACTAGCAATCAATATCAATAAAACAACTCTGTTATAATAACCCTGCAGAAAATACCCCTAGAATTTGAAAGTCAACGTACCAAAATACTACCAAAACTAGAGTACGGAGATGCAATCCCAACAAAAGAAATAGTCTAATCCCAAAATAAGTGGGATACAACTTCAAGAGATAGAAATCAAGGCAGCTGGACCGTAGAAGCTTACTCTTGACATCTGAAAGAGCTGGGACTACAAGTGAGGTCGCGTGTCAACCACTGGAAGATTGCCTGTACTAACAAAAGAAAAACAATTGCAGTATCAGTACACAACCACCGTGTACTGGTAGGATCATCAACCAATTCCAAATAAACAGTGTATGAGAAGTAAAACAAATCAAGTAAGAGTACAAGAGCACTTGTAACAAGTCAACAAGCTTCCCTAGACTACAAGTTTCTATCTAGCTTGTTCCCACATGTAATCCACTTTTATCACCATGATCAACAATCAAGTATAACAATTAAACAACCCTCTTTATATAGTCCAGACCCACCCTGGGATCCCCTCTAAACAACACCTAAGTGTTAAACATGCAACTCGGTCTACACCAAGACCAACTCAAAATCAGATATAATAATAGCCCAGCCTCTTAAGGACCATAAACAATTATCATATTTCAATAACACAACCCGGTCCACTCAGGGGACCCAGAATTCAATACACAATGCAATAAAGTAAAATCGTACCAGGCATGGTACTCGAGCCAACTGTTAATATTTCCCATACTAGGTGTAGTACCTGAGCCAACCATTAGTATATCCCATACCAGGCGTGGTACCCAAGCCAACCGAATGTCAACCAACCCATAGTCACAAATAATGAACAATCAACCTGTAAACCAATCAAGCAAAATACACAGTTCAATTCACCAGACTGTTAAACAGGACCATTAGACATTATTAAATCAATCCCTGAGCAATCCAAACATCATACAGTTACTTAGATAAGAGTACACAACCATACAAAGTATACAGAAATCAATAACCATCACTTACCTCAAAATAATTTAAACCTCTACTCAACCCGAGCTTTCCCGTTCTCCAAAATTCTTGTTTGTTCTTGGTATAAAACAATATACAAGTATTAAATTAATAAACATGGCCTATACATTACCCGAATTACATCAAATCCCAAACCCCAGGCCAACCATGATTATCCCACCCTTTTTCTTGGGCTTTTCCACCATTAATTCTCCTAGTTCTACCATTTTTCATGGATATAGTTAGATAATTAAAGTCACATAATCATAATACAGTACTTTTAACCATACCCAAGGACTTCCACACCTAGAATCCCTCTCCTTCCCCGGATTCTACCATCCCTAATTTATTCTCAACCTTTCTCAAAGTCTACCCCTAGAAATTCAATAGCGTATGTAAAGTAGTACGGAGCTTGGGGAGTATAAACCTTACCTTAGGGAAGAAAAATAATGCAAAACAGAGGAAAATTGCCTGAAATCACCCTAGCCCTTCTCCCAATCGTGTTTGTCAAAACTGAATGTTTTGGGGAATGTTTCTGCATTAAATCCCATCAAGCCCACTATCGCGGTCCACTACGCTAAAGCGGTACCACCATAGCGGAGTCATCCGCTATGGCGGAGGCTGACCGTCATTGACTTCCGTTGTAGCAGTGTTTTCTCCGCTACAACGGAGGTCGCTATGGCAGAATATCAACAACCGTGGAGGTTAACACGGAATATAACGTCGTAAAGTCCCCAAAATTGTTCCATTCTACAACACACTTATTTTTCCGATGTCTCGGAACAACCCCTTCGCGTCAACCTCAATTCTGGGTGTTTTACTTACGCGAATTTGATTCTGAAAAGTCCCCTGGACTCTTTTATGTCTTGGATAAATGGAAAACTAGATCAAGTCAAGACTCCCTTCCCAATACTTACTCGGATTTCCCTAGACCATACCTCGCTCCTAAACCAGCCGAGACTAGCCTAGCCTAAAATTTTCAACTCTCAAAACCGGAAGTTTTCTAACCCAAAACTTGGCACAAAATGCTTACCCATAATGACAACCCGGTCATTACAGTGCACTTGAATTTTCTTGAGAGAGTGAGAGTCTTCTTGGTTCTCTTATAATCCCGTTGTTGTGAATTGAGTGACTATAAGTGGGATTCTCTCTTGTGGTGAGTGGCATCATGCACTCGAATAGAAACATGAAGTCTCTATTTCAATTGAGAGGAATGAATGAGACAAGTTATGTGGTGAATCTCAAGGCAAACCTTGACAGTCCATGCAAATGACTTGAGAAGCTTAAATGTCTTGTTTGAATGACAAAATTCCATTGATTTTGAGTGTGAAATGAAGTCCTTTTGGAAAAGATTTTGAAATGATCAATTTCCTTGACATTAGGGTGATTCAAATTGAGATGAGCGTTGTAGTTTAGTATTTTGTTTGAATCTTTTTGTTTATTCTTTTTCTTAAATTCTAGTATAGATTAGTCCTTTGTGCCTTAGTTGAGTCTAGAGCATAATTCATTCCTTGCCCTGTGAGTATCTTTCTTGAGGACAAGCAATAGTTCAAGTTTGGGGGTTTGATAAGTCAGTAATCTACCAATTTATTGAGCCTTTATCCATGAATTATTGCTATGTTTTGAATATACTTAGAGGTTCTTATGGCCTTTATTGATGTCTATGCAGGTACTTGTGATCAAAGATAGAAAACAAGTAAATGGACCCAAAAAGAGCTTAAAAGGAGTAAAGTGTGAAGTGACCGAAAAAAGACAAAGAATCTTCCCTGAGATGAGGCGCCTGTGCAACATGCACAAGCTGTGGTGCGTTCCGCACCTCCCATCACATGAAGCTTAGGATTGCCTGAAGGATCTTTCACAGGGTGCGGTAATTGTGCGACACACACAACCCATGGTGCGAACTGCACCCACTTCGCATGAAGTCTCCCAAGTCCGCTGAGTCACTAGTTAAAATTAATAAGGTGTGCGACGCGCACATCACGACGTGAGAACCGCACATCGCACCGCACACCACCTGAAGGGAAATTTTGTCCAGAAAATTAGTGACATTTTAGGAAAGTATAAAAGGGCCAATTTAGGGACAATTATAAATAACATTCTTCAGTACTGAATATTCTGAAGAGCTTTTACCTTCAAGAACAAGTTTTCCTCTCCAATAAGAAGAGGATTTTAATATATTATCTCTTCCAAATCTTGGTTAACCATTTGTGTACAAAAGTTGAGCTTAGAACTTGAGATTAAGCTTGAATGAAGAGGATTGTGACTTACCCATTTGGTATATCTCTCTCCTTTATTATGAGTGGCTAATTTCATTTCTATAGGGATGTGTTGATAATGTGTGCTTGACAAATGGGTGTGGGTGTTGTTAATTCTCGCTTATAATTGGTTATTTGACATGGGTCTAGTAGTTTCACCAAGTTTTAATCCTAAAATTGGTGGTTGCAAACATTAATTTTCATTACTTGACTATGTTGTTGCTTGAAAGAGAATTTTATGCTTTTGGATGTGACATTACTAGTGGGAACTTGGGACTCCATTCAGATTTTAGCCTAGAAATAGCTCATATTGATGGAATCACTCACTTAAGGGTCTAAGCTAGAGATTGTGTGAACACCCAAAGCTAGATATTGGTTGCTTGTTGAATTAACCGATGATTCTCTAACTGAGATTATCAAATATATGGTAGTTGATCGAGTGATAAACAACCATAATGCTGACCAATGCTACTTGTGTCAATAAGAGAGAATAAGTGTGATTTGATAATTACCCTATCCCATATTAAAGCCCCGTTGGATTCACATCCCTAGTCGCCCACTCAATTTGGTACACCCGTTTTACTCATTTGCTTTAATTCAAATTGTGATTATAGTGATAGAATACCAATTCCCCCAACCTTTTACTTTCATATTTTGAGCATTTACTCTCCTTGTGAACTTATTTTGATACAATCTTCATATAGCTAGCATCAATTCTTTATGGGTATGACCCCGACACATGTTGGGTACTTATAAATGTGTTTTGCTAGACGATTGTCGTGCCTCCATACTTGGGAAGTACAATTTGAGCGTTGATCACAGCCTATGAGAATACTCTGGGTTTTCTTATTATACGTGGAATATGTGGTATAGATAAGCTCTGGCATCATATATTGATATTACAGGTATTATGGTACGGTATTGGTTGGTAAGCTTCGGCAGCCCGTGAGGTGACTCGGGGTTTCATTCATTATTGCATTTGCCACATTTCATTTCATTCATTTCACATCGCATATCATTATATTCCTTGCACATCTTTACTATCAAACTCCGTGTATAGTTGGCTTGCTTTATTTGGGTGCACTTTCTGGTCTTTAAGAAATCCGATTTGGTTGTTGCTGAACTATTGATTTATGTCTTTCGCATTTTTGCAGTATTTCTTCTTTTTATTTAGGTTTTAACTATTATATTTCTTTCTGACTCATTTTTCTTACCCTTGGATTATATTCGCATTTTGTTATGTTTATATCTTATTTGAGCTCAGTCATCCGATGATGTCTACTGGGTACAACGTGTTTTGGTACTCATACTACACTTCTGCATATTTTTATTGATGCAGATCCGAGTATGAGTTATCTCTGTTGATTGTACCTCGTGCAAAGTTTCTGACTTGAGACATTGGGTAAGCTCTTGGCGTTTGTAGTTGATCCACCTCCCTCTACTTTTGGATTGGTATTCTACTGTACCTTCGTAGATTGTCTGTATTTTTGTATCTATCTAGAACATCTAAGTTGAAGTCGCACTTGTACTGACTAACACCAGATCTTGTTTTTTTTCATGTATTTATTTCCCTTTCCTTCCTTTTACTTATATTGGTTTATCGTATCTTCTGCTACTTATTGATATTTCTTCCGCTGTTGGGTTCTTGCTTGTGATTAGCCCGTTGCTCGCAATTTCCTGCTAAGGGTTGGCTTACCTACTGGTGGGTTATAATAGGTGCCATCATGACTTGAGTTTTTGGGTCATGACATAAGTGCCATATATACTATGCAGATAATCTATGACAAATGACATATCAAGGATTCATGTACTAGAGACAACTAATAAGGATGATACATGCATATACAATGGCCTATGATCAACTGATATAAAATGATCGTACTATAGTATCCACGAAGCCTCTAAAAGAGTAAGAAACTATGCAACTATCAAGTGGTCAGGACAGGGTCACGCCATACCCATACTATGCAAATATGTACAACAAAAGAGAGTACTATCTCTAAACTAACTCCAGGAGGGAAATGGAGCTCACCGACTGCTCTGTTGATACACAATAGTGCCTACTGAGGACTGCAACTCTATGTATCTAGTCCCATATTTAAAATAATGCAGCACCCTATTTCATAAGGGTGTTAGTACATATATAACATGCACTGGTATGTAAGACAACCAGAATAACAATTATAGATAGGATAGCATAGTGAAAGAATCAATAATGTGCCCAACTGAGATCTACATGTGCCAGGAAGTAACCTATGAAACTCTAAATCGTATGGAATCACTCTGAAATTATTAGACAAGTATCTGCTTGGTTCTTTATTAATTTGGGATCAAATGATACAATTCTCTGTGGAATCAAGTAACTAAGGTACTTTCAAATAAAAACATGATAGCCTCTGAATATGAGCCTCGAGGGCTTTATATCAACTGGATAGCATATGAACTCTGTTATCTCTGAATCTCATATGAAAATGTTAAGTCTTGTAGTCTTTAATATCCTATGGTAAGCCATAAAGGCTCAGCTATGAGGGTTAGACCACAGGAGGGTACGCCATATACGGCTCTACTCTGAGGGTATATAGCCACAATAGGCTAGTATGCATGTAGGCTCAACTTTGAGGGTCTATGGTGTCAGCCATGTGCATAAGGTAGCGTTGTATCCTGAGTCAAGTGAATATAATATCTCCGACCTTCCCCTGCCATAACTTAATTTATATTTTAACAACTGATACCACGAGGGCCTATTAATAATTAATTACAAATGAAATCAACTGTACAAATAGCAAGCTCTGAGTAACCAATGATAATCTATTATTATGTGAATCAACTAGGAAACTTTGCTCTATTTCACATGAATCATATGGACATGTATTTACTCTATAAATGATTAATATGATATGGAAAGAGAATTATCTATAAAGACATATAACAAATGTACTATATGGGTTCTATGGAAGAAAATAAACAACTTATATGTAGGGGTGGTTACTATGAAGTATAGGGCACATAACAACTGAAAACCAATCTCTATAAATCATTTAAATGATATAGACCCTTGTAGAGAAATATGTGACGTAGAATCGTGCCTCGTGGTGGAGGAGGTTTTAGCCTTACATACCTTGATTACGAGCTCAAGAAATTTCAGTGGACAGTACCCCTTCCTAATATCAGATAATCTATACAAAATAAAGTGGCACAACCATTACAAACAGCCCATAAACATAGTTACACATATCGGTAATATGTTGGCTATTAGGTGAGCAACTCGCTCGTCACACTATCTTTATACTTATGATTCTTTCTAATTCCCTTCTCTTATTACAGACATAATTTAGAAACATATTGAATTTATTGATGGAAGCTAATAACCATGTGGAGTCCGCAAAATAGTCCGCTATAATTAAACGGGCCGCATGTCTGCACGATAGTTAAAAACTCGGCATATTGCCACACCCTTCAGATCCAATCCCAAAACAGCCACAACCAACCCAAACCATGAGTGTTACAACCAATACATCCAACAATATATATAATACATCCCCAAAATAGTTCAATAAAATCAGAATAACTTGAACTCATGGCTTCCGATCACCGTCCCATGAGTTCATACTACAATTACGTTTAGAATTGCCTATTTCTTCTCAGATATAATAATAGATGGAGGGGAAGTATTTTACCTTGATTTTTCTATAACATTTAAATATTAACTTGAATTCTTCAACACCAAAAATGTTCCTCAAAAATAGGACCTTACAACAAGAAGAAACCATTTTAAGACAACACCACACAACAAGGGGCTGCCAAGGAGCTTCTTTCTCACAAAGGCTGCCCAAACTTCACCAACGTGTGGAGCTTCAATCCACCATATTTTCTATATAATAACCATGATAAAGTAAAACAAAAAAAATACCTTAAATCTTGAGAACCAAGAGGAAGAAATCAAGAACCCTAAGGGGGAAAAGAGGGCTGCCAAAAAGGGCGAAAAGGGAGAGATATTTGGTTCTTGTTTATCTTGGGGAAATTTCAGAAGAAATAGCTGAATATATGGGTATATATTTTCCATTTTCAGATGTATTTTGGGCCTTGACCTGTGCCCCAGCCCTCTCCTTCATTTAGCAAGCAAGTTGGGCCTTAAAAGAAGTCAAAGAAGGTGATTTACCTACTTAATAACTTCTTATGTTTTGTGCCTTATAACTTTTAAACATTGGGCCATATTTCCTTCATCCCGTCCATTAAATGTAGGATTGTATTCATGTAGCTCAAGAAAGTAGGATGTCAAAATAAATAGCTTAACCAAGTAGAAAGTCAAAATACGTAAGACATTTTTGCTAGTAGGTGAAGCACATAGTTCTATCAAGTAGGCGACTTTCTTGTTTCCAACTTTAATTGTTTTTTCAAGTTTCATTCCCTCAAACTATATTTTCCACTTTAGTATAGTTGGATACTTATACTTTCGCTCAAATTCACCCTCATTTACATATGTCCAAATAAATCCATCCACGTTACTGTAGTCATACATATGTGTTAGGCCCGAGCCTACACCCTGGACGTAACACGGTGCTTAGAGTCACAAGTGACCCCAAGCTAATCCATGACCTGGCATACTGCTGAGATATAGACTAAAAGATAATGCGGAAGCTGAAATGTGCTGAGCTCTTTGTAACACCCCGTACACGTATCCAACTATCTAAGTTAAAAATCTCAGAAAATTTCAAATTTCCAGAGACGACGGCTCAGACGATGATCCATCATTTAGAAGAACGGGCCCATCCTGTGCACCCTTCATCCCATTTACAGAAGACCCCTCAAGGTGTCCAGAGGAGACGGGTCAAAGAATGGTCCATCCTTTTGGATGACGGACAATCGTTCCCACCCGTAGTCCGAGTTCTAAAGGACTCTTAAGTTAATCCCAGAAATGACGAGTCCAAAAATGGTCCGTCCTTCTGGATGACGGACCATTTTCTCATCTTTCCTGGTACTCATCGTCCTAAGTTCAAAAACCTATCTATCAAGTGCCAGAAATGATGAGTCGAAGGACGGCCATTTCTTTTGGACGATGGGTCGTAATTCCAACCATATTCACTAAGGTCCAGTAGCCCCCAAACTCTTTCAGTCAAACCACAGTTCCCTTAGACGGTCTATCCTTCTAGACGACAGACCATTGTCCAACCCGTGGTCACTAACTTTGTCAATTTTTCCATCTTTTCTTAAATTAATTCCAGGGACATTTTGGTCATTCCCCACCCTTTTTAACTATTAAGTGGTGTCATTTTGACTACTTCTAGTAGGGTTTTCATCCATATTATCCTAAGTGCCTCCTTAGTTCTCCATTTTTTTCCCAAAAAGAAAGAATTTTGTCAAGGATCTTCTCAAGCTCAAGTCTCCAAGCTTCAAGTTCAAGGCTCCTAGTTCTTTTCCATTGAAGTGGGTAATCTTCATCCAAGGTATGTGGGTCTTTAGCAATGGGTTTCTTCCACCCTTGTGCTCAAAATCCCCAAGTCTTATTTTGAGATCATGAAGCTATGAAATTAAGGTTTTAAACCAAAATTTGGGGAAAGTTTATGAAATCAGTTCCTATGTTTAAATTCATGGTTTCTTATTAATTGCTCATGATTTGATTATGATTTTCTTTTTGGCTTCGAAAGCCCAAGCATGAAAGTTTATTTTTAGCATGATTCCATAAATTTACGTGTTTTAAAAAGAAAGATAGCATGATTAGATATCATGGCATTTGCAAACTTATGAAATTGCATGTATGATTCTTTAAGCATGAAGTTGGAACGAAAAGCATGTTTTGAACTATGGCTAATCTAAGCCTTCAGATTATGACTTTGAATTGCATAGCATCTGATATGTCTTTTGCTTTTCATAATAGCTTTGGCATTATATATGTCATTGGTTTTACTTAGCTTTGGCATTAGATATGTCATTGGGTTTTTAAACAGTTTTGACATTAGATATGTCACCAGTTTATGAACTAGCTTTGACTTCAGATATGTCATTGGTTATGAATCAGCTTTGGCATCATATATGTCATTGGTATTAAATGAGCTGTATGTATGTTTTGGGAGTAGTATTAGCACCGAGTTAAATGAGTGAGAGCACCCATATGTCTCAGAACTACGTTACCCCCATAGGTTCTAAGTCCTGTGCTGGGCATCGGTTTCAGGTGATCACGTTACAGTCATGACTTTGTACCCCTGGAAAGGTACATTCGGTCCTCTTGATGGGGCGTATACATCGAATTCCATGTAGCTCACATGGTCTATGTTGGTTATAGAACCTCCCTAAGCAATAGTTTATGCTTTCAAAATGTCTTGACTCTTTGCTTTTAGATTTCATACTTACTACTTATGATTAGGTTTTTAGCTTATGATATTGCATTGAGTCATTACATTACAGATTTTACTATTACCACATGATTTCATCTTCAAGGATAATTTAAGCATGTTTTACCATAAGTTATTCATGATCTCACTTTTAAATAGGCTTCCAAGTATATTTTTATCATGACCTATGTGTATCCCACATACTTAGTACATTCCATAGTACTAACGTATATTGCGCTGCATCCTTTGATGATGCAGATTCAGGTGTCCCTTCACAGCTTCGTGACTAGAGTTCCTGGCCACTCACGCCCAGCTTTGGTGAGTCCTCATAGTGTGAGGACTAGTTATGCTTTTCCTTATGTTAGCTTTACTTCTATACTCTGAGTTAGCTAGGGTCTTGTCCTAGCAACTGTTATGTTATGACTAGAGGCTTTCAGACATAGTTTGTATTCGAGTTCCCCTTTTTGATATTGTATGTTTTGTGGCCCTTAGACCCTTATTGATATTTCCTTATTGGGTTTCCCTATTATGCTTCCGCTTATCGTTTGTTATTCTTGAGAATGCTATGACCAAGGGTTAGCTTGGGGAAGTTGTGGTCCCAAGTTCCATGTTACGTCTAGGGGATAACCTCGGGGCATGACACTCTTAAAAAAATGTTATAACAAAATGAACTATCATAAGCTGAGATACAATAGCATTTGAAAACTGATACAATAATTGACTGACTGTCTGACTGTCTATGAAGCCTCTATTAACATTGAATATAGTTAGCCAGGACATGACCCCCAACTATCTCTAATCAATATATAAGAACTTAAAAATAAACTACTATGACTACTAACTGACTGGAGTTCCCGAATAAGGAGAACTCATCCATTGTTGACTGGAAGTTGCGATCTGTCTGACAATGTTCCTGGGAACTAGCACTATAACCTACATCATAAAATGATGTAGCACAAGGATGGTATGCGGTCAATACTCTTAATGCACTGAGCGTGTGATATATGCACTATCTTAAAAATCATGAGGAACATGTATATACTGAAAGAATGGTTGAATACTGGACAGTATAAAAATCTGATAATGCATAAGTCAAACTGTAGAACATAAACTCTTTTACATAAGAGAATGTAAATCATGTTGCTGGACTGTAACTGTGAGATCATGATGTTTAAAGATAAGTAAAACTGTTACTTAGGATTCCATGGACCAAAATAATAAAGTATGTCTGTAAATCATGGAATAGTGCGACTGAGATGAAAATCATGGGTCGTGCTAAAAGTTATGTTTAAAGTAAATCCTTAGGGGAGTTTCTTCTACTGAGCATGTTGAAAACAATGATATATTGTACTGAATGTAATCTGAGAGTTATAAGATGATGCTTTGACCAAGTATATAAATATGTAACTGTATAATACTGAACTGAACTGAATAACTGAATACAAGGTTATGCAATAATGAATATGGACTATGGGAGCAACTATTAACCGACATACTCCAAGCTAAGCTAACTATGGGGCCAACATGTAACCCATGAGGGAAGGGTGTTCATACATTGCCAAGGGTATAAACAAATCTGACGTGGATCCACTAAATTGATGACCACAAGGGACGAGGGTGTATAACCTAATCTGACAGCTGACCCTTTTAATGCCTACAGTGGTGCCATAGTTCTGGAACTTAGGGACTTCTACTAAAGGACTCAGCCTAATCTGACAGCTGAGCCTTCATCCCTTCATCCGCTCGGTGCTAAGCTTACTCCCAACTAAATATAAAGCAATGAATGCAACTAAAATACTGAATAGCTCAAATATGCTGATGTTCTAAGAATGCAAAATATTACTGAGGCTGAACCGTTCTAATCATGTAATTCTGACTGATTGAGTGCCTGGATAATAATGCATGAGAACGGTTTATATTATGTGGCATATCTGAATGTCAAAACTGTTCATATTTAAAACATATTTTGTAGATCATACCGAAGGTAGGTCGAAGCCTGCTAAATCATGCATAGTTCTTTTGTATTTAAAACAAATTGACTGAAGTTATTGGGAATCATGAATACTTGTCTGGAAACAAAATTCATAGTTAGAATCATCATGAGGAAACTTAAACTTGTTTAGACTGAATACTGACAAGCTGAACTAAATTTTGAAAGGAGAGCTAAATTCTGTGAAAATATAGTAAAATTAGGCTAAAACATGCTTCTCCCAAATATCTTGTGTTTTGAAATATATTTGCAGGAATTCATGTAAAAATTATTCCAACAAGGCTAGTAGTTATGTAGAATCATCAAGAAATTGAATTCATAGTGAAACACATATTTGGGTAAGAACCCTAGAATCATAACCTGTAAATTAATAATGAAATCTGAGAGTTTTGGCATGAGGGTGAAAGGAAACCCTTATTGGAATCCCACATACCTTGTTGATGATAATCCTTGAAGAGAACCTAAAGTTTAAAGCTTGATGGAGAAAGCCCTAGGTCTGAAATTTGGAGAAGAACACTCTTTTATCCTTCGAAACTGACTTGAGAGATTGAATGGGGAAAACTGATATGTTGGGATGTATTATACCTAATAAAATAAGCCTAAAACTATTTATAGTCGAAGCTAAAAGAAGAAGGAATGGTGTGAAATACCCCTGGAATACTAAATTAAAAACTGCTAAAAAATACTCATCGTTGGGTTCCACGAGCATGAACCACGACCCTTAGAATGGATCACGGTTCGTGAAAAGGGTTCGTGGTTCCTCGGTGAAATTTTTGTCCTCTAGACTAATTTCCACGAATTGGTTTCATGACACGTGGAACCTGCTCGTGGTTTTCAGGTGAAAAATCAATTGCATGACTAATTTCCATGAGTTCAATCCACGGTTTGTGGTTTGATCCTCGCGCCATGGATTCTTCTCGTGGTTTCTGTCTATCAGTTTGACAGACAAACTTATTTTAGTAAAACACAAATAACGTTTTACTCCCGACTCAGATTAATGCATGGTCAGTGGCATTGAAAAGAAGACTCAAATGCCTTTAATTTGTTGGGTACTAAGTTACCAAACTCTTAATATTCTAGGAGTTATGATCGTTTGAAGTTGACCCTAGTTTAGTCTTACATGAAAACTTCTTTGGTTGGGGTGCTTTCAACTTTACTTGCTTACAGAAGTTTCTTATTAACATGATTCACATACAAAGCACTCATCACACTAGAGATATGATCATGACACTCATGGAAATAGTTCAGGCCTTAGCTTAGAATTCTTCGGGTGTTACAATATCTCCCCATTGGGATTATTCATCCTTGAATGAAGACTAACTAGGCTGAGGTTGTGGGGGAAAGAGCTGCAATCCTACCAACTGAGTTATAAAAGCTAAAGTACTGACATGGTAACTGATTGTTGACTGAAATATGAACTGATCTGGGTTTGTGAGGCATGTATGCATACTGAGAGCATAAGAACATTGATAGGATATGAAAATGAATGTCCAACATGATAACTGGTCTGGAGTGAGAGTAGGGACTTAGATTAAAATCATAAAGAATGAACTCAATCTTAGAAATCACAATTAACTGGAAGGAGCATAAAAATGAGAGGAATAACTATACGAGAAAACTATTCTCTTTTAAACTGAACTTACTAACATGGACTGAACTGAGCGTAGGTCCTTCTTATCGTAGGAATGATTAATGCCAGGTCTGAACTTGTCTGATATGAGAAGTCTACTATCTTCCTATCTGAAGCTATTGGACATAAGTTATGAGCACCTTGGGCAGGTAGTAAGTACAAGACTATTCCAGCCTTAAACACTACGGTTGAAAGCTTTTAAGCTTAGGAAATTCTCATCAACACACATATAGATGCTAAGTCTGAGTCTAACTACCTACTTTCACCATGTTCAAGCCTATCTCGACTAAATCTCTTGCACCTGGAGTTATCTCCCAAGAATGGTATTCCTTCTTATCATAAAATCAGTTATCCTTGAACTCTAATCAATGGGTCACTAGTCGCACAAAGCAAAGGCCCACATGTATTTCACCATGACATTCAAGCCTAGTACTATGATCATCTTATGGCTTTTTTATAGCGGGCACTATCTGAGTCTTCTATCCTCTTCCCTAGCATATGTAGAAACTGTAATTGCAAGAACTTCTACAAAGGGACTCCAAAAAGAGGAAAATCTAGTACTTCCAATCAAGGCTACTACTTAGCTCCCTCCACTAACAGCTGTGACAAAATAATCCAAGATCACTGGGCAAAAAGAGTGGGAGCATGAGCATCACACATAAAGGAATATTGATCAGTCTTGACTTACCCTTAGCATTATCCAGCCACTCTAGGTGAGGTATGAGAAGTCAAGTACAAAGTCCTGAGTGCATCATATCTTGGACACATAAAACATGGTTAGAGTAAGAAAATCATAAGCATGAACTATTCAAGAAGTCTAGTCTGAGCATATACATGATGTAGCATGATTTCATTAGCCATCAAGGCATATCCTGAGGACTTAACTGAGTACATAGAACTAATCATACTGTGAGACATGAGTTTACATATATACCGAGTCTCATGGCATAAAACTCGGATTAATAAAATCTTAGAGTAAGACAGGAATCACTATCTGGAGCAATTTTCTGTTTCTTTTAGGAGCTGAGTATGGCATGAATCTGTATGGAGTGACTGAACTTAGTCATGAATATGGCACAAATACGTCTAAGTATATTGTCATCTTGACTGAAGTTCTAGAAAATCTGCTGGAATAAGAATGGATCGATATCCCCTTATAGTCTATTCTAGAATTCTATACCGGTTGAGTCACAAGACTCGACTTTGTTCTTCACTCTATCATCTCCCCCTTATCTCAAGAGTCACCCCTTTAAGTCTGTGTACCTCTCTTCTGAACTAGGATATAACCAACTCATTCTTGTAAGGTCAGGGTATCACTGTATTCCTGGATGCTAAACTCTCCCTGATAGGTTATAACTAAAAATGCTAAACCCTTACTAGGTCTTCTTCTAAGACATATCTTAGCTTTCTCTTTACCCTTACAGTTATTACGGGAGGACTCATACTCTGATTGGTGTAGATAACCATTTCTTCCAACACTTAGCAACCTGACCTTTGCATATTCGTCTATTAACATCATATCTCTAAGTTCACATCCACCAAAATCAACTGAATTCAGACCACACTAAAGGACTCAACATCATATATCTATAAACTCTTGAATTAATGCCATAACATACTACTCTGGATACACATATGCCTTTCTACCATTCAAGGATATTGTTCACCTAGGTCAAATAAGTTCTAAGTCATCTTAACCAACTATTTTTCCTCGCATAGCCACTATACTTTTGGATTTATACATCTAGTTTTGGAGTTATTCTGCTACTTATGGCCCATAACATCTTAATTCATACTAACTGTTGAGTGACTAAACTACCCAAGTGCTTAGAAAACCATAATTTTAGCTAAGATGCCATTCGTAGTAAAGTTTCTAGATGGGGGTCTGAGAGCATATTCTACTGTAGGCTCAACTGCACAAGTGGAAAATCGTACATTCTCTTGGATTGGTAGACTTTAATACACTAGTGGGCTCCTCTCAAGCCCTTGTGTAGTCTCTTAAAATTTTTGATGACTCTATCTGAGAGATTTTACTGATAGGAATCTGAACAATACTGTCTTAACTTTCTCGAAGATGAGGCATGATTGGTAGAATTGGATCAATGCATGAATATGCATAAGTTTCTAAAGGAACAGTTTTATTGCACGATCTGGAGTATGAAAAAGGGAAACATTTCCTTAACGCCCTGTAGCCTCCTAATTATAAGTATGGTGCACAACACACTCATAAGCAAGAATCTACCAATCTTTGTGCTCTGATACAAAGTTTTTCACGCCCGACCCTACACTGGATGTGATATGGTGCTTAGATTCACAAGTGGCCCAAAGCTAACCCATTGCCTGGCACACTGTTGAGATATAGACTGAAAGATAATGCAAAAGCTGAAATGTGCTGAGCTTTTAAAAAAATATAATAAAAAAATGAGCTATCATAAGCTGAGATACAATAGCATTTGAAAACTGATACAACAACTGTCTGACTGTCTGATTGCCTGACTCTCTGTGAAGCCTCTATTAACACCGACTATAGTTAGCTGGGACATGACCCCTAACTATCTCTAATTAATATGTAAGAACAGAAAAATAAACTACTATGACTACTAACTGACAGGAGTTCCCGAATAAGGAGAACTCATCCCTTGTTGATTGGAAATTGTGATATGTCTGACCATGATCCTGGGAGAGAGCATTGTAACCTACATCATAAAACAATGCAGCACAAGGAAGGTATACGACAATACTTTGAATTCACTGAGCATGTGAGATATGCACTATCTTAAAAATCATGAGGAATATATATATATATATACTGAAAGTATGGCTAAATACTGGACTAAGTATAAAAATCTAAGAATGCATAAGTCAAACTGTAGAACATAAACTCTTTTACTGAAGAAAATGTAAATCCTGTTGCTGGGCTGTAACTGTGAGATCATGATGATTAAAAATAAGTAAAACTGTTACTTGGGATTCCATGGACCAAAAAAATAAAGTATGTCTGTAAATCATAGAATAGTGCGACTGAGCTGAAAATCATGGGTCGTGCTAAAAGTCATGTATAAATTAAATCCTTAGGGGAGTTTCTTCTACTGAGCATGATGAAAACACTGATATATTATACTGAATGTAAACTGAAAGTTATAAGCTAATGCAATGACCAAGTATATAAACATGTAACTGTATAATACTGAACTGAACTGAATAACTAAATACAAGGTTATGCAATAATGAATATGGACTGTGGAAGCTACTATTAACTAACATACCCTAAGCTGAGCTAACTATGAGGCCAACCTATAACCCTGGATAGGAGGGTGTTCATACCTTGCCATGAGTACAAACAAATTTGATGTGGATCCACTAAACTGATGTCCACAAGGGACGAGGGTGTACAACCTAATATGATAGTTGACCCCTTCAATGCCTACGGTCGTGTCGTTGTTCTGGGACTTAGGGAATTCTACTAAAGGACTCAACCTAATATGACAGCTGTTCCTTTATCCCTTCATCCGCTCGGTGCTAACCGCTCGATGCTAAGCCTACTCCTAACTGAATATAAAGAAATGAATGCAACTAAAATACTAGATAACTCAAATATACTGATGTTCTAAGAATGCAAAATATTACAGAGGCTGAAGCATTCTAATCATGTTATTCTTACTGATTGAGTTCCTAACTAATAATGCATGAGAATGGTTTGTATTATGTGGCATATATGAATGTCAAAACTGTTCATATTTAACACATATTTTGTAGATCATACTGAAGGTAGGCCGAATCCTACTAAATCATGCATAGTTCTTTTGTATTTAAAACAACTGGACTAAAGTTATTGGGAATCATGAATACTTGTTAAGAAGCAAAACCCATAGTTAGAATCATCATGAGGAAACTTAAACTTGTTTTGACTGAATGTTGACAAGCTGAACAAAATTCTGAAAGGAGAGCTAAATTCTAAGAAAATATAGTAAAATCAGGCTAAAACATGCTTCTCCTAAATATCTTGGGTTTTGAAATCTATTTGCAGGAATTCATGTAAAAATCATTTTAACAAGGCTATTAGTTATGTAGAATCATAAAGAAATCAAATTCATAATGAAACACATGTTTGGGTAAGAATCCTAGAATCATAACTTATAAATTCATACGGAAATCTAAAAGTTTGGGCGTGAGGGTCAAAGGAAACCCTCATTGGAATCCCACATACCTAGTTTATGATAATCCTTGAAGAGAACCTGAAGTTTGAAGCTTTATGGAGAAAGCCCTAGGTCTGAAATTTGGAGAAGAACACTCTTTTCTCCTTTGAAACTGACTTGAGAGATTGAATGAGGAAAATTGATATATTGGGAGGTATTTTACTTAATAAACTAAGCCTAAAACTATTTATAGTCTAAGCTAAAAGATGATGGAATGGTCTAAAATACCTTTGGAATACTAAATTAAAAACTACTAAAAAAACTCGTCGATGGGTTCCACGAGCATGAACCACGACCCGTAAAATGGATCACGGTTCATGAAAAGTGTTCGTGGTTCATGGGCGAAGTTTCTGGCCACTGCACTGATTTCCACGAGTTGGTTACATGACCCATGGATCATTCCACGACCTGTGGAACCTCCTTGTGGTTTTCGGGTGAAAATCAATTGCAAGACTTATTTCAACGAGTTTAATCCACGGTCCGTGGTTTGATCCACGAGCCGTTGATTCCTCTTGTGGTTTATGTCTGTCAGTTTGATAGATAGACATATTTTGGTAAAACACTGATAAGTTTTTACTCCGAACTTAGATTAATGTATGTTGGGTGGCATTGGAAAGAAGACTCAAAGACCTTTAATTTGGTTTTCTAGGTAACCAAATCCTTCATATTCTAGGAGTTATGATCCTTTGAATTTGACCCTAGTTTAGTCTTACATGAAAACTTTTTTGGTTGGGGTGCTTTCAACTTAACTTGCTTATAGAAGTTTCTTATGAACATGATTCACATCCAAAGCATTCATCACACTAGGGAAATGATCATGACATTCATGGAAATAGTTCAGGCCTTAGCTTAGAATTCTTGGGGTGTTACAATATCTCCCTCTTGGGATCATTCATTCTAGAATGAAGACTGACTAGGCTGAGGTTGTGGGGAAAAAGTTGCAATCCCACCAACTGAGTTCTAAAAGCTGGATTACTGACATGGTAACTGATTTTTGACAGAAATATAAACTGAGATGGGTTCGTGAGGCATGTTTGCATACTGAGAGCATAAGAACACTGATAAGACATAAAACTGAATGTCAAACTGATCACTGGTCTGGAGTGAGTGGGTACTTAGCTGAAACTCATAGAGAATGAACTCAATCTTAGAAATCACAATTAATTGGAAGGAGAATTAAACTGAGAGGAATAAGTATACGAGAAAACTCTTTTCTTTTAAACTGAACTTACTAGCATGGATTGAACTAAGCGTAGGGTCTTTTGACCTTAGGAATGATTACTGACAGGTCTGTACTTGTCTCATATGAGGAGTCTACTATCTTGTTATCTAAAACTACTAGACATAAGGTATCAGCACCCTGGGCAGGGAGTAAGTACAAGCTTATTCCAGCCTTAAACACTCCGGTTGACAACTTTTAAGATTAGGAAATTCTCATTAACACACATATAGATGCTAAGTCTGAGTCTAACTACCTGCTTTCACCATGTTCAAGTCTATCTCAACTAAATCTCTTTCACCGGGAGGTATCTCCCAAGAATGATATTCCTTCTTATCAAAAAATCAAGTATCCTTGAACTCTAATCAATAGGTCACTAGTCACACAAAGAAAAGGCCTACATGTATTTCACTATGACATTCAAGCCTAGTACTATGATCATCATATGGCTTGCTTAAAGCTGGCACTATATGATGCTTCTATCCTCTTTCTAGCATATGTAGAAACTGTAACTGCAAGAACTTCTACAAAGAGACACCAAAAAGAGGAAAATCTAGTACTTCCCATCTAGTCTACTACTTAGCTTCCTCCACTAATAGCTGTGACAACATAAGCCAATATCACTGGGCGAAGAGAGTGGAAGCATAAGGATCACGCATAAAGGAATACTGATTAGTCTTGACTTACACTTAGCATAATCTAGACACTCTAGGTGAGGTATGAGAAGTCAAGTATAAAGGCCTGAGTTCATCACATCTTGGAGACATAAAACATGGTTAGAGTAAGAAAATCATAAGCATGAACTGTTCAAGAACTCTGGTCTGAGCATATACATGATGTATCATGATTTCATTATCCATCAAAGTGTATCCTGAGGACCTAACTGAGTACATAGAACTGATCATACTGTGAGACATGTGTTTACATATATACTGAGCCTCATGGCATAAAGCTGGGATTCATAGAATCTTAGAGTAAGACTGGAATCACGTTTTAGAGCAATTTTCTATTTCTTTTAGGAGCTGAGCATGGCATGAATCTGTATGGAGTGCCTGAACTTAGTCATGAATATGGCACAAATAAGTCTAAGTATATTATCATCTTCACTGAAGTGCTTGACAATTTGTTGGAATAAGAATGGATCGATATCCCCTTATGGTCCTTTCTAGAATTCTATACTGGTTGAGTCATAATACTTAACTTGGTTCTTCACTCTATCCTCTCCCCCTTAGCTCAAGAGTCACCCCTCTAAATCTGCAGACCTCTCTCTTGAACTAGGATATAACACACACATTCTTGTAAGGCTGGGGTATCACTGTATTCCTGGACGCTAAACTCTCCCTGATAGGTTATAATTGAAGATGCTAAACCCTTGCTAGGTCTTTTTCTGAGGCATCTCTTAGCTTTCTCTTCACCCTTACGACTATCACTGGAGGACTCAGACTCTTACTGGTGTAGATAACCACTTCTTCTAACACTTAACAACCTGACCTTTGCTTATTCGTCTATTAACATCACATCTCTAAGTTCACATCCACCAAAATCAACTGAATTCATACCACATTAAAGGAATCAACATCGTTTATCTATATTCTCTTGAATTCATGCCACAATATACTACTATGGATACACATCTACCTTTCTACCATTCAAGGATTTTCTTTTCCTAGTTCAAATATGCTTTAAGTCATGTTAACCAACCATTTTTCCTCTCATAGCCACTATACTTCTGGATTCGTATATCTAGTTTTGGGGTCATTCTGCTACTTATGGCCCATAACATCTCAATTCACACTAACTGTTGAGTGACTATACTACCAAAGAGCTTAGAAAACCATAATTTTAGCTAAGGTGCCATTCATAGTTAAGTTTCAGGAAGGGGTTCTGAGAGCACATTCTACTGTAGGCTCAACTGCACGAGTGGAAAATGGTACATACTCTTTTATTGGTAGACTGTAATGCACTAGTGGGCTCCTCTCGAGCCCATGTGTAGTCTCTTAACTTTTTTGATGACTCTATCTGAGAGCAGTTTACTGATAGGAATCTAAATAAGGAGAACTCATCCCTTGCTGACTGGAAATTGCAATCTGTCTGACCATGATCCTTGGAGCTAGCACTGTAACCTACATCATAAAATGATGCAGCATAAGGAAGGTATGCAATAAGTACTTTGAATGTAGTGAGCATATGAGATATGCACTATCTTAAAAATCATGAGGAACATGTATTTACTGAAAGAATGGTTGAATACTGGACTAATTATAAAATTCTGAGAATGCATAAGTCAAACTATAGAAGATAAACTCTTTTACAAAAGAGAATGTAAATCCTATTGTTGGACTGTAACTGTGAGATCATGATGTTTAAAGATAAGTAAAATTGTTACTTAGGATTCCATGGACCAAAATAATAAAGTATGTCTGTAAATCATGGAATAGTGTGACTGAGCTGAAAATCATGGGTCGTGCTAAAAGTCATGTTTAAAGTAAATCCTTAAGGGAGTTTCTTCTACTGAGCATGCTGAAAATACTGATATATTATACTGAATGTAAACTGAAAGTTATAAGTTGATGCAATGACGAAGTATATAAACATGTAACTGTATAATACTGAACTAAACTGAATAACTAAATACAAGGTCATGCAATAGTGAATATGGACTGTGGGAGCTACTATTAACCGACATACCCCAAGCTGAGATAACTATGAGGCCAACCTATAACCCTGGATAGGAGGGTGTTCATACCTTGCCAAGAGTACAAATAAATTTGATGTGGATCCACTAAACTGATGTCCACAAGGGATGTGATTGTACAACCCAATATGATAGTTGACCCCTTCAATGCCTACAGTCGTGCTGTAGTTCTGGGACTTAGGGACTTCTACTAAAGGCCTCAACCTAATCTGACAGCTGAGCCTTTATCCCTTCATCCGCTCAGTGCTAAGCCTACTCCCAACTGAATATAAGGAAATGAATGCAACTAAAATACTAGATAGCTCAAATATGCTGATGTTCTAAGAATGCAAAATATTAAAGAGGCTGAAGCATTCTAATCATGTAATTCTTACTGATTGAGTTCCTAACTAATAATGCATGAGAACAGTTTGTATTATGTGGCATATCTGAATGTCAAAACTGTTCATATTTAAAACATATTTTGTAGATCATACTGAAGGTAGGCCAAATCCTGCTAAATCATGCATAGTTCTTTTGTATTTAAAACAACTGGACTGAAGTTATTGGGAATCATGAATACTTGTTAAGAAGCAAAACCCATAGTTAGAATCATCATGAGGAAACATAAACTTGTTTTGACTGAATGTTGACAAGTTGAACTAAATTCTGAAAGGAGAGCTAAATTTTGAGAAAAATATAGTAAAATCAGGCTAAAATATGCTTCTCCTAAATATCTTGGGTTTTGAAATCTATTTGCAGGAATTCATGTAAAAATTATTTTAACAAGGCTAGTAGTTATGTAGAATCATAAAGAAATCAAATTCATAGTGAAACACATGTTTGGGTAAGAACCCTAGAATCATAACTTATAAATTCATACGGAAATCTGAAAGTTTGGGCATGAGGGTGAAAGGAAACCCTCATTGGAATCCCACATACCTGGTTGATGATAATCCTTGAAGAGAACCTGAAGTTTGAAGCTTTATGGAGAAAACGCTAGGTCTAAAATTTGGAGAAGAACGCTCTTTTCTCCTTTGAAACTGACTTGAGAGATTGAATGAGGAAAATTGATATATTAGGAGGTATTATAACTAATAAAGACTGTAACAAATCTGATGTGGATCTACTAAACTGATGTTCACAAGGGATGAGGGTGTACAGCCTTTACTGTCAGCTGACCTCTTTAATGGCTATGGTGGCACCATAGTTCTGGGAATTAAGGACTTCTGCTAAAGGCCTCAGCCTAATCTAACAGCTGAGCCTTCCACCCTTCATCTGCTTGGTGCTAATCCTATTCCCAACTAAATTTAAAGAAATGAATGCAACTGAAATACTGGATAGCTCAAATATATTAATGTTCTGAGAATGCAAAATATTACTGAGGCTGAAGCATTCTAATTATGTAATTTTGAATGATTGAGTGCTTGACTAATAATACATGAGAACGTTTTGTATTATGTAGCATATCTGAAGGTCAAAACTGTTCATATTTAAAACATATTTTGTAGATCATACTGACGGTGGGCCGAAGCCTGCTAAATCATGCATAGTTCTTTTACATTTAAAACAAGTGGACTAAAGTTATTGGGAATCATGAATACTTGTCTGGAAGCAAAACCCATAGTTAAAATCATCATGAGGAAACTTAAACTTGTTTAGATTGAATGCTGACAAGCTGAACTAAATTCTGAAATGAGAGCTAAATTTTGAGAAAAAATAGTAAAATTAGGCTAAAACATGCTTCTCCCAAATATCTTGGATTTTGAAATATATTTGCAGAAATTCATGTAAAAATCATTCTAACAAGGCTAGTAGTTATGTAGAATCATCAAGAATCAAATTCATAGTGAAACACATGTTTGGGTAAGAACCCTAGAATCATAACGTATAAATCATACTGAAATATCAATGTTGGGAAATTAGGGTGAAAGGAAACCCTTATTGGAATCCCACATACCTGGTCGATGATAATCCATGAAGAGAACCTGAAGTTTAAAGCTTGATGGAGAAAGCCCTGGGTCTAAAATTTGGAGAAGAATGCTTTTTTCTCCTTTAAAACTGACTTGAGAGATTGCATAAGGAAAACTGATATGTTTGGAGGTATTTTACTTAGTAAAATAAGTCTTGATGTGCCAAAATTTGACGGCACTTTAGACGCTTAAAACATACGATTTTTGGGAGTTCTTGAGCACATTTAGTTGGATTTAATGTCGTTTGTTAAGTGTGCAGGGACAAAGTATTAAATAGAGAAGAATGCCAAAAAATATTGTATTTATGCGCAAAAGAGGGGCCATCAAGGGCGTCACAGCCAGGACGGCCCGTGGGGCAGGATGTTGATTTGAGTAAGTGAAAGATGCTAAGGCTATGGAGCCCCGATGGGCTGGCACGACACCCGTGGAAGATGTGACGGGGTGTGGTCTCGCCTGTTAATATACTCCAGGGAGATATGCTGAGAGCCAAGGAAGGACTACGGGCTCCCCGACATCCTGTCGCCAGCCCGACATCCCGTGACAAGCCTCCCATGGAAACCAGGCAGGAGAGCCGGAAAGATTCCAAGTCAGGCGATGTAAAACAGCGACGGGTATCGCAGTTGCAATGTCTTGTCGACCCCAGCCCATGAGAACATGGAAGTGATTTTTCTGAAAACCTAAAGAAGGTCGACGGGAACCCATGACACTCGTCACCTCAGCGACGGCCTGTAAGGCGGCCCATCGGATCAGCCACGTCTAGATACTCCTAATTTAATTAGGATTTGGCTTCCTTGTCTATAAATACTTTACCCTAGGTTTTATTTTACGGGAGTTACCCGTGGTTACTAGTTGTTCATGAATTATTTCAAGTTACTATCAGATATTTTGTTGCTTTGATTCTGACATTGATTTCAGACATAAGTTCTTGATACTGAAGTGTTCTTGAGTTTGGTCTTCAAGATTCCGGTTTTCTTTATTCTTAATTGTAAGTATATCTTTATGATTTCTCAAACAAACATTAATTGCATGCTTATGAACATGAGTAGCTAAATCCACAATTAGGGTTGTGGGAACCATGAAGGATTAACGAAGTAGGCAAAGTACATAGGTAATCTAGGGAGGTGGTTATGCATGTATTGTTCTTCACTTCATTTTGATTGATTTTTAATGGTGCGCAGCGTTAGAACTCGCCTTATCCTTAATTCCCAGACCAAGGAGGTAACAGATGGGAAAAGAGTTGTTAACATCGAGATTTGAGGCTATCAACCCTCATCTAATAGCTTGACCTTGTCCGAGAATAGCTAATATGGGATCAAGGGTAAGGGTTAATAAAGCGATACTCGCGGCCGAACTAAGGCGTGTGGTGAAATTTACCTAGTTGTCAGACCAAGGAATTAGGTGAACCTAACTTACCGATTATGCATGCTAAGCACCAAGCTAGTTTACCAAGTGCAAAAGCCTTACTGAGTTATGATCTCATGGGGTATACTACCCTAGTCACTTCTCTTATTGACAACAACTGTTAAAATTGATCTTTGTTACTTGTTACGTTTGAATCATAATTATTTGTTACTTCAAAACCCCTCCTTGCGGGGAATAAATGACTAAAAGACTGATTAAACACTAATTGACCCTAGTCCTACCATATTCCCTGTGGGATAGACCCCAACCTTTAGTTGGGTTCTATATTTGAACAGCGACCGCTTGCGCTTCTTTTAGAGGTGTAATTTGGGTGCATCAAATTTTAGCACCATTGCCAGGGAATACGATTTAGGATTAAGAGAGATTGTGTTTATTTCACTATTAGTCCTTATTTCCCGATTTTACTTTTTTTGTTTTGATGCAGGTAGCACACTTGTGCATGCCAAGTACAAGGAATCAAGGCAATCCCTTGATCTCTTAAGATTCGGATCTCTAAAAAATGCTAAGAAATATGTCTAAGGATGGAGAGCATGAGACTCAAGAGCAGATTACAACTCGCTTACTAGCTGAAGTCGAGCCGAAGAAAAAGGAAGAAGCAACACGCTTAAAGGAAGGCGAAGATGCCCTTGCTGCCGAAGATGCTAAAATTGCAAAAGATCTTGCAGCTCAAAATGCTGCAGTTGAACGAGCAAGGCAAGAAATAGAACAAGGTGTTCGAGACGAGGCAGTACCTCGACATGTGCCATATAATAGGGGCCGACAAATGCAGCAGCAAAGGCACGACCCTCTGTATTATGATGTAGACAATTACGATGAGGAGGAATATGGCACAACCGGACCCATAGTGCTCCCTCCACTGGCTGATGGGATGAAGTTTGATATCACTAGCTCCATGATCCAGCTGCTGAACCTGAAAGGACTTTATTCAGGGAAGACCACGGAAGATGCAATCCTATATGTGTATAACTTAGCAGTAGTAAATCATACAACATGCCAGGAGTGGGGCAAGAGGCTATCAGGCTAAGGCTATTCCCATTTTCGTTGACTGCGGAAGCAACTGCATGGCTCTAAGAACTCCTTGAAAATTCCATATACACCTGGTATGAGCTAAAGAGTCAATTCCTGAAGTGGTTCTTTCCACCATCGAGGATGTTGCAGCTGAAATAGGAGATATACAACTTCAGGCAGCTACCTGCAGAAGCACTATATGAGGCATGGCTAAGGTTCAAGAAGAAGTTGAAGCAAGTTCCAAGACACGAAATTCCTTCCAGGCATCTAATAGAGATATTTTATAAGGCCCTGAATGCAAATACTAAAGTTGTAGTTGATACTGTGACTGGAGGTGCATTCATGGAAAACACATATCTTGAAGCTGCAGAGATGCTGGATAGGGTTGCAAACACAAATCGAGCATGGCATATGAGAGAGGCAGAAATGTCAATAGGTACTTATGCAGTCAGCAAGTTTGTGGATCTGAATGAAATAGAATACATTAGGCAGACACAGGCTGAGACGAACATGACACTGGGGTTGCTGTCAAAGAAATTCCTGGATGAGGGAGTAGAGAAAGTTAAATCCGTAGGTTCTCAAGGTAAAGCACCAAGGTCATACGGTTACTCATTCGAAGAAGAAGTGAGTTATCTGAATGATTACGGGATGGGTTTCAGGGCCTCTGGCCAAGGAAATCAAGGTCAGAATGGAGATAGGGATGACTACTACAATCAGGACGATTAAAGAGATAGAGATAAAGATGGTGACTGGCAGAAGAAGGATGGGTACAAGAACGAGAGAAGTGGTCTCTACATGAGAGAGCAGGCTGAACAACCCACCATGAGAGAGATGATCAATAAAGTATTCCAAAAATTTGACTCCACTGATGCAAGTATGCAGGAGATAAAAGCTTAACTCTTAAGTATTAATCATAAGGTGGAGTCCCACGCTGTCTCCATAAAGCAGCTTGAGACACAGATGCATCAGTTGTAAACCAACATGAATCCACGCTAAAAAGGTACTCTCCCATGTGACATCGTTCAAAATCCAAAGAATGATCGATAGGTTATGGTGGTGACTACTCGGAGCAGAAAGTAGACTATTGATCCACCCTTTCCTATTGTTGTCGGTAAGCCAGTCGAAGCTGAGAAAGATGATGCTGAGACGGTAGCCGAGTCTGAAGAGAAAGATAATGGTGAAGGATCGTCTTAAAAATAGTCTTCTAAAAAGAAGGAGAAGGGCAAAGAAGTTGCACCAGTCCTGAAACCCATACCACTGCCTCCTCCACCTTACCCACAGAGGTTGAAGTAAAAGGTTAAGGATGGTAAATTCTATAAGTTCATCTCCATGCTGAAGAAACTGTCAGCCAATATCCCTTTGGTAGAAGCTTTGGAGAAAATGCATGGCTAAGCAAAATTCATGAAGGATCTGGTTACGAGAAAGAGGATTGTTAGATTTGAACCAGTAAATAAGTTGCACCACTACAGTGCAATAGCATCCCATTCGATGGTATAGAAGAAGTAAGATCCTGGAGCCTTCACCATTTCGTGCACTATTGAAGCATTCTATTTTGCCAAAGCTTTGTGTGATTTGGGTGCTAGTATAAATTTGATGCTGCTTGTAGTTTATAATCAGTTAGGCTTGGGAGCCCCCTATCCGACTACAGTGTGGTTACTTATGGGAGATCGCATGGTAAAGAGGCCTGTGGGAATTCTGTATGATGTATTGGTAAAGGTTGACACGTTTATCTTTCCTGCAGATTTTGTTATTCTGGATTGCGAGGTTGACTTCGAGGTGCCCATCATCTTGGGGCAACCATTCTTGGCTACTGGGCGAGCTTTGGTTGATTTGGAAATGGGTCAGATGAAGTTCAGGATAAATGATGAGGAGGTGACTTTCAATGTGTACAAGTCAATGAAGCATCATGATGATATGAGAGTGGTGTCAGTTATTGATGTTGTTGATGAGGACCAGCTGGTTGTACCTATTGAGGAGAGACTTGGTGTTAAAGCCCTTGCAGCAGTTATTATGAATTTTGAAGGTGACAATATTGATAAGTATGATGAAATGGTTACTGCACTTACAGGGTTGGGATCTTACACTTATGCACCAAAGAAGTTGGACATGGACCTGAAGAATAGGAAGACGCCTCCTACTCTCCCATCTATTGAGGAGCCTCAAATATTGGAGCTCAAAGCACTTCCAGCTCATCTTTGGTACGTATTCTTGGGAGATAATGAGACGTTGCCCATAATCATTGCTGCAGATTTAAGTGAAGTGCAGGTTGAATCTCTGGTTTCAGTATTGAGAAAGTTTAAGAGAGATATTGGGTGGACCATCGTAGATATTATTGGGATTCTGCCTGGAATCTATACTCAAAAAATCCAGCTCGAGCCTGATTATGTTCCATCTATTGAGCATCAACGTAGGTTGAATCAGCCTATGCAAGAAGTTATCAAGAAGGAGATCATAAAGTGGTTTGATGCAGGTGTGGTTTACTCGATTTTTGATAGCAAGTGGGTGAGCCCGGTTCAGTGCATACCAAAGAAGGAGGGATTATGGTGGTTCCTAATGCAAAAAATGAGTTGATTCCAATGAGGCCAGTGGGTCAGCTAGTGGTGTTGCTGGCCAGACAGATATCCCTTCTTTAGACCCTATTATGGGAGAGGTTACTACTGAAGCTGCTCGGGAAGCTGTTATTGTTGATGAGAGGTCTACGGAGGCAGCCTCTATTGAGGAAAGTACTATGGGCACCATTCCTGAGGGCCCAAAGGATATGACACCTGGTACTGGCGCTTAGGCGCCACAGGTATGTTCTCAGCCCCGTTTATTTTATATTTTTGTGAATTGAAGGCAATGCCCTTTTATTTTTGGTGGGGTGAGGGCAGTACTAGGTAAGTTGGTTTTTGATGGGTTCTTGAAAAAGTTTGATTAGCCAAGAGACCCAGGTTATGCCCCGAGGTTAAATCAGGCGTTGCATGGGAGGAAACCCATGAGGGTACTCACAAGGTACTCGACTCCTTAGGGTTTTCTTGCATGTGTTCTTTCCCTAAGGATTTTAATTTATGTTGAACCGGCATGTTTAGGATAGGTTGTATATAGTAAAATAAGAAAAAGAGCTAGTGCCGTCTATGATGTGATTTTTGAACTGAATTTGAATTAAAAAAAATAAAATATAAATAGAGACCCCTTCCAAATTTTTGAGTGTTATATTAGTATTTGGTTTTGATAGACTAACCATTGTGGATCCTTGCATGATATTGTGTTTATCGATTTGACGATTAGCTAAAGCTAGAGTACGAACCTAATAGGTAGCATGTGACTGTCGACTTTGTGCCATGTGTTTGTGAGCTAAATTTGTTGGGTTCTTGCTTTGTGTGCTAATCTAGAACTTGCCTGGTTAGTCGTGCCAAAGTCATAGAGTAGTTAGTTAGGAAAGTATCATAGGCCATTTTTAAATTAGTCCACTTTATCCCAAAAGACCGACCAAATGATTTAATACCCTTTGATCCCTGATTTTGAGACTGCATTGACCCTTTTTGTTGTTTAGCCTAATCACCTTCCTTGTTTCTTGTTATGAACCTTTAGTTTGGCCCTGGTCCCTCCTTGGACATTGTGTACCTCAACTCAGGCAAACCGCCTAAGTTGAGGGTGGCTACTATAGAGGTGAGTAAGAAGTTTGGGTATGAATAAAAGAGGTTAGAAATAAAAAGGAGAGAAAATGGGTGCGGCAGCTATGTTAAAGAAAAGAAAAAGAAAAAGAAAAAGAGAAGAAAAAAAACAAAAAAAAGGGGAAAAGAAAAGAAAAAGAATAAGTGAGTTTGAAACAAAAGCCGCAGCTGTCACTTGTTGAAAAAGAAACAATAAAAAGGGAGAAAAAGAGAGGAAAAGAGTAAAAGTTGTCTGTTTGGTGGAATCAAGATAGCGTGGTGTCAAGGAGGGTTTAGTCACTATTTCCTATATCTACCATACCCATCCCCCAGCCTACGTTACAAGACAAGAAAGTCCTATAGTGATCCTAACCCAATGTTTCGAAAACTGAAGCATAGAAAATAAGGGCAAGCCTATGGTATTGTGCACGCATTGCTTGAATATCTTTTCGAGTGCGAGTGTTTAGTTAAGTCCCCAAAATATAATTGTGTTACTGTGTGAGTGAGACTTCTTTGTAGTGAGGGCACTAGAGCAATTTTGACTGCTAACTGTTAGTATTAATCTCATATGTGTATGTCAGGTCGTCTATTGATAAGGTAATGTCATCCTTAGATCCCGTTGTGTTTTCTTGATGAATCGAACATATGCACTGATATTGATATTGAAAGAAGAAGGGAGGTGCGTGTTATGTATTGAACTGATGAAACAAAAGACTGCCATAGTTCCTGATTTTCTTTTGCTTAAGCGTCATTTATTTTTGTTTTTGTGTCTGTTGCTTGAGGACAAGCAAAGATTCTACGTTGAGGGTGTTGATGTACAGGGATTTGATGGCACTTTTGACGCTTAAACATAGGATTTTTGGAGTTCTTGAGTACATTTAGTTGGATTTAATGTTGTTTGTTAAGTGTGCAGGGACAAAGTATGAAATAGAGAAGAATGCAAAAAAAGTTGTATTTTTGGGCATAAGAGGGACCACCACGGGCGTCACACCGACGAGGGCCCATGGAGCAGGACATTGATTTGAGTCAGCAAAAGATGCTAAGGCTGTGGAGCCCCACGAGCTAGCATGATGCCCGTAGAAGACGCGATAGGGTATGGCCTCTCCCGTCAATATGCTCCAGGGAGATATGTTGAGAGCCAAGGAAGGACGATGGGATCCCCCACGTTTCGTCACCAGCCCGATGTACCGTGACAAGCCACCCATGGAAACCAGGCAGGAGAGCTAGAAAGATGCCAAATCAGGCAACGTGAGACAGAGACGGGCATCGCAGATGCGACATCCCATCGACCCCAGCCCGTGAGAACGTGGCAGTGATTTTTTTGAAGACCTAAAGAAGGTCGACGGGCACCCATGATGCCCGTCACTTCAACAATGGCTTATGAGGTGGCCCGTCGTATCAGCCGCATCCAGCTACTCCCAATTTAATTAGGATTTGGCTTCTTTGTCTATAAATACTTTACCCATGTTTTATTTTATGGGAGTTACCCGTGGTTACTAGTTGTTCATGAATTATTTCAACTTACTATGAGATATTTTGTTGCTTTGATTTTGGCATTGATTTCAGACACAAGTTCTTGATACTGAAGTGCTCTTGAGTTTGGTTTCAAGATTACGGTTTTCTTTATTTTTAATTGTAAGTATCTCTTTATGATTTCTCAAACAAACATTAATTGCATGCTTATGAGCATGAGTAGCTAAATCCACAATTAGGGTTGTGGGAACCATGCAAGATTAACGAAGAAGGCAAAGTACTTAGGTAATCTAGGGAGGTGGTTATGGATGTATTGTTCTTCCCTTCGTTTTGATTGCTTTTTAATGGTGCACAATGTTACAACTCGCCTTATACTTACTTGTCGGACCAAGGAGGTAACAGATGGGAAAAGGGTTGTTAACAATGAGATTTGAGGCTATCAACCCTCGTCTAATAGCTTGACCTTGTCCGAGAATAGCTAATCTGGGATCAAGGGTAAGGGTTAGTAAAGCGACACCCGCGGTCGGACCAAGGCGTATGGTGAAATTCACCTAGTTGCCAGACCAAGGAATTAGGTGAACCTAACTTACCGATTCTTCATGCTAAGCACCAAACTAGTTTACCAAGTACAAAATCCTTACTGAGTTATGATCTCTTGGGGAACACTACCCTAGTCACTTCTCTTATTGACAACACCTGTTCAAATTGATCTCTGTTACTTGTTACGTTTGAATCACAATTATTTGTTACTTCAAAACCCCCTTTGCGGGAAATAAATGACTAAAAGACTGAGTAAACACTAATTGACCCTATTCCTACCATATTCCCTATGGGATCAACCACAACCTTTAGTTGGGTTCTATATTTGAACAGGGACCGCTTGCGCTTCTTTTAGAGATGTAATTTGGGCGTATCAAGGCTAAAACTATTTATAGTTGGAGCTAAAAGAATAAGGAATGGTATGAAATACCCCTAGAATACTAAATTAAAAACTACTGAAAAAACTCATCGTCGGGTTCCACGAGCATGAACCACAACTCGTAGAATGGATCACGGTTCATGAAAAGGGTTCGTGGTTCCTGGGTGAAGTTTCTGGCCTCTGGAATGATTTTCACGAGTTGGTTTCACGACTCGTGGATCATTCCATGACCCGTGGAACCTCCTCGTGGTTTACAGGTGAAAAATCAATTGCAGTACTGATTTCCACGAGTTCAATCCACGGTCCGTGGTTTGACCCACGATACATGAATTCCTCTCGTGGTTTCTATTTGTTAGTTTGATAGACAGACATATTTTAGTAAAATACTGATAACTTTTTACTGTGGACTCAGATTAATGTGCAGTTAGTGGTGTTGAAAAGAAGACTCAAAGTCCTTAAATTTGGTGGGTACTAGGTCACCTAAGTCTTTATATTCTGGGGCTTATGATCGTTTAAAGTTGACCCTAGTTTAGTCTTACATGAAAACTTCTTTGGTTGGGGTGCTTTCAACTTAACTTGCTTATAGAAGTTTCTTATGAACATGATTCACATCCAAAGCACTCACCACACTAGGAAAATGATCATGACAATCATGGAAATAGTTCAGGCCTTATCATAGAATTCTTGGGGTGTTACAATATGTTTAAAGGTATACGGTATTACATTATCCTCCCCTTTGGACCATTTGTCCTGGAATGATGACTTTATCTCTCAATAGAATTAATCCTAAGAAATTCATAAAATTTTGCTAGAGTTTCCTTTGTATATGGGGATACCAGAAATCTGTCAGCTAACCAGAATACACAATATAAGCCTCACAGGGCACCACAACAGTTGTAGTATTAAATGGAAGTAATGTTCCTCTAAGATATATAACCAAATAACCATGCTTCTGACTTACCTTATACTCTTCTCTATGTTCTGACTTGTAGTACGACATATGGTAGTTATGAACTCACAGGCATGATCAATACACCTGCATATGTATAAATAAATTATGAGTAAAAAATCATTAGGTATAGGTTAGACCAAAACTATCATTCATAAGAATAGGATGTATGTTATAAGAAACCTTCTCTATGGTTTTGAAATAAGTGGGGATATTTGTACCTCATGGAGTCCTCAGATTCCCAAGTAGCTTCTTTGATCTTCTAATTTCTCCATAGTACTTTAACAGATGCCACATCTTTTATTCTCAACTTTCTAATCTACGTACCAAGAATAGCAACTGGAACCTCTTTATATGACAAGTTTTATTGATCTGTACATTTCTTACTGGGACAATAACTGAAGGGTCCCTTATATATTAATGTAGCATAGACACATGGAATAGTGGATGTACAATAGCTAACTCTGGAAGTAGTTCCACCTCATATGCCACCTGCCCAACTCTCCGTACAATTTTGTAAGGCCAAATATATCTTGGGCTTAGCTTTCCCTTCTTTTCAAATCTCAGAAAGCCCTTCATAGGTGTGTCTTTTATAAACACCCAGTCATCTATATGGAATTCCAGGTATCTGCACCTCACATCTGAATAATATTTGTGGCAGCTCTAAGTAATCTTTAATTGCTCCAGGATCAAATTAAATTTATCACCTGCCTAGTGGAACAAATTTGGACAAAGCACCTATGATTTACCTACGGCAAACTAGCCAATAGGAGACCTACAACGTCGCCCATATAGAGCTTCAAAGGGTGCCATTTGGATGCTGGAATGATAGTTATCATTATATGCAAATTAGATAAGGGGAAAATATTCAACCCAGTTGCCTTTGAAATATAGAATACATGCCCTAAACATATCTTCTAGCATCTAAATAGTATGCTCAGCTTGACCATCTTTCTATGGATGAAAGGTTGTTCTAAGATATACCTGGGTACCCAGACCTTTATGGAAAGTTTTCCAGAAAAGAGCTGTGAACTGGACACCTCTGTCAGAAATAATGGACATAGGAGTCCCATGTAGGCGAACAATTTCATTCACATATAACTTAGCATAATCATTTGTTGTACTAGTGGATTAAACAGGAAAGAAATGAGCTGATTTTGTCAATCAATCAATGATCACCCAAATAGAATCATGATTATGGATCGAAGTAGGCAAACCTATGACGAAGTCCATATTAATGGCCTCCTATTTCCATATTGGGATTCTTATGGTTTGTGCTAGGCTGCCAGGCCTCTGATGCACTGATTTTACTTGTTGACAATTATGGAATTGTGCTGCTATATTTCTCTTCATATTGTCCTACTAATAAATTTCTTTCAGATCCTGATAAATTTTTGTAGCACCCGGGTGGATAGAATATCGCGAACAATATGCCTCAGTCAAAATCTTCTCTCGCAATCTATCCATATTCGGAACACAGAACCTACCTTGGAACATTAAAGTGTCATTACCTACAAGCTCGAATGTGGTGACTTTATGTTGAAAAAAGCCTTCTTTATATTGTTTTAATATTGGTTCATCATATTGCCACTCCTTCACCATTTTCACTAATGACGACTCTGCAGTACTCTGAACCGATATGCCTCTATCTTCAAAGTCAACTAATTGGACACCTAAGCTTGATAGATTTGAACCTCTATGACTATATTCCGCTTTATTGCTAGCAAATATGCTAGAATTCCCACAGATTTATGACTAAGAGCATCTGCTACAATATTTGTTTTACCTGGGTAGTAGAGAATATCAACATCATAATATTTTAGTAGTTCTAGCCACCTCCTCTGCCTCAAATTTAGTTCCCTTTGCTTAAATTTGTATTGAAGTCTCCTATGATCAGTAAATGTATCAACATGAACCCCATACAAATAATGTCACCTCATCTTTAGTGCAAATACAACTGCAACCAATTCTAGATCATGTGTGATCTTTGACATATTTATGCGCCTGCTTGTCTTATTTACCTATATTTTAACCATATTTTGAGGGCAAAAGTGATGTATATCCTTATGATTATTTGCATTTTCATGATTATGAGCTAACTATGTGATTAGATGCTTTGCAGAAAAAAAGGTGGAGAAAAATAACCTATGAGAGCTATAATAGAAGGATAAAAGCATTGGAAAGGGGTTACCAATGTTTTGGGAGAAAAAGAGAGAAAAAGAAGAAAATCTGGGTTGTGGCATACTGCTGGCGTGCCACCCCAGCCCCCAAACTATTGATGGGTGTGGCTGGCGCATTGGTGGCGCGTCATCCCTGCCCCCAAACCCAAAAAATTTCAGCTGGGGCATTGGTGGGGCATTACCCCAAGGCCCAACCCAGAAAATTTCTAGCTTTTGTCTACTCCAAATCCAAGTAGAAAAGGGGGTTATTTTCCTCATACTCGATAAATATATCTCAAATCACAATTTTTACATAACTTTTGACCTATGAAGAGCTAGAAGCCGCCGTGGAGGCCAGAGAATATTGGTTTCATCTTTTCTTCTCCTTTATAATTTATTTTATGTTTTTTCTTTGGATGATTTGTTGTAATTGCTTCATGTGTATGTAGAGTAAAACCTCTCATTCTAGGATTATGTTAGCTAATTACATGATTGTTGAAGTAGACAATTGATTTGATTATTTGTTTATCATATTAGTTGTTCTTATATTTTTGTGCTTACTATTTTAATGCTTCGCGACCTTTAAAATAAATTTATATTCTCTTTGTGAACTCGGAAGAAGAATCAATCGGATAGAACGAAGAATATAGGGAGCAAGATCTCTCTTTTATAACGTAAAGGGTAGGTTTGTGACTAGGATATGAATATACCTAGAACGCCTTGTTTGGTTTATACGGAAAGATATATAAAAGCATTTGGAATAAAATGTCATATCCCCGCTCAATGATGTAGTTGTGATACTATTTTAGATAGGCAATTGAGGCTTGGAAGACCATAGTTGGAAAATCAACACTGAAATCACCAACTAGATAAATAAATAAGTCAATGAAATTGCTTATTTAACATGATTGTTAGCGAATACATAGTCCTATATCAATTTCATCATATTGATTACGTGAAAATATGCTATTTGTTTGGTTAATTGTTCATTAGTTAACTTTCTTCTTTTTATTTCTAAATTAGTTGAGAATAAATTAATCTTTGGATTTTTATGTTTGAATAAATAATTAGAACTAGTTTAATTTAGTAAAATAGTTAATCGACAAGTCCATGTGGGTACGATATCTGGAGTCTCAATCCTATATTACTTGTACGATTGCGTACACTTGCGTGTGCATTAGGATGCAACAAGTTTTTGGTGCCATTGCCGGAGACTTAGAAGTTAATTATTTATCTAGATTAGATTTTCTAGTTATTTTTGAGTTGTACATATTATTTTTTTATTTACTTTTTCATAGTCATCTTTTTAGTTTCTTTTACTTTTCTATCACTGTTCTTGATATGTCAGCCTGGGATATATGGTGGTCGAATGATGATGATTCTTGTTATTTTTGTTGAGGACCCCACCTGGAGAGTATTTGTCAAACATTTCAGGGAAGCGAGTGGTGTGCACCTACTCAATCTGCTGAATTGGATACTAGTCAGTCTGTGGAGAGGATATATTCCCAACTCACAGAGATACAGGTTATGGATGAAAACTTGTATTGATCAGCAAGTTACGGTCTTAGCCAATACCTAAGACAAACCCATAGTAGAGGAAGAAAGTGAGTCCTTACTAGGAGAAAGCTGTGAGAAAGCAGACATAGTGAGCTAATCTTGGCTAAGGGAACAAGAGTAAAAAGTTAAATTTCGTGAGTTTCTCCATGATAATCTTACAAACATGATGACACAGCTGATAGAAGGTAGAGTTGAGCTCATACAATAGATAGACCAATTTGGCTTAGATATCCACTACTTGGAGGCTCACTTAAGCAAACATGTTGAGGCGTCTGATGACCAATCACCAATTGTTGTGGAAACTAGCCAACTACTGAAGCTGAAAGAAGAATTCTATCCATTCAACTATGCTTTATTCATTAGTGCTGACATTGAGAGGGACTATAAATATGAGAATGTCGTAAATAATGCAAGTTTGGAGTTGGGACGTGTTTAACCGTATTCTAATCACTTTTCTACATTATGTTTGGATGATGACATGAAAATTGAGTTATCTGAGCTAGTGGAGAAGTTTGTATATGAGGAACAAGGTCCTTACATTTTAAAATTTGCCACACTTAAGAGACAAAATGGCATTCCTCACTTAAGGGCCAAAAAGTGCAAGATGCGACATCCTTGCCTTGATCCCTTCATCTTCATACCCTAACCCTTGAGTGGAGCAGAAAGTTTGATGCAAAGTTAGGGGTGCAATTCATAAGTTCTAAGTGGAATGAAAAGTGGTGACGTGATGGCGTCGTGCAGTGACGTTAAATCAAGCGCTTGTTAGGAGGCAACCCCATTTGTAGTGTAGTTTATTAATTTTTTTATAGTGCCACATTTTTGTTTTTGTTTTGATTTTGCAAGTTTGGGAAAGTCTACGTATCCAAATTTTAAATATAAGGAGCATGGTTTAAGCTTAAGTGTGGGGTATTTCACCCCTTGATGAAAATTGAAGAAACATGCAGCTAGCTAGGCCCTAGAAGGCCTTATGGAGTATCTCTCACCCTTCTTCTTCATCTTTTTCTATAAATTGCTTTGGGGATAAAGCATAATTTTACGTGTGGGGTGGGGAATCTTCCGATAATTGTGAGTTTTAGGGTGAGTATGCCATTAGATTTTATTTTATTTTAAAAAAAAATAATAATACAAAAAGTTTTCTTAGTTTTGTTTTGAAGGCATATCTCATTTAACTCTTGGTTTTTCTTTTCGGTTCTTTTCCGATGGGGTGCCCTTTAAACCAGGTAATTTTTATTTTTTAGGAGTTATTTGTTTTTTTAGTCATAGGTAGAAACAATTTCTCGACGATGGATGGATGACAACCGTCTTGAGGGAAAATTAGTCATAGGAAGAAGAAAAATTAGAAACCATAGCCTTTTGAATGCTAGGTGCTTTGCCTAAGTATACACTAGATGTCATGGGTAATTCACTCAAAAGAAGTATAAAGAATAGAAAACTTTATTTAAATACGCATAGGATCTTTAATTTGACTCTAAAAAATCTAGAGATGGGCTTAATAATGTTAATTCATTCAATTTGGTTGTGTTATGAATATGAAGTCTTAGGAAGCCATATTTGAACCATTGTGCCATGTGTGGTGAGTCTTTGTTGTGTTTCTTGCATATCTTGATATCTAGAAATTACCCCGTGTGTGTATGAAATGAAACATAGTGTTGACTTGTGGGATATGATCAACGCGTTTCTTGGTAAGCCACTTCTTTTTGACTACTGTTTGTGCCACCCTTTGTATTATTCTTAGTTAAGACCCTTTGAGCCTTAAGCCTATTTCTTTGACTAGCTGCATATTTAACCTATTCCCCTTTATTTGATTACCCTATATTAATTTGATCCAAAATGTTTCTAGTGCACTTTGTAGTTGAATGACTTAAAGGAAGAAGGGAACAAATGAGGAAAGGTAAAAAGATAGAGGGAGGTTGTTGTGGTAAGAATAGAATTAGATGTGGTGCCCTTGTAAAAAATAATTTGTATGTTGGTAGTAAGGAGAGGAAAAACAAATAAAAATTAAAAGAAAGCTTAGAGAAATCTCCTTGCTAGCAATAAGTGAATGAAGGAGAAGGGCAACAAACCAAAAGACAAAGGGGGAGTTTGAAGGGAAACATGAACATAAGTTAAAGTTGAGGTGATTGTAATGACCAGGTTCATCGTTACGGGTAAACTATTCGTGCCATGTTTAGAGTTGGAAAACTTTTGGGTTTGGGAGTTGGAAATTCAGGGCTAGGCTAGTCTCGGCTGGTTTTAGAGCGAGGTCTGGTCTAGGGTAATCCCAGTAAGGATTGGGTAATGTGTCTTGTAGTGAGCTATATTTTATGTTAGCTAAGACATAGAGGGGTCCGGGGGACTTTTTGGAAGTGAATTTGGGTAAGTAAAACTCCCGGAATTGAGGTTGACGTGAATGGGTTATTCCAAAACATCATGGAATGAAGGTGTGTTGTAAAATGGAAACTTTTCATGGATTTTCCAAGTTTCTTCTCATGATGAGTGCCATCCATGCACCATAGCGGTGACCGCTATAGTAGTAAAATATATGTTATAGCGGAAGTCAATGTCGGTCAGCACTGCTATAGTGGATGGTTCTTGTAACACCCCAAAAATTCCAAGCTAAGACCCAAACTATTTCCATGAGTGCCATGATCAATTATCTAGTGTGGAAAGTGTTTTCAATGTGAATCATGTTCACAAGAAACTTCTATAAGCAAGTTAAGTTTAAATCACCCAAACCAAAGAAGTTTTCATGTAAGCCTAAACTAGTTTCATCTTCAAAAGATCACACATCCTAAAATATTAAGAGTTAGGTTTCCTAGTACCCACCAAATTAAAGTTTTTTGAGTCTTCTTTCCAACACCACTGACTTCACATTAATTCAAGTCCGGAATAAAAAGTTAGGGTATTTTACTACAACACTGCCAGTGACTACCGATGGGAATGATGAACCGTGGTTCTGAACCACGGTCCGTACTGTGACTCATGAAAAAAGACTTGCAACATAAAATTTTCACCTTCAAAACAATGAGTTATTTCACGACTCGAACACCAAAACCACGGTCCATAGTATGACCCGTGGTTTGTCAATTTTCAGCCTTTCTTTTAGATTTCCACGGGTGATTCCACGGGTCATCGTTTCAAACGACGGTCCATCCTATAAACTCATGGAATCACATTTAAAGAACCCTAAAACTTAGGGACAGAACCACGGGTCAGTTGACGGTCCGTAATTCAGAACCACGGTCCATCAACCAATCCGTGATTCGATATTCTGAGAAATTTTAGATGCTTTTAATTTAGTTTCCCAGGGGTATTTCAAACCACTACTTTTTCTTTTAGCTCTGACTATAAATAGTTTTAGGCTTATTTTCATTAAATCTAAACCTCCAAAGAAGTTAGTTTCCTTTATAGTCAGTTTCAAGAAGAAAAGAACGCTCTTCTCCAAAGTTCTGACCTAGGGTTCTTCTCCAAAGCTTCAAACCTCAGTTCCAGTTCAAGAATCTTCTACAACCAAGTATGTGGGTATTCAGTAAGGGTTTGGTTCACCCTTATGCCCAAAACCTCAGTCCTCTATTTCAAATTTCATGATGTTAGAAACTAGGGTTCTGACCCAATCATGCTAAATTTTATAGAATTCAGTCCTTATGATTTCTACAAGAATTATAGCCTATTTTAGAAGATTTTCTCCATGTTTTCAATGACTTGTGTGATCTTTTACAAGAACATTAAGAAGCCAAGAATTTAGCCTGAAATGGTAGTATTTTCATGAGAATTGGTTTTCTTCAAAATTTAACCTAGATTTATAGCATTCAATTTTAAGCATGAAATTAGCCAGTTTTCAGTCTACAGGATATCTTTAAACTTCTCCAAATTCAGTGCTCTTTTTAGAATCTAGTTCATCTTGTCAACATTCTGTCTAAACAAGTTTAAGTTTCCTCATGATGATTATAACTATGAGTTTTGCTTCCAGACAAGAATTCATGATTTCCAAGTACTCAAGTCCAGTTATATTAGTAAGAAAGAACTATGCATGATTTAGCAAGCTTCAGTTTACCTTCAGTATGTTTTACCAGAATACATTTTAGATATGGACTTTCAATATATTCCATCAATAAGGATGAACTTAGTAGGGCTTGTGATTAGCATGGTATATAGATATGCCATCAGTGATTACAAACTCAGTAAGCTTCATGATTAGTATGACATTTAGATATGTCACATGATATAAATCCTCCTCATGGATCATCAGTCAGGTACTCAGTCGGTCAGAATTACATGATTAGAATGCCTCAGTCTCAGTAATAGTTGCATTCTCAAATTATATCAGTACTTTGAGCTATCCAGTATTTCAGTTGCATCCATAGCTTTATATTCAGTTGGGAGTAGGCTTAGCACCGAGCGGACGAAGAGATGAAGGTTCAGCTGTCAGATTAGACTAAGACCTTTAGTATAAGTCCCTAAGTCCCAAAATTATGGTCCCACTGTATGTATCAAAGGGGTCAGTTGTCAGATTAGGTTGTATAGACTTGTTCGTTGTGGTTATCAGTTTAGTGGATCCATGTCAGATTTGTTTGTACCCTTGGCAAGGTATGAACACCCTCCCAGTCAGGGTTATAGGTGAGCCCCATAGTTAGCTCAGCTTAGGGTATGTACGTTAATAGTAGCTCCCACAGTCCCTATTTGTTATTGCATGACCTTGTATTCAGTTATCCAGATCAGTTCAGTATTATATAGTTTTAAGTTTATATACATGGTCATTGCATCAACTTATACCTTTCAGCTTGCATTCAGTATACTATATCAGTACTTACAGACATACTTTATCTTGTTAGTACATGAAATCCCAAGTAACAGGTTTACTTATCGTTAAACACCATGACCTCACAGTTACAGTCCAATAACATGGTTTACATTCCTTTCAGTAAAAGAGTTTATGTTCTACAGTTTTGACTTATACATTTCAGATATGATACATAGTTTAGTTTTTAGCCATGCTTTCAATATACATATATCTTCTCATGATTTATAGTAAGTGCATATCTCACATGCTCAGTACATTCAAAGTACTGACTGCATACCTTCCTTGTGCTACATCATTTTATGATGTAGGTTTCAGTGCTAGCTCCCAGGATCATGGTCAGATGGATTACAGCTTCCAGTCAACAGAGATCGAGTTCTCTTGTTTTTTAGGAACTTTAGTTAGTTAGTAGCTATAGAAGTTATTTTAGTTGTTTATACATTGATTAAAGATAGTCGGGGGTCATGTCCCGAACTCTAGTTGAGTATTAGTAGAGGCTTCATAGACAATCAGACAGTCAGTTACTCAGTTGTATCAATTTTCAAATGCTATTGTATATCAGTCTATAATAGTTCATTTTGTTATAATATCTTCAAAGAGCTCAGCACATTTCTGTTTCTGCATTTACTTTCATTCTTTATCTCAGCAGTATACCAGGCCATGGGTTAGCTTGGGGTCACTTGTGACTCTAAGTACCGTGTCACATCCAGGGTGTAGGCTCGGGGATGACAAATCTACTATAGAGGTACCACTATAGAGGAGCATGGACTGCAATAATGGGCGAGATGGGATTTAATGCAGAAAACTTCCCCAAAACATTCAGTTTTCATCAAGTACATTTTGGGAGAAGGGCTAGGCAATTTTGGGCAAACTAACTCCATTTTCCACCATTTTTCATCTTAAAGGTAAGAATTCTACTCCCCTAACTCCGTACTATCTTTCCTAAGGGTAGAATTGCTAGTCTAGGACTTGGGAAAGAGTTATGGCTAACCTAAATATTGTAGAATCCAGGGAAAAAGGGGATTCTAGGGAATACTAGTTCTTGGGTCTTGATATTATTGTTGAGTTACGATCACTTAGCCATAATTCTCCAAAAATATCCATAAGAATGATGAACTTAGGTAAACTTATGGTTGGATAACTCGAGAAAGGGGTGGAATGATCATAGTTGTCCTGGGGATTCAGGATTTTATATAATCCGGATATTTTAGGCCAGTAAAATTCATTATGGTTGTTGTATATTTTTTTGTAGCCCAAGAACAAGCAAGGGAGTCGTAAAAACGGAAGGCTCCAATTCAATATAGCCTTAAGAAATTCAAGATAGGTGATGGTTGTTGTGTTTCCAATATGCATTATGTGTTCATGTACTACTGCCTGGTATCGTATGTTGCACTCTTACATAATAATTTTGAATGTCTAATGGTCCGGTTATCAGTCTTGTGAAATGAACTAGTTGTGTTGCTTGTTGGTTTACATCTGTGTTGTTGTTCATTGTTATTGATTGTTGGATTTCTGTGTGACATTCGGTTGGCTCAGGTACCATGCCTGGTACAGGTTACTAATTGGTTGGCTCAGGTACCATGCCTGGTACAGGTTACTAATTGGTTGGCTCAGGTACCACACCTGGTATAGGATACTATTTGGTTGGCTCAGGTACCATGCTTGGTACGGGAATGACAAATGGCTGGCTCAGGTACCACGCTTTGTACGGGATTGTTTATTGTTTTGGTTGTATTTCTTTCGATGGTTCCATGAGTGGACCGGGTTGTATTTTTCAAGTGGGATTTCTATATATGGTTTTAGTGTAGGCCGATATTGCATGCTAGAAAATGATTGGTATTCTAGGGATCCTTGGTGGTCCAGGTTATATAAAAAAGGTACTTGTTTATTGTTCAGATTGGTAATTTCTTGTTAAGTAAGTGTATGTGGTTGATTGGTTAAGGAAGAGATCTGTATTTAGTTATGTTGTGGACTTGTTAGATGCTTTTTTTTGCTTTACTTAGCTTTAGTTATTATTCATATTTTGCTTATTGGTGTTGGCCGATGATCCATCCAATACACGATGGTTGTGTACTGATTCTGCACTTGTGTTTCTTTTTGTGAGTACATGTAATCTTTCAATGGCTGACGCACGAACTCACTTGTAGTCTTGGTATTTCTAGATATCAAGTTTGAGATACTCCGATCGAGCTACCTTGTTATCTTCATTTAGTTATAGCCCACTTATTTTGGGCTTAAACTCTATTTTGTTTTGGGGTTGCATTCCCGTACTCTAGATTGGTAGATGTTTTGGTACGATGACCTTCAAGTTCTAGGGAGGAGTTTTTTCACAGATTCTTGTTATGATAGTATTTTGAGATGCTAAATGTTAGTTCAATTTATGCAACTGGTTTTAAGCTTCTAATTATGCTAAGTGTTGGTTTATATTGGTTCACTCATCCAGGGTTAGGTGGGTGCCACTCACTGCGGGGTTGGATCGTGACAAAAATTATATCACAGCCCAAGGTTTGTTTATCTCATCATACCTAAATGAGTCTAGTAGAGTCTTGTGGAATAGTACGGAGACGTCTGTACTTTTCTTTGGGAGGCTATAGGACTTTAGGAAACTATCTCTTTTTCCTTCCTTCGTGCTATAACTTGATTCCACTTGGTATCTGGTGATACAAATTGGTATCTACCTCTTTCACTCTTCTATCCACAGATGGTTAATACAAGGAACAATGGAGCGAAACCAGCAGTGGGCCTGGCTGTCAAAGGTAGAGGAAGGGGAAGGGGCTGAGGCAGAGCAATACCCGCCAGGGGTGGAGCTCAGGCAGCTAAAAGATCATGAGAGGAAACCCCTCCCCATCCCAGGATCAAGTTGAAGAGGAAGTCAAGGTTGTTGTTGAGTAGGGTGTGGAGCAGGCGGAAGAGGCACCGGCTGTAGGTGCAAGACTTCCCCCTATCACGCCTGAGGCATTTCAGCAGGAGTGGAGCTTTCTAAGTGGACTGGTTGGTATAAGAGCTACCCCCGCGGGTGTTGCAGATCATGCTCTGGGCACTCAACCAGCGGTTACTACAGCTCCTAGAATGGATGCACCATCAGGCACAAATGACTTTTTTAGACCAATGCTAGGTTCGGTTATGACAGGAAATGAGCATGAGATGCTAACCAAGTTCTTCAAGCTGAAACCTCTTACATTTCAGGGTACTGAGAAGGAAGATGCTTATGAGTTCATATTGTACTGTTATAAGAGGCTACACAATTTGGCCATTGTGCAACAACATAGGGCGGAGTTCATCACTTTTAAGCTACAGGGTGATGTTAAGCAATGGTGTAGGTCTCATGTGGAATGTCGGCCATCGACCTTGCCTCCACTGACTTGGGACCAGTTTCATGCTATCTTTCTACAGGAGTATGTACCTCGTACATTGAAAGATCGCAAAAAGGATGAGTTTCTGGCTCTGGAATAGGGTAGCATGTCAGTCTCTGCTTATGAGGCCAAGTTTCATGCCTTATCTCATTTTGCTACACAGTTATTGGGTACCAAAGAGGAGAGGGTTTGATTATTTGTAAAGGGTATGAACATGAATTTGCAAATGTTTTCTGTACACATGACTTCAGCAGGGAGAAGCTTCAATGAGGTCACCGATTATGTGAAGAAGCTATAAGGGGTTAAGAAGGTCAAGCAGGATAAAGTGTTAGCCAATAAGTATCGAAATGAAGGGAATTTTAGTGGTTCGTAGTCTCGGGGCCATAATTAGCATATGTACCTGCCTGTCTTATTCAGTCAGCTCTGCCAGCTGCTATAGGTGGTCACTCGGGAGCTAATCAGTAGTCGTTAGCTCCTAGAGGCTAGGGAGCTTCTTATACCTCTACCAACAGGACTACACTTGATCGCGGTTATTTCTATTGTGGTGATCTGGGCCACTTTAAGAGGGAGTTCCATGCTCAGAAAAAATCCAAGGATGTGGTTCCAGTAGGTAGAGGTGGTCATACTAGATATTTTTCATATGGTAGGCGAGGTAACTTCAAGAGAGGTCGGGGAGACCGGGGTAACGGCGGCGCGGGCAGGGGACCACCACAGCAGGTTTGGGAAATTTCTCGAATTGATGACTAGGCTCACTATTATGCTTTTCCAGGGAAGTCAGAGGCTGAGGCATCAGACGCAGTGGTTACAGGTATAATTCTTATCTATGATAGGATGGCTTCCATACTTTTTAACCCAGGTTCGACATACTCTTATGTTTCTGTGAAATTTGTTGTGGGTCTCAACTTGATTTGTGATATCCTTGATTCCCCTATCCATGTTTCCACCTCAGTTGGAGAGTCTTTAATTGTCACTCATGCTTATCATACTTGTTATGTGGTATATGTGGGGTTACGTACTTAGGTAGACTTGGTAATTCAAGATATGGTAGACTTCGATGTAATTTTGGGCATGACATGGTTGTCTCCTTATTATGCTATGTTGAATTGTAACACCAAGACTGTGGCTCTAGAAATTCCAAGGATAGACTAGAGTGGGAGGGTGTGTACAGGCCTAAGCCGGCTAAGATCATATCATTTATTCAGGCTAGAAAACTAGAAGGAAGAGGGTGTTTGGTCTTCTTGGCTCATCTCTGGGATAATAGTGTGGAGTTCCCATCTATTGAGTCAGTTCCAGTTGTGTCAGAATTTCAGGAGGTGTTTCTGACGAATTTGCCTGGTATGCCTCCATATAAGGAAATTGATTTTTGTATTGACTTGGAGCCGGGCACTCACTCAATTTCCATTCCTCTCTATCACATGGCTCCGGAAGAGTTAAGGGAACTTATGACTCAGCTTCAGGAACTCTTAGACAAGGGTTTTATCCATCCCAGTGCTTCACCTTGGGGTGCTCTGGTACTATTTGTGAGAAAGAAGGATGGTAGTATGCGACTACAGGCAGTTGAATAAGGTTACCATCTAGAATAAGTACCCTTTACCACATATAGATGATCTTTTTTACTAGTTACATGGTGCATATGTGTTCTTGAAAATTGACTTAAGGTCAGGGTATCACCAGTTAAATATTAGGGCTGAGGACATTCATAAGACTATTTTTTAGACTCTGTATGGGTATTATGAGTTTCTAGTGATGTCATTTGGGTTGACAAATACGTCGGCAGCCTGAATGAGTTTGATGAATGGGGTGTTTATGTCATGTTTGGATTCATTTGTCATCATGTTTATAGATGATATTTTGATCTACTCCAAGAGTAGGGAAGAGCATGCTGAACATCTCTGTATTGTGTTGGGTAGTTTGAAGCACCAGAAACTGTATGCAAAATTTTCTAAGTATGAGTTTTGGTTGAATTCAATTTCTTTCCTTGGGCGTGTGGTGTCAAAAAGGGGGTGATGGTAGATCCCCAGAAGATTGAGGCAGTTAAGAATTGGTCCCGAACTAGCTTTGTGACTGAGGTGAGGAGTTTTGTGCATCTTTGAAGATACTACCGCAGGTTTGTCAAGGATTTTGTGTCCATTGCTACTCACTTGACAAGGTTGACTCAAAAGGAGGTATTGTTAGTGTGGTCCGACAAGTGTGAAGAGAGCTTCCAAAAGCTTAAGACACTTCTTACTACAACGCCCATTCTCTCATTGCCGGTCAAAGGTAAAGATTTCATTGTATAATGTGATGCTTCACATTCAAGTTTGGGTGATGTGTGTATGCAGGACAAGAATGTTATAGCATATGCCTCTAGGCAGTTGAAGCCGCATGAGAAAAATTACCCCACCCACAACTTGGAGTTGGCAGTTGTTGTGTTTGCACTCAAGATTTGGAGACACTATCTCTATGGTGTCAAGTGTTAAGTGTTCATGGATCATCGCAGTCTACAACATGTTTTTACTCAAAAGAACTTGAATCTGAGATAGAGGAGGTGGATGGAATCGTTGAAGTATTATGATGTGACCATTCAGTACCATCTGGATAAGGCTAATGTGGTGGCTAACGCATTGAGCTATAAGAGCATCAGCATGGGCAGTTCGGCTTGTTTGGGGGTGTCCAAGCAACTACTGGCAAGTGAGATTTAGGCCTTAGAATCTAGGTTCATATACTTGTGTATCTCAGAAAGCGGTGGAGTGTTGGCTAGTATGGAGGTCAAATCCATATTCATAGAGGAGATAAAGGTCAAGCAGTTTCAGGATTCGCAGTTGAGCAAGCTTCGGAGAAAGGTCATTTCCGGAGAGTCTAGGGATGCCACATTGGACTCTGGCGGGGTATTGAATTTCAGAGGAAGGATTTGTATTCCTAAAGTTGATGACATAGTTCAGAAGGTATTGATAGAGGCTCATGGTTAGCGGTACTAAATTAATCCAGTCGTAGATATATAGGAATTTAAGGCAATTGTATTGGTGGCCACGGATGAAAAAGGACATAGGTGATTTCGTGTCTAAATGTCAAAACTGTCAGCAGGTCAAATATGAGCACCAAAGGCCTGCAGGAATACTTTAGAAGATGCCCATTCCCGAGTGAAAATGGGAGAGGATAACCATGGATTTTGTGGTGGGTCTTTGTAAGACCTTGGGAAAGTATGACTCTATTTGGATCATTGTAGACAGGATGACTAAGTCAGCCCATTGCATTCCAGTCTGAGTGGATTATAATTCACAACAATTGGCTTAGATCTATGTGAAGGAGATCGTGAGACTGCATGGGATACCACTGTCCAATATTTGGTACAGGGGCACGCAGTTTACCTCTAAGTTTTGGGGTAGGTTACATGAAAAGTTGGTCACTCAACTCACTTTCAGCATAACTTTCCATCCTCAGACTGACGGTCAGCCGGAAAGGACGATCCAAATTTTGGAGGACTTGTTGAGATCATGTGTGATCGACTTCGGGGGTTATTGGGACCAGTTCCTACCATTGTGTGAGTTCTCATAAAATAACAACTACCACTCTAGTATCGACATGGCACCATTTGAGGCACTATATGGGAGGGGTTTTAGATCCCATATAGGGTGGTTTAAAACAGGAGATGTGAAGCCTCTGGGCGTGGACTTGGTAAAGGAAGCACAGGAAAAAGTAAGGGGCATTCAGACCAAGTTGCTAGCGGCCCAGATTAGGCAGAAGGAATACGCGGATCGCAAGGTAAGAGACATGGATTATTGAAAGTGTCACCAATGAAAGGGGTCATGCATTTCGGTAAGAATGTCAAGCTCAGCCCTCGATTAATTATCCCGTTTGAAGTTCTTGAAATGGTAGGGCCAGTGGCTTACACGTTAGCACTGCTGCCCAGTTTATCTAGTATCCATCCAATATTCCATGTATCCATATTGAAGTGGTACCACATGGATGAAGATTACATTATCAAATGGGATGAAGTATTGCTAGACAAGGATCTTTGATACAAAGAGGAACCGATTTTGATTCTTGATCAGGGCATCCAAAAGTTGAGGAAAAAAGAGATCAAATCAGTGAAAGTTCAATGAAAGCATTGTATGGTTGAGGAATCCATTTGGGAAACCAAGAAGGACATACGAGACAAGTACCCTCGCTTATTCAGGGATTCATGTACAACACTTTCACCCTTTATTTCTCCATATCTTTGGGTTGATCGTTCGGGGATGAACAATGGGTAAATTGGTATCTTTTGTAATGACCAGGTTCATCGTTATGGGTAAACCTTTCATGAAAAGTTTAGAGTTGGAAAACTTCCAAGTTTGGGAGTTGGAAATTTTGGGCTAGGCTAGTCTCGGTTAGTTTTGGAGCGAGGTCTAGTCTAGGGAAATATGGGTGAGGATTGGGTTATGTGTCTTATAGTGAGCTAGATTTTCTATTTGCTAATACATAGAGGGGTCTAGGGGACTTTCAGAAGTGAATTTAGGTAAGTAAAACTCCTGGAATCGAGGTTGACGTGAAGAGGTTATTCTGGAATATAGGGGAATGAAGGTGTGTTGTAAAATTGGCACTTTTTAGGGATTTTTTGAGTTTCTTCCCATGACGAGCCCCGTCATTGCACCAAAGCGGTGACCTCTATAGCAGTAAAATATCCACTATAACGGATGTCAATATTTGTCAGCACTGTGATAGTGGACGATTCTGCTATGGGGGTACTGCTATAGAAGAGCGTGGACCGCCATAGCGGGCGAGAAAGAATTTAATGCAGAAAACTTCCCCAAAACATTCAGTTTTCATCAACAACATTTTGGGAGAAGGGTTAGGCAATTTTGGGCAAACTTACTCCGTATTCCACTATTTTTCATCCTAAAGGTAAGAATTATACTCCCCTAACTCCATACTATCTTTCCTACGGGGAAGAATTGCTAGTCTTGGACTTGGGGAAGGGTTATGGCTAACCTAAGAATGGTAGAATCCGGGGAAAAAGGGGATTCTAGGGAATACTAGTTCTTGGGTCTTGATATTATTATTGAATTACGATCACTTAGCCATAATTCCCTAAAAATATCCATAAGAATGATGAACTTAGGTCAACTTATGGTGGGAAAACTTGGAAAAGGGGTGGAATGATCATAGTTGGCCTGGGGATTTGGAATTTTATATAATCCAGGTATTTTAGGCCAGTAAATTTGATTGTGGTTGTTGTATATTTGTGTCTAGCCCAAGAACAAGCAAGGGAGTCAGAAAAAGGGAAGGCTCTGATTCAATAGAGCTTTAAGTAATTCGAGGTAGGGGATGGTTGTTATGTTTCTAATATGCATTATATGTTCATGTACTACTTCCTGGTATTGTATGAGTTGCATGCTTACGTAATGGTTTTGAATGTCTAATGGTCCAGTTATCATTCTTGTGAAATTGACTAGTTGTAGTTGCTTGTTGGTTTACAAGTGTGTTGTTGTTCATTGTTATTGACTGTTGGATTTATGTGTGACATTCAGTTGGCTCGGGTACCATGCCTAGTACAATATATTATTTGGTTGGCTTGGTTACCACGCCTGGTACGGGAATGACAAATGGTTGGCTCGAGTACCACGCCTGGTACAGGATTGTTTATTGTTTTGGTTGTATTCATTTTGATGGTTTCATGAGTGGATCGGGTTGTATTTTTCAAGTGTGATTTCTGTATATGGTCTTAGTGTATGCCGGGATTGCATGCTAGAAAATGGTTGGTGTTCCAGGGATCCTAAGTGGTCAGAGTAATATAAAAAGGGTACTTGTTTATTGTTCAGATTGGTAATTTCTTGTTAATTGAGTGCATGTGGTTGATTTGTTAAGGAAGAGATATGTATTTAGTTATGTTGTGGATAGGTTACATGCCTGTTTTGCCTTACTTAGCTTTCTTTACTGTTCATATTTTGCTCATTTGTGCTGGACGATGATCCTACCAGTACACGGTGGTTGTGTACTTATTATGAACTAGCATTTCTTTTTGTGAGTACAAGAAATATTCTGGAGACTGGCGCACGACCTCAATTGTAGTCCCAGCATTTCCTGATCTCAAGGTTGAGCTACTTCGGTCAAGCTACCTTGTAATCTTCATTTAGTTATAGCCCACTTGTTTTGGGATTAAACTCTATTTTTTTTGGGATTGCATCCCCATACTCTAGATTGGTATATGTTTTGGTACGATGACCTTCAGGTTCTAGTGAGGAATTTTTCCGCAGATTCTTGTTATGATAGTATTTTGAGATGTTGAATGTTAGTTTAATTTATGCAACTTCTTTTAAGCTGCTAGATTATGCTAAGTGTTGATTTATATTGGTTCGCTCATCCGGGATTGGGTGGGTGCCACTCATGGTGCGGTCGGGTCGTGACAGTGATATAAGGAAAAGAGTGAAAAAGTTTAAAGTAAGCATCTTAAAGTGCATAGGAAAAGTAGTCACTATTGGCCAAAATGTTCCTACCCATCCCTTAGCTGACATTACAAATAGTAAAAGTCCTTTTGATCCTGCAATTTTGATGCTTTGTTAGTAGAGTGTCACACTAAGTCAAGCCTATGGTATGTATTATATGCATGAAAATTTCTTTGAGAGAGTGAAAACTCCAGTTTGAATATATAAATATATGATGTGAGCAAGGGGCATCTATCTTAAATGTGAGGGCACAAGATGGTGAGAATTTGGTGTGCTAATGATGGCTATATTCAGACATGATCATGTTGGCCTTATTTTTCATGAAGAGTCAGTTTTAGAGGTTGTGTGGTTTCAAGGAAGGGTCTGTGAAAGTTTAATTGATGTATGCATGTTGAGTGGATTATGGATCATGATTAAACTGTCTAGTTAACTTGAGTGTAAGTAGACATGTTCAATTGGTATCTTAAGATGCAAAATTTATAGGGTATATAGTGATTTGTTCGAGGACGAACAATGGTTTAAGTGTGGGGTGGTGGTCTTGGGCGTATTTATACGCCCGCTTGCCTTATTTACCAATGTTTTGCCTTATTTTGAGGGCAAAAGTAATGTATATCTTTATGATTATTTGTATTTTCATGATTGTGAGCTAATATATGTGAGTAGGTGCTTTGCAGGAAAAAAGGTGGAGAAAAATAACCCATGAGAGCTAAAATAGAAGCATAAAAGCATTGGAAAGGAGTTAGAAAAGTTTCAGGAGAAAAAGAGAGCAAAAGAAGAAAATATGGGTTGTGGCATACTGCTGGTGCGCCGCCCCAGCCCCCAAACTACTGATGGGTATGGCTGGCGCATTTGTGGCGCGTCGCCCCAGCTCCCAAACCTAGAAAATTTTAGCTGGGGCATTTGCGGGGCATTGCCCCAGGGCCCAACCCAAAAAAAATTCAGCTTTTGTCTACTCCAAATCCAAGTAAGAAAAAGGGTTATTTTCCTCATACTCTATAAATACATCTCAAATCACAATTTTTACATAACTTTTGACCTACGAAGAGCTAGGAGCCGCCGTGGAGGCCGGAGAATATTGGTTTCATCTTTTCTTCTCCTTTATTATTTATTTTACATTTTTTTCTTTGGATAATTTATTGTAATTGCTCCGTGTCTATGTGGAGTTAAACATCTCATTCTAGGTTTATGTTAGCTAATTAAATGATTGTTGAAGTAGACAATTGATTCGATTATTTGTTTATCATATCAGTTATTCTTATATTCTTGTGCTTACTATTTTAATGCTTGGCGGCCTTTAAAATAAACATATATTCTCTTTGTGAACTCGGAAGAAGAATCATTGGGATATAACAAAGAATATAGGGAGCAAGATCTTACTTTTGTAACGTAAAGGGTAGGTTTGCAACTAGGATAGAAATATACCTAGAACGCCTTATTTGGTTTATACGGGAAGATATATAAAAGAGTTCAGAATAAGATGTCACATCCGCGCTCAACAATGTAGTTGGTGATGCTATTCAGGATAGGCTATTAGAGGCTCGGAAGTCCATAGTTGTAAAATCAACCCCTAAATCAGCAACTAGATAAGCAAACAAGTAAATGAAATTGCTTACTTAACATGATTGTTAGCGAATCCATAGTCCTAGATTGATTTCAACACATTGATTAAGTGAAAATATGCTCTTTGTTTGGTTAATTGTTCATTAGTTAACTTCTTCTTTTTATTTCTAGATTAATTAAGAATAAATTCATCTTTGAATTTTTACACTTGAATAAATAATTAGAACTAGTTTAATTTAGTAAAATAGTTAATTAACAAGTCCCTGTGGGTACGATATTTGGACTCTCAATCCTATATTATGTGTACGCCCGCGTACACTTGCGTGTGCGTTAGGATGCAATAATGTGTTAGATAGTTTTGCTCGTGTTTCTTTAGTTTCCTCAAACCATAGGCTATAACCATACTATACTGCACTAGTACACAATCTAGATCAATGCCCGAAGCATCACAATAAATAGCATATCCCTTTGTGCCTTTTTGAAATGTCAGTATTAGTGTCGTAGTTAACCTGTCTTTCAACTCTTGGAAACTCTGCTCACACTTCTCTGACAACTAAAACTTTGTTGCTTTTTCTGTTAATTTATTCAATGGTGCAGCTATAAAGAAGAAACCTTCTACATATCTTCTACAATATCCTACTAGCCCCAAGAAACTACGTACCTCTGTGGGAGTAGTGGGCCTAGGCCAATTCTTCACAGCCTCAATCTTCTGAAAAGCCACTTTGATGCCCATACTAGAGACCACATGTCCAAGAAAAGCTATAGAGTCCAACCAGAACTCACATTTGGAAAATTTGGCATATAACTTAAGTTCTTTAAGAGTTTACAATACTACTCTAAGATTATCTATGTGGTCTGCCTTGCCACATGAATATATAAGGATGTAATCTATGAATATAATCACAAATAGATCTAGATAAGGTTTGAATACCCTATTCATCATATCCATAAAACCTGCAGGGGAACTAGTTACACCAAAGGCCATAACAAGAAATTCAAAGTGCCCATACTGAGTCCGAAAAGTTGTCTTTGGAATATCGGCTTCTCAGATCTATAATTGATGATATACAGACCTTAAATCATTTTTTTAAAAGCACTTAGCACCTTGTAACTGATCAAATAAATCATCAATTTGGGAAAGTGGATACTCATTCTTTATCGTTACTTTGTTCAATTGGCGCTAGTCAATAAACATGAGCAATGAATATTTTTTTTTGTACAAATAGTACAGGTACACCCCAAGGTGATATACTGGGTTAGATGAATCCTTTATCAAGCAGATCTTTTAGTTGTGCTTTTAGCTCTTTCAGCTCTGCTGGGACCATTCTATAGGGTGGAATTGACAAAGGTTGAGTAATGGGATCTATATCGATACCAAAATCAATCTCTCTATCTGTAGGAAGTCCTGGAAGTTCCTCAGGGAACACATCTATATATTCATTCATAATTGGCATGGATTAACGAGTCGGTGTCTCTTTGTCAACATCAAGATCCCTTACTTTGACTAGGTGATATAAACATCCCTTGGAAATCAGTTTTCTTGCCTTAAGATAGGAGATAAACCTACCCACAGGCATCATGACACTACCTTTCTGTTCAAGGACTGGCTTGTCTGGAAAGTGAAATCAATCAATCTTAGCACGACAATTAATTATGGCGTAATAGGGTGATAACCATTCCATACCCATAATGACATCAAAGTCTATCATATCAAGCTCAAACAAATTTATTGTAGTGTCTTGACCACATACCGACACTATGCAATTTTTATAAAGTCGTTGAACTATAATTGACTCTCTAGATGGAGTCAATACGACAAATGGCTCATGTATTAATTTTGGTCCTACTCTAAACTTTTTAGCGATAAATGGAGTAACATATGACAAAGTGGCCCCAGAGTCTATCAATGCATAAGCATCATGTGAGAAGATAGATAAGGTACATGTGACCATATCTGGTGATGCCTTTGAATCCTGTCGGCATGTTAATGCATACATATGGTTTGGACCCCCTCTTGAATCAGAAGCTCTGCCTCTGCCTCCACCCCAATCTACTGGTGCTTGAGGACCACGTGATGAAGAAGGAGTGGATGATGATGATGATACAATGGACTTTCTAGACTATGCTCTACCTTCTCTCTCAACGTCTCTCTTTCTAATCACTGGATAATTTCATATAACATAACCAGGGACTCCACACCAATAAGAAGCATCGAAGCTTAGTCGGCATTCACAATGGTGTGATCTACCACACTAAATACAATGGGGCCTATGTGGTAATATGTGACCCTTACCTCTCTGAAACTGTGGACCTAGTGACCTAGACTGCTAGCTCTGCTCAAGCCTCGGCCTCCAGGATAGGAAGGGAGGTCGATCGGTGGAATAGGATGGCAGTGGTGGTCTTTGTGGCCCTATGTTGAAAGATTCTCTATCACTACCCTGATATACAGCAGATGTTCTGGCCCTCTTACCCTAATCCCACTCACACTCTTCTCTAATTTTCTATTGAAGCTCCTTAGTCTGTTGTGCAAATGTCATTATCCTAGCAATGCTTATTTCCTTATCTAATGCTGCAATAGAACAAGGCTGCCTCAGGTCAGATTTAACGCCACCGATAAATCGATGTACACTGGAATGTGTAGTACTAACCATGTTCAGTGCAAATCTAGCTAAATGAGTGAATTTGATGTTGTACTCTTTAAAACTCATTTTATTCTGTTGAAGTGCCAAAAAAATTTCAGCCTTTGCATCTCGAACCTCCTAAGGAAAGAAATGATCTAAAGAGGCCTCTGTAAATTCCTTCCAAACTCCTTTAGAATCATTCCACATGTCATACCAAGTTTTATCCACGTCTTTTAACTGATACAATGCTAACTCAACTTACTCGGTATCAGAAACGTGCATGACCTTGAGTATTTTCTGAATCTCATCAATGAATCTTTGTGGATCCTCAGTGGGTTTAGACCCTGTAAAAATTGGAGGGTCCATATGTAAGAACTCTCAAACATAGGAACCAAATACCTCTCCCTGAGAAGATGTACTGGGTGATGCTTCTTCCTATCTCTGAGACTGAGCAACAACTATCTAGGTGAGCAAATAAATAGCTCTCCTGACATCCTTGTCTGAGGGGTCAGATGGAAGAACTGGAGGCATCGGGGCTCTTGTAGGACCTTCAGCTTGATGTGGTTATGGATTTAGGATATCTTTTCTAACGGTGCCACCCTGGGCCTCTATATGATCCTCAACAACACGTGATGGTGTACTAGGACCTGCCTCTGGGGTTGTGGTTAATCATGGCCTAGTTTGAGTCTTTTTCTTTACAGGTATCTCTGTAGATAAAAATTAATGCAAAAGTAAGAATCGATTCACTATCACATTGCTCTATGGCACAATCTAGAACATGAAAGAAGGTCATATTTACTAAATGTCCAAGAAGCCCCCCATTTATAAATGTAGTGCGCAACACATTCATAATAAAGGCACTGCTAGACACGACTTCATAGAGAATTCCCAGGGACTCTTGAACCTAGGCTCTGATACCAAGTTTGTCACACCCCAAGTCTTGATGGTACAAATAAAGTTCCATAGATACATAGATGATATGAAGATAATCTATGACAGAAGACATATAAAGAATTCATGTACTAGAGACAACTAATAAGGATGATACATGCATATATAATGGCTTATGACTAACTGATACAAAATGATCGTACTATAGTGTCCACGAAGCCTCTAACAGAGTAAGAAAATATGCAACTTTCAAATAGTTGGGACAGGACCCCGCCATACCCATACTATGCAAATATGTACAACAAAAGAGAGTACTATCTCTAAACTAGCTCCAGGGGAAATTGAGCTAACCGACTGCTCTGCTGATACATGATAGTGCCTACTGAGGAGGTCTACAACTCTGTGTACCGGGTCGTATATTTAAAAGAATTCAGCACCCCATTTCATAAGGGTGTTAGTACATATATAAGTTGCACTGGTATGTAAGGCAGACAGAATAACAAGTATAGATAAGATAGCATAGTGAAAGAATCAAAGCTGTGCTTAACTAAGATCTACCTGTGCCAGGAAGTAACCTATGAAACTATATATCACATGGAATCACTCTGAAATTATTATACAAGTGTCATCTTGGTTATTTATTAATATGGCATCAATTGATACAATTCTCTGTGGAATCAAGTAACTTAGTTACTTTCAAATAAATAAATGATAGCCTCTGAATATGAGCCTCGAGAGTTTTATATCAACTGGATATCATATGAACTCTATTATCTCTAAATCTCATACAAAAATGTTAAGTCTCGTAGTCTATGATGTCTGATGGTACGCCATAAAGGCTCATACTTGAGGTTCAGCCCGAAGGCGGGTACGCCATATATGGCTTTACTCTGAGGGTATATAGCCACAATAGGCTGGTACGCATGTAGGCTCAACTCTAAGGGTCTGTGGTCTTAGTCATGTGCACAAGGTAGCGTCGCATCGTGAGTCAAGTGAATATAATATCTCTGATTTTCCCCTGTCATAACTTAATTTATATTTTAAAACTGATGTTATGAGGGCCTCTAAATAATTAATTACAAATGAAATCAACTATACAAATAGCAAGCTCTGAGTAACCGATGATAATCTCTGATTAAGTGAAGCAACTAGTAAACTATGCTCTATTTCATATGAATCATATGGACATGTTTTTATTGTATAAATAATGAATATGATATGGCAAAGAATTATTTATAGAGACATATAACAAATGTACTATATAAGTTCTATGGAATACAAATGAAGGCTTTGATGACTATGCGAACACTTTGAATCATAACGATTTGCTCGAATACTATGAACGTATGGAAAATGAACAATTGATATGTAGGGGTGTTTACTATTAAGTATAAGGTACATAATAAGTGAATATCAATCTCTATAAATCATTTAAACGATATAGACCCTTGTAGAGAAATATGTTACGTAGAGTCGTGCATCGTGGTGAAGGAGGTTTTAGCCTTACATACCTCGATTCCAGGCTCAAAAAACTTCAGTGGATAGTACCCCTTCCTACCAGTATATAATTTATACAAAATAAAGTGAAACAACCATTACAAATATCCCATAAACATAGTTTACACATATTGGCAACATGTCGACTATTAGGTGAGCGACTTGCTCTTCAGACTCTCTTTATACTTATGATTCTTTCTAATTCCATTCTCTTATTACAGCCATAAGTTAGACACATATTGAATAAATTTATAGAAGCTAATAACCATGTGGGGCCCATAAAATAGTCCTCTATAATGAAATGGGCAGCATGTTCGCACGATAGTTAAAAACTCTGCGTGTCAGCACACCCTTCAATTCCAATCACAAAATAGCCACAACCAACCCAAACCATGAGTTTTCCAACCAATACAGCCAACAATATATATATAATACAGCCCCAAAATAGTTCAATAAAATTAGAATAACTTGAACTCATGGCTTTTGATCACCATCCCATGAGTTCATACTATAATTACGTCTAGAATTGCCTCTTTCTTCTCATATATAATAAGGGATGGAGGGGAAGTATTTTACCTTGATTTTTTTGTAACTTTCAACTCTTAACTTTAATTATTCAACACCAAAAATGTTCCTCCAAAACAGGACCTTACAACAAGAAGAAACCACTTTAAGACAACATCATACAAAAAGGGCCTGCCAAGGAGCTTCGTTCTCACAAAGGCTGCCCAAACTTCACCAACGTGTGGAGCTTAAATCCACCAGCTTTTTTATATAATAATCATTATAAAGTACAGCCAAAAATTTACCTTAAATATTGTGAACCAAGAGGAAGAACTCAAGAACCCTAAGGGGGAAGGAGGGATTCCAAAAAGGGCTAAAAGAGAGAGAAATTTTGTTCTTGTTTATCTTGTGGAAACTTCAAGAAAAATAGCTGAATATATGGGTATATATTTGATATTTTCAAATGAATTTTGGTCCTTTAGCCTTTCCCCATCCCTCTCCTTCATTTAGCAAACAAGTCTGGCCTAAAAAGAAGTCAAAGTAGGTGATCCACCTACTTAATAACTTCTTATGTTTTAGGACTTATAACTTTTAAACATTAGGCCATATTTCTTTCATACCATCCATTAAATGTAGGCTTATATTCATGTAGCTCAATAAAGTAGGACATCAAAATAAATAGCTTAACCACGTAGAAAGTCAAAACAAATAAGACGTTTACGCTAGTAGGTAAAGCACATAGCTCTATCAAGTAGGCAACTTTCTTGTTTCCAACTTCAATTTTCTTTTCAAGTCTCATTCCCTCAAATTATATTTTCCACTTTAGTATAGTTGGATACTTAGACTTTTTCTCAAATTCACCCTCATTTACACATGTCCAACTAAATCCATCAATGTACCTTAGTCGTACATATATTAAAAGGTATGGGGTATTACACATTGTATGTGGGATTTAAGCTTCAAAAATTCTTCTTTCTAAACTAGTATTTGATTAATTTAATCGGTCAAGGTGACATCTAAGTTATACAAAAAAAAGTTAGTGGGATAATGGGGAGAAGACTCTAATCCTTAAAACGTAGCCAATATATGGTTCTTTTTCTTGAAGATGTTTCCAAAATTTAATTTATTCCACAAAACTATAGTTGTAGTAAATTGAAAAATTGAAGGAACAAGATTCAATTACTTGAAGTCCAAGAGTTTCCCACAATATGTTAAAATTTGGGATGGGAATACCACATTATTTCTAGCCTAAAATGGTCGAGTAGAAGTAAGAGTAATTAAAATAGTGCAATGAATAGAGTGAGTGCGAGAGAGGTGATAAACTTAAGCATTTGGGAAAAGATTTAACCTATCATAATTAGCCACAAAGTGGTCTATTCATTCCAAAATAATATCATCGGATCTGCATTTACTTGTCCAAGTATACTTACTACTCATATACCATAGGTCTAGTAAATGATAATAGTTTAGGCAGTTCACAAAATTATCTGCCCTATTATTGTTAATGACATCCTTCAAATTTTTTGGAAGCTCTAGTAATCTCACAAAGATCACCCCATCATCCATATCCCATGGAAGTTATCACAAACCTTTAAAGTTTTTCCAAATGGAAGATCTATAGTAACTATCATTTTTGGCATAGATAGCATAAAAACCAAACATTAAGGGGAGAAAGTACCTTGATCATCAGTGCACTTCTTAGGAAATTATGACAATGTGATTAACTTTTAGAAGATTACCATGTCACATAATAGCTATTCCATCTGATTGACCCTCAACAGGTACTCCCTCCACATTAGAGAAATAAAACTCAACTCTTAAGTTATTGTGGTCTATAAGATGAGTTTCAATCATAGACATAAGAGAAAGACGGTAATTTTTTAGGATAGACCTAAATGTATGGCTAAACTCAAGGGAGTGAGTTCCTCTACAGTTCTATAAGATGCAATTCATACAAGGACGATGGGTGTCAAATTGATCCCTAGATCCATATCTTCCTCAAACTCTTGTAAGAGTGTTTCATTCAACTGTATGGCATACTTTCTCACCACTGAGTTTACTATAATTCAAATACGTAAAGAAAATTTTGTGAGAATTAGAGGACAAGCAAATAAGAGCCTTTTGAAAATGGCTCTTTAATAAGAAAACCTTAGATTTCTTGCAGTAAGATTAGTTTTGTCATGGTTTTCCTTAGGAGTTTAAGCAACACATTCAAATACCAATAAGGTCCTCACTTAAGTTCCATGTGGGGAGCGAGGAAGTTACATTCAACATATGCCAACGTACCAAACCAGCGGACGAATTTAGAGTTGTGTCTATGATCACTACCAAGGGAAAGTTGGATGAAGCCCTTGGTGAGTGTGAGATTAAGGAGGTACCCAAATCTATTATGTTTCCAACTTGGAAACAAGTTAATGTAATAAAGATGTTGAAGAAGCATTGCCCTTGCTTGGGATGGGACCACGCTAATCCAATTGGTATGCCTACAGATAATGATCGAAGGTTGAGATACTATCATCGAGCCACTACGTAAAATCAAATGCTTCTTGGGAGGCTACCCAAGTGTTTTTACTTAATTTCTTTTACCCTTTTGTTATTTTTGGTTTGTTTTAGGGATGCAAGGATATGGAAAAATAATTAAGTGGAAGAAAAATACCAGAGAGAATGTGCGACGGGCCATGCAGTTTACACATCCCATTGTGCGACCGCATATGGAACCACACACCCAAACCAGTGGACTAGGAAGAAAAATAAAATTCAAAGATAATGTGCAATGGGTGGTGCAAATCGCACCTCCCATTCTACGTGTCGCACCTCCGTCATACCTCTGAGGCACACTGAATCAAAAACTTAGGTAAAATTTAAGCAAAAATTAGAATGTGTGAAGTGATGTGTGAGCCACACAATAGCATATGCAAAATGCCTATCACGGTGCACTCAAGTAAGAGTATGCCTATTGATTTTAATTGAAGGCTTGATGTTCCCAATGATAAATGAAGTAACGTCATTCTTAAGAGAAATAGTTAAGCTAATCTTTTGATTGTGAATGTGTTTGACTTTTTTGGGGAAGTTTGAGTACCTGAATAACTTGGGTTTTGTTCAAATCATGTTTAGGCCCTGTTAGAATTGGTGTTGTTGCTTGTTTCCCATGCATTCCATAGATATTGCTCTGCGAGTCACATACGTTACACACATGAAAATAAGGAATTGAAAAATTCCAACTATTTCCTTGTGTGTTTCCCATGCGATGCACAAATCACTATGTGCAAAATGCATAAGGCATCACACACTGCTATTATTATTTCCAGTTCATTAAGTTGAGAAGTGAAGTCTTGTGCGACGCGCACAATGGCTAGTGCGAATTGCACCTGCCTTTGCACCCTAAAGCAGAATTTAGTCAAGTTTCTGGTAACATGTGCCAAGCCACGTGTGATGCACACTTTGTCAGGTGTGGTCCGCATGTGACTTGCATATGTCATCAATCACCTGATATGTTTTTCTTCTCTTATACATTCACGTTCGTTTTAGTTTGACAACTTTTTTTAGCTGTTCTTCTTTTCAATATTGAAAAAATACAAAAAAGATTTTTATATTTCTTTTGATTACTCATAATCTCCTTATGTAGACAATGTCTTCTGGTAGTGGAAACTCAAGGCATAGTACAAGGAGGCCACCAGCTTCTCCTACCTCTACTTCTACCTCTAAGGGTAAGAAGAAACCCCAGTTGCTCCCCCAACACCACCTCTTGTGCAAGTTTTGAAGGAGGACATGATTCACTTCGAGGTAGAAGGTATGAAAGCCCTCTATAATAGAGATGAGAAGAGAACATTTGACACAGAGTATAGCTTCAATTTGTTAGATGTTGGGGATGATCTTCCTAACATTCACCACTCGTTCTCCACCCGTCAATGGTTCCCCTTCCAAGAGGTGCCCGGAGGTTATTATGAGGAGGTGGTCCGTGAATTTTTTGCCTCCTATCATGCCAAGCAAGACTCTATGGTATACAAGGGAAATATGGAGGTCTTTTCTTGCTTGGACTCAGTCACGATTTAGGGTAAGAAAATTTGTATGACACTTGATGCTATCAATGCCATTTACTGGGGTAACCCAATCGAGCCTGCACCAGCACTTGGGGCTAAGTTGTTCACTGAGACGAAGCCACTTGACTGGGCTGCCACTGTCATTGCTCCTGGAACACCCCTCTGGGTCACTATGGGGTATTATTCCACGTCAGACTCTCTACTTTTGAGGCAAGCCTATAGTACAACTTTGTCCACTCTAGACTTCTCTGTTCTTAGAATGATTAAAAATTTACCCAGGAAGACGCCATTCTTGTGATGCCATCATGTCAGGGGAGCATGTTAACTTTGGGGATATTGCAGCTATGGTGATTAAAGGAAAGGCATGTCGGGGTGGTAACTCATTCCCCTTTCATGTGCTCATTAGCAAGCTCTGTGCTAAGGCTGGAATTACATACTCTACTTTCATAACCCCACCCCTTCCACGGGTGTGCTTGACCTTGCAAAAAAGACAGATGTTGATGCCCCTAGGATGAAGAGGTGTAGAATGCATCCTTTTAAAGATGTTGAGGTTAGGGATACAAATATTTAGCCAACAGATTCCTCTCCTGCTAGATCAGCCTCGAAAGTGCCTACTCCCACATTGTTGGGAAATCCTACAAGTGTTGCACCTCCTGGACCTTTACTATCTTCATCCCCCTCTACCCAGGCTGGCCTCCAAAATCTGGTTAACTTGACCTATTCTCATGATAGGCAGTTGACCAATCTAGCTAATAAGCTACCCGGTATGATTCAGAAAGCTATAAAAAGGGCTATGAAAAAAAGTAGTAGACAGTGTGAGCAACCTTTGCAAGAGGGTTGATATAATCGAGGGTGTTGTAGCAGAGATCCAAAAGGATTTAGATAAGTCCTAAGGGAAGGCACTGATTGGTGATGCTGACTGAGTGCTTTGGATGTGGCCATGACCAGCCCCGTCATACTCTTGGTCCCATGGATGAGTTGTTCGCTATATATGCTGGCGATGATGAGGAGTTGGCTGATGATCAAGATCCAGTGCTCCAGCGGGTGATCATAAAGTCATAGCATACCGCCCTTTCCTTCCAAGGAAGAGAAGGTACCAGTTCATAAGCAGCAGAGTAGGCGGATGATAAGGAGGAGTAGGCCATACAAGGAGTTGTTACACATTTTTCCTTACTTGTTTGAGCTTAAACATTAAGGGCAATGCTTCTTTTTATAGAGGAGGTGGTGTATATTTTCTTGTTATTATTGGTTGCCAGTGTTGGGATTTTAGATATTGTTTTGTTGCCCTTCTCGGGACTTGATATTTTTCCTTCCGGTTAGATAATTTATTTGGCCCTTATCGGGCATGATTTGGATGATTGTGATATTGCCCTTGCCGGCCCTTTTCCTTACTTAGTGCTCAAATTGTGCCCTCGCTGGGCTTATATTATGTGTTGCTTGAGATGTGAATGTTGGGTTGGTCCTACACGATTCATTATTGCACTACTCGTGCCTTGCAAATGCACTTAGTGCTTACGTCGAGGCTTGATTGCAAATGATTCATGAGCACTTTAAATTTTTTGTCGCCTTGTTAATAGTAGATTAGCGAATAAACTCTAAGGGTTTTCATACCACAGTACTTCACCAAGGAGAAAATTGTTTCTTTTATTTTTGCTTTCTTTTGTTTATTTTTTGTGTCAAACCGGGTTGGTGTTTCCCTTTGATAGATTGAGAGGGCGACTTTCTTAAGGGAAAATGCTAACTTTTAGTTTAAAATTGAGTCCGTGCTTTTCTTGTCTTAAAATGGCCCCACCAAACAAAATTCTTGGCAAGAAGTTTTTAACAAATTGAAGGAAAGAGGAAAATTGATTTTTAGTAAAGCATTCTCTTGTCATGACTTGTACATTCCCCGTTTGGCTTGATCGATTTACAAAGGAGTGTGTAAAAGAACTTGGAATAGCTTGTCAAAAGTCACTTGTCCTAATTTATTGTGAAACTAATTGTGAAATTCTTGTGTTTTGATGCCTTGTGTGGTAAGGTTGTACTTAGTTCTTATGTGCATGTGTTATCTAGAACTGTCCTCGAATGTGAATCATGGTAAAATCCTAGAAGGAACCGAGACTGGAAGATGACCTTAGGCCCATTTTCAATAAGCCACTTCACTCAAATTGACTTCCTTTTACATTGATCCTAGTAAGCCCATTTGAGCTTGTGACTTTTCTTTGGCACCTTGTTTGATACCTTGACCCTTTTTATAACGTAAAGTTTTGCACCCATCCTCCCTAATAGCTTGGAAGTGAAATATAGGCAAAAAGCCTAAGTTTGGGGGGGGGGGGGAATCAAAATGATAACATAGGCAAAAGCGTAAGTTTGGGGGTGCATGCACCAATGTGGAGAATAAAGGGATGTATTTCAACACAAGGTAGCACCATATGCCTAAAATTAAAAATTTCTTCAAATTGTCCAATGAAATGAACAAATTGAAAAGAAAAAAAAGAATTGGTGCTACCAAGTGAAGGTGATAAAAGGAAGTTGAATAATCAAGTTGAAGGGAACCCTTGGGTAGTGAGAGGGAGAAATAAGGTGAATTTATTGTTGGAAAATGTGAGCGGTATTTTAATTGATCACAAAGAGTGTTAGGGACGTTTATTCATATAGAAAAATGCAATCCTCACCTTAACCCTAGCTAACATCATAACCCGCAAGTCCTTAGTGATTCTGAGCTTGGTAACTCTACATTAGTGGCAAATTACATAAACGGCAAGCCTATGATTCAATGTGTGTGCACTCAAACTTCCTAGAGAGAGTAAGAGTCTCTTTGGTTCTCTTATAATCCCTTTTGATTGTAAATTGCATGATTGTGAGTGGGATTCTCTCTAATGGTGATTGGCATCACACACTCGAAAGGAATGATAAAGTCTCTATTTTAATTGAGAGGAATGAATGAGATAAGTTGTGTGGAGAATCTCAAGGCAAACCTTGAAGGTCTATGCCAGTGACTAGAGAAGCTTGAATATCTTGTTTTGAATGACAAATTCCCTTGTTTTTGAATGAGAAATGAAGTCCTTTTGATGAACGTTTTGAAATGAGAAATTGCCTTGAGGATATGGTGGTCCAAATTTAGATGAGCATTGTAGTTGAGTCTTTTTGTTTAAGTCTTTTTTATTGTTATTTTCTTAGTTGTATAGTTTAGGTTAATCTTGTGCGCACCCTGTGTATTTTAGAACCTAATTCATTCCTTATTGCTTGAGGACATACAATTGTTCAAGTTTAGGGGTTTGATAAATTGGTAATCTACCAACTTATTGAGCCTTTATTCATAAATTATTGTCATGTTTTGATGAGAATTAGAGGTATGTATTACCTTTATTGATGAAAACGGAGGTACTCTTGGTTAAAAGAATAAAATAAAGGAATTGAACCCAAAGAGCTAAAAAAGAGTTAAAGTGTGAAGGTGATAGAAAATAAGGAAGAATCTTTCGAGAGGTGCAACCAACATGTGAGCCGTATAATGCAGCGTGTTGTCCACACCTCCCTTCGCACCTCACCACAGAATCAACGGACATCACTAGTCTGAGGAGAAAGAGACATGTGACATGCAGAACATGTGGTGCAGCCACACATCATGTCGTACATCGCATCGCACCACCCCTAAAGGGCATTTTTGTCCAATGCCAAGTGATATTTTGGGAAGCTTCTGAAACTCTTTTTAGGATGTGTACCAATGATAGTTGATAGTTTTTAGTATTGAGTTTTTCCCAAGGAATATATTAAGAGTACTCTTCACTCTTCATCCTCTACACTTAGAATTCACCATTTTTGTATTAAATTGTAACTTGGATTTGAATATTGTCTTAAATATGAATAGAAGTATGAGTTAACCAATTGGTATATCTTCTTATTTCCTTAGTATTAACAACTAATTTCCTTGTCTAAGGGTATGTGCATGATGGGTATTTGAATTTGGGTATGGTTCTTGTTTAATTATGCTTATAATTGATGAATTGATATGGGTCTATTGAATTTCTCAAGTATTAATCATAAAATTGATGGTTGCAAATATTAATTGAGTTTTCTTAATTATGTTCTTGCTTGAAAGAGGAGTTTATAATTTGGATAGAAATTCAATAGTGGGAATTTGAGATTTCCACCTTAGATTGAGGCTAGAAATAGCTTAATCGATGGAAACTCTCATCTAAGAGTCTAAACTATAAATAGTATGACTTCACCAAGCAATTGAATTAGTTGGTTTATGTTAAAACTATGGTGCTTGAGTAAAGACCATAGGATATATATTTGGAGTATCGAGAGATTACCAAATATAATTTAAACCAATGTTACCCATATCATTAATCAAGAATTTGCATAATTAATCAAGTACCCTAACCTTTTGTAGAATTCCATCAGAAGCATACCCCTAGTCTGCTTCTCATTGAGTACAAATCTCGTGTTTACATTATGTTTTTGTGTTGAAATCAAAGTTGATACGTAAATTTCCCTTTTCAATTCCCCCAATCTTTACTTTTAAGTTGTTTGAGCATTTACTATCTTAGTCATTATTTCTTGATAAGCTCTTAGCGAATCATTACTCCACTCTCCTTGGATTCGACCACGACCATCGATTGGGTTACTTTTGCTTGACGATTGCTACCACCTACTTTGGGAGAGTGCTTTGGAGCATCATCACTCACCTACTTCAAACAAACCAATAGGTGATCTACATTGTCGCCCATAAAGAGCTTCAAATGGAGCCATATTGATGCTGGAGTGATAGCCTTTATTATAGGTAAATTCTATCAGGGGCAAATGATCATCCTAATTGCCTTTAAAGTCCAAAATGCATTTTCTTAATATATCTTTGAGTATCTGTATAGTGCACTCGGCTTGTCCATCCGTCTGGAGATGGAATGTGGTGCTAAGATTCACCTGTGTGCCAAAACTCTCCTGGAATGACCTCCAAAAATGTGATGTGAACTGGGAACCCCTATCTGAAATAATAGACATTGAAATTCCATGCAAGAGAATAATCTCTCTTATATATAGCTTGGCATAATCTTCCATGGTACTGGTAGACTTAACTGGTAAGAAGTGGGCTAATTTTGTTAATCGATCAACGAACACCCAAATTGTGTCATTCTTATGAAATGAGAAAGGAAAACTTGTAACAAATCCATGTTCATGACATCCCATTTCCACACTGGAATGCTCATATTTTGAGCTAGGCCACTGGTCCTTTGATGTTCTGCTTCCACTTGCTGGCAGTTGGAGCACTATACTACAAACTCTGTTATATACCTTTTCATGTCATTCCACCAGTAAACCTCTTTAAGGTCATGGTACATCTTTGTAGAGCCTGGATGAATGAAGTACCGGTAACAATGTGGTTCAACCATTATTTGTTGTTTTCAACCCATCTACACCAGGAACACATAATCTTCCTTGGAATCTTAAGGTACAATATCCTACCATCTTAAATGCTGAAATTTTATGTTATCGAATACCTTCTCTGTATTGGAGCAATAAGGGATCATTATATTGTCTTTCTTTCAGTAATGCCACTAATAATGACTCTGCAGTGGTCTGCACAACCACACCTCCATCTTCAGAATCTAGAAGTCAAACTCCTAGACTGGCTAATCTGTGAACATCTCGTACTACTTTATGTTGAACAGGTGGCAAATATGCTAGGCTGCCCATAGACACGCAATTGAGAGCAACCGCTATAATGTTAGCTATACCTGGGTGGTAGAGGATATTGACGGTGTAATTTTTCAGCAACTCTAGCCATCTCTTCTGCCTTAAATTCAACTCCTTTTGCTCGAAGAGATACTGGAGACTCTTATGATCTGTAAATATATAAACATGTACACCATATAAATAGTTGCGCCAAATCTTAAGTGCGAATAGAACTGCTGCAAGATCTAAATCATAAGTAGGGTAGTTTTGTTCATGCTTTTTCAATTGTCGAGAAGCATATGTTGTAACCTTCCCATGTTGCATTAAGATGCATCCTAAGACATCACCCAAATCATCACAATAAATGGTATACCCTTCTGTGGCCCATATTGGATCTATATTCAATCTATCATTCAGCTCTTGAAAGCATCTTTCATAAGAATCTAACCACTGAAATTTGGCTGTTTTATATGTTAATTTAGTCAATGGGGCTGAAATAGAGGAAAAGCCCTCCACAAATCTCCTATAATAATTGGAGAGCCCTAAGAAACTAAGTACCTCTGTTGGAGTGGTAGGCTAAGGCCATCTCTTCACGACCTCTATCTTCTGAAAGTCCACTTTAATACCTTCACCAGAGACCAAATGGCCAAGAAAAGCCACTGAGTTTATCCAAAACTCACATTTAGAAAACTTGGCATATAATTGATGCTCTCTAAGAGTCTGTAGTACTGATCTCAGATGTTCTACATGCTCTACTTCATCATGTGAGTATATCAAGATATCATCTATAAATACATTCACGTAATATCAAGAAAGGGTTTAAAAACCTTATTCATCATATCCACGAAGGATGTTGGGGAATTCATTAGTCCAAATGACATGACAAGGAACTCAAAGTGCCCATATCTAGTTCTAAAGGTTGTCTTCAAAATATCTACTTCACGTATCCTCAATTGGTGATAACCAGAACTTAAGTCAATCTTGGAACAATATTTAGCTCCTGCAACTGATCAAATAAATCATTTATTCTAGGTAGGGGTACTTATTCTTTATTGTCACTTTATTTAACTGCCTGTAATCTATACAAATTTGCATTGTGCCATCATTCTTATGTAAAAATAGTACTGGAGCACCCCAAGGGGATATGCTGGGTTGAATAAAACCTTTGTCAAGTAGATCTTTCAAGTGTTCCTTTAGCTCTTTCAACTCTGCTCGTGCCATTCTATAAGGAAAAATAGATATAGACCAGGTACCAAAATCTAAGTCAATACCAATGTCAATATCTATAATTGGAGGTAATCCAGGAAGTTCATCAGGAAACACATCTGGATATTCATTCACAACAGGTAAAGACTGAAGAGTTGACACTTGTTTCTCAGCTTCAAGGTCTCTGACATGGACTAGATGATATAAACACCTTTCTTCTATAGGCTTCTGAACCTTAAGATAGGAAATAAACCTTTCTCTAAGTATCATAGCATTCCCTTTCCACTCCAAGACTGGCTCTCCCAAGAAATAGAATCGAGCAATCTTAGCTCGATAATCAATTGTATAATAACAAGAGGATAACCAATCCATGCCCATAATGACATCAAAATCAACCATTTCCAGCTCTATCAAGTTAGCCAATGTATCATGGCCACATACTGTTACTAGGAACCTATAGTAGATCTTTCTAGCTATAATAGACTCTCCTACTAGAGTCAATACTGTAAATGGCTCACAGAATAACTCTAGCTCTATTCCAAACTTCTTAGCAACAAATGGAGTAACATATGATAGGGTCGTCCCTGGATCTATCAATGCACAAACATCATGAGAGAATATGGATAAGGTACATGTAACCACATCTGAAGAAGCCTCTGAATCTTGCCAGCCTACTAATTCATACATTCAATTCAGGCCAGCTCTCGAACTGGAACCTCTTCCTCTACCTCTTTCTTCTTGTGCCTGAGGATCACAAAATAAAGGTGGTGCTAAGGAAGAGGATGGACCTGAGGATCCTATGACCTGTGATCTATCACGTGTGCCCTTAACTCTAAGTTTAGGATAATCAGATATCCTATGACCCTCGATTCCACGCCAATAACAAGCAGTAGAGCCATATAAACACGCTTCTAAATAGGATCGACCACATTGTCTGCAAGTAGGTCGAGGTGGTAATCCCTGACCAGTAGCTCTCTGATAGCGAGGGCTTGGTGCCCTTGAAGTCTGACTCTGATCTTTCCTGGACCTCAATGACTCCACTGGAACACTAGTTGTAAAGCATGATGCTGACTGAGCTTTCTTAGGTGGCGCTCTACTGGAGGAAGCCCTGTCACTTCCCTAATATCTGTCAGATGCTCTGGCCCTCTTTCTCTGCTCCCTTTCCGATCTCTCTGCCCTGTGGTCATGTATGCTATTTGTTGAGCATGTGCCATTAGTCTAGCAGTATCCATATCATTATTAAGTTAAGAAACTGCACAAGAATCAATCAAATGATCTTCGAGGCCACCCACGAAATAATGCATCCTCTCTCTTTGAGTGTTGACCTTCTCTAAAGAAAATTTGGCCAACTAAGTAAATTGCATGCTATACTCCTTGACAAAGAAGTTATTCTATCGTAAGGATAGAAATTTGTACACTCTCGCTTCCCTGAACTCTAAAGGTAAAAAGTGATCCGCAAAGGCCCTCGAGAACTCTTCCAAACTGTTGGGGGCATTTGGGCCTCAAGAATCGACCCACATCTCATGCCAGGCAATGGTGACATCTTTTTGCTGATAAGAGGCCAATTCAGTAGCCTCAGTCTTAGATATATGCATAACCTTGAAAATTTTGTTGATCTCATTGATAAGTTATTGATGTTCCTCTGTCACACTAGATCCTGTAAATACTAAGGGATTCATTCTAAGGAAACCTTGTACTCTAGATCCGGCAGTCTCTCCTTGAATAGTGTTACATGCAGCCATATTTTGTCCTTTGACCTGCGTAGCTACTAACTGGGTGAGCAACTATATTGCTCCTCTAAGATCCTACTCTGAAGCACCTGGTGGCAGTAGAGCCAGTATAGAAATTATTGTTGATGCTACTGTAGGTGTATAAATTCTTGTACGCCCTTATGTTCTAGGCATATGAGGACTTGGAAATATAGGAGTCAGCAAGCTCTCTTGAGCCTTAGTATGATTTGCTAATACTGGAGAATGCTCTATAGTGGTTGCCTCTTGAGTAGTGCTGATAGTGGTCCTCTCCCTATCTTTAGTAGACATGATCTGTATAACAAATAAGTAGAGTATACTCAGAAGTAACTTTCTATGACTTAGCTCTATTACACGATCCAGATTTTAATTGAAGGTCATATTTCTAAATGTATGTGCAGTCCCTTAATTATAAATGTGGCGCGCAATACACTCATAAGAAAGATCCTACTATACATGGCTTCTTAGACTCCCTTGGACACTTAAACCTTAGGCTTTGATATAAAATTTGTCACGCCCCTATCTAGGATGGGCAGACGTTGAAGAGTTATATGAGCACCTACAAAATATATCTACTAAACTCATGCTTAAGTCGTAAACTGATAAGTAGTAGAATAGGAATCAAGGTGTGTTTACATACACTGAAACATAGATAACTGAAGGTCCCACTGGACTAGCTGTACAATCGTACCAAAACTAAGTCTAAGAAGCTTCTAAATAGTCTGTAACTGAGAATCTGATAACTAGTCAGGACAGGGTCCCGGCATACCCACTATAAGATATGTACATGGAAACAAAACATAGGACCTAGAGAATTGATAGCTCCAAAGGAAGATGGAGCTTACCAACTGATCAACTAGAAGGCACTGGTCTACTATGGATGTCTGTTAGACTTAGTACATGAGCCTGCATTAATGAAAATGCATCACCCCTGAATAAAGGGACACCAGTACATATAAAATATGTACTGGTATATAAAGCAGACTACCCATAGGCATGTGTAGTCAGGGGAATCCACGATGAGAAGTTCCAGATGACTCTGCCTGAATTATGTGCACAGAATAGTGTTTCACGTAGTGGCCCTAAAAATACCCTCCCCACGCTGCAGAGTAGGCTATAATCTCATCTTTTTTATAAAGGTCTGTAGTAAGAAACTAATGAATCATATAACTCGTTATATGAATATTGATTACTTTCATTAGATGAAGAATCATATATCTATGTGATCTATATACTTATGTCTAATCTATGGACAATTACTTCCTTTAAATTCTGTGAAATATATGCTCTGTAATTTCTAGGAGTTTCAACTGAAGACACGCACAGTCATGTGAATTATATGACTTCTTTGACTAGAAAAGAGTATTGTAACTCTATATGTTTATAACTCCACATGAAAGAGACCTATAATTGTAATAATCCTTGCTTTCAAGTAGCATATAATCTATGAAGACCTTTATAAGAGGAACATGTGACTCTAGGTCGTGCCTTGACAGTGAAAGAGGTTTTATCTTTACATACCTTACTCCGAGACTTTCTCTCTTACATAGTGTCTTTGATTCCCTTCAAAAGACTTCTCATCTATAACTTAACATCATATGCAATAGCATAAGAATCTAACCAAGAAGTATGACGAGGTTGGAAAAATGATAATAGCTTACGAGCTACATGCTTGGCAAATATAATAAATAAATGGTGTTGTGTCGTTCCTCTCTCTTTCCCCCCTTCGTAACTAAACTTTTGACCTTCTATGAAGTCAATATTACACCCTCCATCCTTGAATTACAATATACAGTCCATTACATATCCCAAAAAAGGTCATAAACTTGAACTCTCGACTTCCAAACACCGCCTCGGGAGTTCTTTATCTAATAGCGTAAAATGCCCCTTTAAACTCATTGATTAAATTGGGAGAGAAGCATTAAAATTTATAAAGTAATAGGAAGCCTATGAATAGATAAACAACATTCTCAATCCATTTAGGAATTTCATCAAACACTTGAGCTTGCAAGAGCCATAAAATTGTGTTATCTATACCTAGCCTCCCTCCTCAATGCAGCAAGCTTACTACCTCAATACACAATCATACACCCCTTATTTATTCAACAATACTACCAATACAACCCTCTACATACTACCTCCTCACAATGTATGTCAATTACAATGGATAAAACATGGACTCATGACTTCCTATCACCATCCTGTGAGCCCTACCCATAGAATATATCTAGAACATCAAGAACAACATATAAAAGAGAGTAGTGGAAAATTTCATACCTTAATTGAAGAAAGTACAGATCCTTATACTTATATTAACCAAGAGGGAGGATTGTTTCTTTTATCAAAACATGGATTGGAGTGAATTCTATGGTATGGTTGAAGAGTTGCACTAGATTCTTGATTGATTCTTGCCTAGGGCTTTAGAGAAGGAGAGGGGTTGAAGGACCTGCCAAAAAGAGCTCCAAAAATAACTTAGGATATATTCTTGAATATTTTAGGCCGTTTTCTACGTAAATAAATGTATTGACCGACATCACATGTGACTATCAAGTGTCTATTGCGGTCAGTTAATGCCCCTGCATAGTCTGTAGTAAAACATGCATAACCTTTTCCTCAGAAGCCGTATTGATAAGTAGTATATTTCATTAGAAACTAGACTCAAATACCTTTACTTTTGTATATGATAGGACCACTGTCTCCTTTTATATTGGGAGATATACCTGTTACAAGTCAAACCATATACTAGCTTATTTGAGATATTCTACCGTAATGAACCCTTCAACTGGAACTTTTGTTTCAAGTCTCCCTTTGGTCTCTAACTTTGGTGTAGCACTTCATATGACTTGATATAAGTGTACCTTTATATAATTATCCATTTACCTCCTTATCCTCCCGCTTCATATTGATTCATCGATTTCAATGAGTTGCACATGTATCTTAAGTTTTGGGGTATTACATTTAAGGTCCCCATGATTTCTAGACAGAATCTAAAAATAGGTAAATTCAATGTAAACAAGGCCACCAAGTCGCTAAATTTCAAACAACAACAAGGCCTAATTGGTGAACAAACTATAGCTAATCAATAAACAACGCCAAATTGATCATCATTGTATCTATACAACCCAACCGACCAGTGTACAAGCCACTATGAAGATAATACTTGGTTTGATATGGCCCCAACCTACCAAAACACTATAAACAGCAAAATGGCAAACCTCTGATACTCTGGCTACCCTTGGAATGAAAGGAGTCAACCAACCTGATGAAAGCTCGGCTATGCTATCCGGCAGGTCTATCAGGTCATCACTCAGATCCTACAGGAATAAATGCAGCACCCCTAGGCAATGGGGCGACAGCAAAAAATTATTTACTGAGCATGTAAGGTAAACTAAAATTTGAAACTGAAGTGAAATAATTGAACAAGAAGGACAGAAGTACAATACCTTACCTTCCTGTAATAATGTAGCATTTAAACACATAACAAATAATAACCTGACCTGCCCCTCATAAGCCCAGAAGGTACAAACATCACACAATCACTTTAAGTTTTATAGAGTACAAACAATTGCTTACCCATACTAGCCCCTTAATTGGACCCCACTGATAATCTGATCTGAATTGTTTAAATATACATGTGCCGTGAATCGAAAAAAATATAATGTTCTATGGTACCATATAAGTGTTGCCCTATAGGTACAACTTTCTCATCTCGTTGGTATTATTTGCCCAGCCCTTAGGTATGGTCTGCCCAGTCCAAAGTCATGGTAATATAATATAACTATTGCCCTATAAGTACAGCCTACCCATCCCATAGGTACTGTCTCCCTGGCCCAAACGCATGATAATATAATGTAACTATTGCCCCATAGGTACAACCTATCTATTCCGTAGGTACAATCTACTCAGCTCAAAGTCAAAGTAATAGTAATCAGAATGTAGGCTCTAAAACCCTGCAGTGTCAGTGTGTGCTGAGTCTAAAACAAGTTCATAGGGGGCAGCTAGACGATAAAAACAACACAATAATAGCAAGTAATCCCAAGTGATCTCAATACAATAATATCATGCTTTTTTAGGCCACTAAGTAAGGAATAGAGTGCTACTAATAGTTATTATATCAAACTATGGTAGCAAACTCGACAGTATAAGGAAACAGTCAAATAACGATGTTATATAAGCTATAACAAGTTTAAGCCTTTAGGTCATACCAGAAAATGAAAAGGAAGCCTTAACATACCTTTCAATCGAATACCCAAAGGTGTCGCTTTGAAGGTTGACCAACCAAATGTAATGCAGCCAACGTTAGAATCAACAAGGCTGCAAGAATGAGCCATAGCCAATTGATAAGGCGTTAATGTCACACTCATGACCACTCAATTCCAAAGCATAAATGATTCCAATGAAAATAATAAACATCAACTAAACCCAACTAAAGTATGCTAACAACATCACAAAGGAGAGACGAGCTTCTGAGGCAATATAACCTTTCATACTTCATGCCAACTAATCTAACAATCGTCATATACGACTTTGATAATAATCAGACCAACCCGCCAATCCTTACAGCACCTTAACACCATCAGTTCACAATAATAATAACCAAATGTAATAAGATAAAGGGGTTCTCTAAAGCCACGATATCTAAAACACCACTTCATGGCTCGGAAAGCTATAAAAATGATACTAGAATATTGAATTATGAAGGAGGATCGTACGAGAAAGATTTCTTTGAGAAAAATATTTAATATCCTAAGCTAAATAACCTGCCTCCTTGCAGTAGCAATCAATAGAGCCAAATTCAATAAGAAATGACTATATGTCATAGGCAACAATAATGTTTCATAACTAGAAGCTTAGAATCTTTATTCAACAAATAAATAAGTGTATGAGATCCTTACCTTGACAATATAACTCCATAGATACTTCCCACTATCATTGATTCCATGTAACCCTCATTGTATAAACCCCAAAAGAGAAGCACCACACAAAATACAGAGAAAACTATGTCAATACGATAAGCTCAACGTGTAGAATAACTTTTGTGAAGCCCTTAAGCTCTAGTTATAAAACTTTGAGGAGTTTTTTGGTCTAGGGAGAACTTCAGATTATTTTCAGGCTTGGGATGAAGTATTTTGGAGAGAAAATGATTTTTCAAAGCTGAAATCTCAATATATATATATATATATATATATATATATATATACATATATATATATATATATCCATTCCACTGCCTTGGGCCCACCATGTCGTGTCTACTTGCGCAGTCTTAAAAAAATGCAAACATCTCTCTATTCTAAAGTTGTATAAATGAATGGTTTAGTGCATTAGAAACTAAACTCATAGACCTTCGATTTTTTAGGTCGGGTCCCACTAATTCATTATATATTGGGAGAAAACCCCAAGACATTTCACCCAAATTTTAGAAGAATTCCTTAAAGAAATTTACAATAACTTTTTCCGACTTTTATTTTGCAACTTGCTTGACTTCAAAACTTAACATAGGATTATCGTGCAAGTAAAATACCTCATAAAAATCCTTCCTATCATATTAGTTACACTTAGTCTTATCCCAAAAGTATGAGTTAATCCAACGTTCAAACGAGTGAGATAACCAATGAACATTAGCCGACAGTGGCTAATCTATAAGCATGAGCCAAAAGTGGCTAAACTATGTCCATGAGTTGAAAGAGGTTAAAACTATGATCACATGAGCTTAAGGGAGCTAGTAGTTTAATAGAGAAGACATAAGTATAAATGACAAATGCCTAAAACTATGTTTGCTGATATAGGTAATGGATCGGTCCATTGGTTTGGATGACTCCTTCATGTGCCTCTCGTAAGGGATTATTATGGATCTTTTGATAGAAAATCATGTCATGTATGTCCAATACCCACCAAGGTATAAGATGACTTAGTTGATCGGGTCAAGATCATACCCAATGTGCTCACATGATGGTTTATGTAGGTTACATCATTTAACTCCCATAATGAACTAAAAGAGGATGAAAGTACTTAACTTTGAACCGTGTATGATTTAATCTTATGCTCCTTTCATGTCATGATTTCTCTCTATTAATTATTCATGTTCTATGTATATGTCATGTTTCTCATTGACAATTTATGAACAGTACATTTCATATACTTACGCTATTTAGCGGTATATTATTTTATGATGCAGATTCAGGTACTCAGACTCGTGATCAGACGCTTTATTATGTTCCTCACATCCGTCTTTTGGTTAGACCTTCTGTAATAACACAACTTTTTATGAGAGGTAAATTGGTAATTTGATAAAAATAAATATACCTTAAAAACACATTCTCATTAAAGGGAATTGGGTAAGGCCTACTATTTACTGGTTGGTGCCGTGAGATGACCTAATTATTGGGGTTTTTAATTGGTTTTCTAGTTTAATAAGGAAAAGAATCAAACAGAGGGGTACGACTCAAAACCTTTAAGAGAACAAGCAGCTGGTGGGTATTTGATTTTTTCATGGTGTCTTGAAGATTTGAGAATTTATAAAATAGGTTGTCAATTAAATTAAAATTTCTCCCTGAATCCTAGTATCAGGTATTGACTTAATCCCCTTTCTTCATGTGTATTACTTTCAAAGTGGAGTTGTTGTATATGGTATATTATATAATGAGTAGGCTAATGGTTGAATGACTAGATCATTGAGCAATGATTGAACTTGGTGAAGCTAAACAAATAATATACTAAATCTTGAACTATTGTGGGAAAAACCATCTATCTTTTTTCTATTGATGCAGCTTGTTTCGATCTTCTTCTTTTAAGAATTGAGAATTTCACAAAGTGAACTATATCCCCTACCCTTACAATGATTGTTTAATGATGATTAGAATAATGGATAGCAATTAATGAGGTAATGATGTCTTGGAGACTTAATGAAAAAGTAACTATGATTAAAGCATGAGAATTTTAGAATGTTTAGCCACTGTGTTGCTATTTGCAACCACTGTTTTAGCATATTGCTTCCGGCAAAAATTATAATTCTCACTATAGTTTGGTTATGCATAGGTTGAGAATTGTTTATAAATTCGAGATTAATGTATTGGATAGAAAGTTTTTATCTATTAAGTTTCAACAGCAAGATTAAGATATTTTTTCACCTTTTATTCATTAGTTAAAGTGTGACTAAGGTCTAGTTCTAAGCTTTAAAATTTGGGATATTGAAACTTGACCCTGATTAACTTAATTAATATTGTTAATTAATATTTTGCATAGATTAAAGTCATTGGCGGTTGTTTGGTTAGTGTTCTATGCATTTGCAAGGTTGGAGAATTTGTTGTTAGTGAGGTAAGTGAGACTTTAAGCTTGGGAGCTTGCTTTTTAAATTCACATCAAAATATATTTTTGTCTACCCAGTCCATGTGTTGGATGAGCATGTGCTTGGCAGAATCGCTAATCTTCCCTATGTACTATGTATGCTTCTTAATTTGACAAGGTATATTGTGTATGCTTCCCTTAGCATCGTGTATGCTCCTTGATAGATTTTGCACATGGTGTATGATGTGTGGTGTTGGCTAATTATTTTAATTTCCATTTATGACAAGTCCTTATCGTAGATTATATTGACATATATAGTTCTGGATAAATGATTGTTTGGAACTTGTTGGATATTCTATTATGATATTTTTGTGCTTGTAGTGTGTTTATTTTTTCTAACACTTGTCCCAGGAGTATTTAAAGTGGCAAGTTGAGGTTCTTACTAGGTTATATTTATATATATCTCACTCCTTACTTGCATTTCCGTGCACATACTATTGGTATGGATGAGGCTAGTGGATGAAGAGTTGATTTAGTCGGTTCTAGCTAAGGTGAGCCATCGCATTGTTTGTGGAGTCCATTGTTTCAGATTTTCTTATTTAAATTCAATTATTTCTTTTCTTCGGTTTGCATTCTCGACTTCTAAACTCATGTTACTCTTTTAGATGCTTCATGATCTTATTGTGCGATTTGGGCCAGTGAATTAATATTTGAGTGATCTTTGAATCAATAGAATAATTATGGATTTTGTTGGATTGTTATTCTCTATTTATTGATTAGTATTGATAAGTGAAGACTTGCACATAATTGTTCTCAGTACTTATATAATTAGGTAAGTGAACCGATATCTTGTTCACCCGATGAGTGTGTTGGCGGGTGATAGTCACATCTAGAGGGTATTTTGGGATGTGACACCTTCTTACTTCCAGGGGCTTAGTTTATGTTGGTGTTATAGTTTATCTTAGTAATGGTTACCAAAGGCAAAGTCTCGATAGTCAGTATTCTCAGACATGTTAGAGGCTTCATAGATAGCCAGTAGTCATGTTTTATAGTTTTGACCTTCGTGTCAACCTTTTACAAATCCTAAGTATCATGAATTTTGAATGGAGTTTATTAATAAGATTATTCCCTGTGTTTTGAAATCATGATTTCCTCTTATGTTAGTTAAGTGATCATGTCTCATGCCATGGACCGGTATGGTCGGGACAGTAATGAAATTAGGTGTCTATCCTGTCTAGGTTGTACGCTCGGGGAGTGAGAAACTTGGTATTAGAGAGCTAAGTTCAAGTGTCTTAGGATGCCTATGAAGCTATGTCTAGTAGAGTTCATTTTTATGGGTGTGAAGCGAGCCACACTTATAATAAGGAAGCTGTAGATATTAGGAAGTACTACTATTCTTTCATATTCTAGCTCGTACTATAGAGTTAAGCTCTATGAAAATTATCCTAACTCGTCTGATATTTTGTATTTCAAAACATACCTCTAAAGGGAACTGCTAGCCAAAGGACTACCACCAGTGTTGGCGTTCCTACTGAGAAAAACGTTAGTGAGATGCCTTTACATCCAGGAATATAGCATAGAAACCGAGGTCATTCTTCTAGATAGCATGTTAGCACTGAGACTGCACCTATGACATCAGGTCCAGTAGGAGGTCCTGTGTCATCTACTCCTCAGCCAACAAACACTTCAGATGTTGAGTTTAAAGGATCTATCAAGATTCTCACTCAGCTTGTTGCAACTCAGTCACACCGTCAAGGTGCAGTCCCTGCCAGTGATAGCCCTCATGACTCCTCTGATACTTCCAGGATTCATGTGTTCCTCCGGATGAATCCTCTAGTTTTTACTGGGGCCCAAGGTTGAAGAGGACCCCTAGAACTTCAGTGATGATATTAAAAAGATTCTCAGGGTGATCAATGTTAGTGAAATTGAGAAGGTTGAGATTGCCTACTGTCAGTTGTAAAATATCTCTAGTACTTGATATGATCTATGGGAGTTGAATCACGGTGAGGATGCAGATCCTGTAGAATGGGAAGATTTAATGGATGCCTTTGATGACGTCCAAATACACTACTCAACTAAGAATAGTGTACACAATCATCACAATATAATTACCCTACAAAGGTAGGGGTCAATCCCACAGGGAATAGAATATTAGTTTTGACCTGATTAGTATATCAACTTACTATTTGTTTGAAAATTGTGTAAAATAAACATGTAAATAAAGGAGGGTTTGTAAGAATTTTGGTTTTCACAAATTGTAAAACTCTTCAACACGTAACACTTTCAAATTTGATTCAAGTAAGAGAAACCTTAGGGATGTGCATGCATTGAACCTAAGTATTGCAATTGGGAGTTAGTACTTGCTTTATTATTGATATTAATGTAAGGAGGCTTGGTTTTAACTATACTAATGATCTTTCAATCCACTAATATAATTCACCTAGGATTTTCTCAAACCTCAAAGTGTGCACAAATTTAATCAACCAAATACCTCTAGTAAATAGTTCTATTTCAAGCTACCATTGTTAAATGGGATAACCCAAGTCCTAGTTAGTTAATTTTTCTACAACTACTCATTCTCTTTCTCAATCAAAACAAGCAATTAGAAGCTAATTAGAGTTTTTAATCTCTAATTTTAATTAATACATGAGGAATTAACTAACCCCATAATCAATAATCAATAATTGAAACAAATAACTAAGACCTAATCACAAACTAGATTATATATCACATACCTCTAAGATTAGGGTATTTAGCTACTCATAATAAAGAACAAGAGATCAAACCAACAGAGTTATCTTCAAATTCATCCATTATTAAACTTTGATTTTCAATACAAAGCTCAAATTCAACAACAATGGTGGAAAAATTCTCAAAAAGTAATGGAGAAGAAGGTTCTTAGTACTAAATTCTAAAGCTGCTCAAAAAATAATAATGGGTAGTAAAAATCCCTAGAATTATCCTTGAAAATCCCCTAAATTGGTTAAAGTCTTTGGATAGAAATACCCCCGCATCAGCGTGTGTGGCTCGTGTGTGACTACAAATGACCTTGTGTAGATCGTACACGATAGCTAATATTGCCAGTCTTCTGCTTAAGTTATGCGGATCAAATGCAGATTGAATGTGGTTTCAAATGCCCATATACTCCCGCAAATGCCACATTTCACTTTCTAGAATTTGATCTTGGCTACACTACGTATGCTCTTCGAGTGCGGCCTAAATGCAACTACAAATGCCCTTTTGCGCCTGCACGGTGAGTGTTTTGGAATGCTGTCATCCTTCAACTCGTGGCTTTGGTTTTTGTCCTTATTTCTTCACCTCTTTTTGTTCTAAATCCCTGATTATCAATATTTCTCTTGAATGCCTGTACATATGAGGATCATGACATAAAAATTACCTTAAAATCACAAGATTGAGGCAATAATTAGTACTTAAGAACTCAATAAGTTGGTGAATTACTAACTTATCAGACCCCCAAATTTAAACTATTTTTTGTCCTCAAGAAATTAAAGATATTCACTTTAAGAAAGGGATTGACTCAATCTCAATAACAAAAGAATCTTTATTAAGACTATAATGACTTAAGCAAATAAAAGACTCAAACAAATGCACTGATCTCGATTGGTACCAACTATGAGCATAAGGAAAAATTCAACCATAATCTTTTCAAAGATTTCATTTAATTTATAAGGTGAAAAACTCTCATTAAAAACCAAAACCATTTAGCATATCCAGTCTTGACACTAGACTTTCAAAACCTGCCTCAATTTCACTTCACAACTTATCGCATTCATTCCTTCTAATTGGAGTAATACTACACTACTCTTCTCAAGATTATAGTGTCACCCACAAAAAAGAGAGGATCCACACTCAATTTATGCAATTCACAATAGTTGGCATTATAAGATAGAAATAAATGACTCTAAATCTCACAAAGATACTCGAGTGCACACAAGTAGAACCATAGACTTGACCTTCATGTAGTTTGCCACTAATGTAGAGTCACACAACTCGAAATCACCTAGGACTTACGAGAGTTCATGTAGGCTAGGGTGAAGGTAAGGCAATGATTTAGGATCGAGTGACTCAAAACATCCCTAAATGCTACCATTTGACAATTAAACACACCACTTCTTTCTCAATTTTTCCAACCTTATTCTCCTCTCTAATACCACAATTCTTCTTTTTTATTACTAATCCACTAATCCCACCATTTTTATGCATTGACCTTACTTACATTCACAAGGAAGGATAGCATCATTTCTTTTCTTTTTTCATTCGACCTTTTAGACACTTTAGGCAAATGCACATGTTTTCACTAGATGCTTCCCCCCAAACTTACGCTCATTGCCTAAATAAAGAATTTCAAAGCATGACACCTCCAAACTTAGGAGTTTAGTCGACATCATTCATTCAAGTAACTTCATCCCCCCAAACTTAGGCTTTTAGCCTACATTCTACTTCCAAAGCTTTTAAGGATGTTGGGTGCCAAGAGATAGGGTTTTAAGAAAGGTAAGGTGTATAACATGGTTTCAAAAGAAAAGGTCAAAGGCATTAATGGCGTTGACTAGAAATTAATATAATGGAAGGAATTTAGGCACTCTGATGGTACAAACAAAGACGAAGGTCATTTTCCAAGCGACATCTAGGATTTTGCCTTGAATAATAATCGGGGCAAGTTCTAGACTATCATGCATGGAAACAAACTCACAAAGACCTTACCACACGAGGAACCACAAGCACTTGACGTCAAGAGTTAGTCTAAAAACCAATCAAAATGAGTGAATTTCACAAGCTATCCTAAATCGTAAGCAATTCTTTTGTGAAGAAAGATCCAAGTGGTGAATTTAAAGATCGTAACTTACAAGAATGCTTGAAAAATATTTCTTTTCCTTTTTTCTCAAAACTCATTTCATTTGCCAAAATTTTTAATGGTACCACTCAAATCAAGTGCGACTCAGACCCGACACACTATTCTAAAATAAGGTATTTTCCTTTAAGAAAGTCACCTTTCAATCCATCATAGGAAACTTCCACCCAGTTTGATAACAAAAAAAAAGATAAAAAAATACGCCTTGAGAAAGATATATGGCACAAGAAAAAGCTTTGAGTTTATTAACTCTCTATTAACAAATGGAATTTTTTTAAATCCATGCGCTCATAAATCATTAAAATTAGGCCCGGCAAAGGCACTAAGAGCGATCTGCTATTTACACAGGTAATAGAACAATAGTCATGTTAAATGACCTGGGAAGGGCTCAAGCATATGCATCAATAAAAATAATCCCACAAGGGTATCACAATCACACATAAACACAATAAAGATCAGGACCGGCAAAGGCACAATAGTCACAACCATCCAAAACATGCCCGGCAAGAGCAACCAAATCATTATCCAAAAATATACAACCCAGGCCTGACAAGGGCAATCAAGTCATAAACAAAACAAGCTCGACAAGTGCTATGAAAAGTATCAAGCATCAAAAATATAAAGGCCAACTGAAATAACATCTCACACCTCACTAAAAAATTAAGGCATTGTCCCCAATGCACACAAATATAAGTAAGAGAAGGAAGGAGGTAGGGACTCCTTGAAATGCTCTAGGCATCCAAGTGTCTATCATGAGAGGCCTAAGATCCAGTAGAATCATGAGTAGTATGAGCCTCCACAAACTGCTAACTCTAAAAAATTGAACAATAACAGGTATGGCAGCATCACTAGGCACCTGTGAGCTCAAGCTAGCTCAAACTCTCCTAGCCTTCTCCTCATCTATATATATATATGGATGGCCTTTTGTACATGTTTTGACTCTATGAGTGGTTGCTTCACCTGAGCACCATCCTGACCCCCAAAGATAGGCTCATTCTCTCAGAACCCCCTACTACTTCCTCACCCTAAAGCAACTAATTAATAGGTAACAACCCATTATTACCTCCTCGAGTTGTGGCCATGGCATCATTGAAGAAGATGAAATCAGGCTCACACAGTTTGGCATCTTCATTTATGTTGGCATATCAATCTGGAGCATGGCCACTGACCCCTCAAGGGTATCAACTCGAGCATATTGATTTTTCACATTGGTGAGGATAGGCTTCAGAGCCTTATTGATAGCATCCTAATGTATTTTGGAATTTCATTAGCTAGCCAAACCAATTGAGCATTGTTTCTAATGGGTTATGTCAGCTAGCTTATGAAAGTCGATACCAAAAAACTATGAGTGTTGGGGAGGCCTAGGAGGAATAAAGCCTTAAGGAGAGTGTCTTAATACCATGGGAGTAGGCGTGTCAGACTAAACCTGGGTGATAGGAGTAGAAGGTGTATCATCATAATTCCCCAAATTAGTAAACGCGGTTGTCTCAGCCTCCAAAATACTCAACCCTACAGTAATTTTCCTCTTTTTCACCTTGGGGATGCCTTATCCCATTTGCAATCAATATCAATCATACCATAGGCTATCATTTTTTTGTCAATGTGTTGGAATAAAGGGGTCACAGCACAAGCACACAACAAATTGATGAGGCAAGGACATAACATTGAGGTCAGCCTTTGTCTAGCTCGCATTTGAACTATTTAGTGACAATCTCCCCAAAGTTGATGTGAATCCCCTCCATAATGCAATCCACAAGAATAGCCAACTAAATAGAGAGCTTGTTATTATTTTTAGAGAGGGTGAGTCTAGATCAAGTAAAGTTGAGCCACAACTTAGCCAGACGTGGCCTACAAAGGTTGATCCTTGGAAATTATGAGGGCTACCTATCATGCCCTGAGGTTACCCCTTAGACATAACACGAGACTCTGGGCCATAAGTTTCCCAAGTTAACCCTTGGTCATAGCATAACTCCGATAAATAAATAGATAAGTGGAAGCATAATAGGAAGATCTGAAGTGAAATATATAGATAATCAAGTCAAATAGGATACACATCCAAAAGGAGACCCAAATATTGTCTATATATGGAAAGCATATAACTGTTAATAAGAGCTACTGGTATAAGACCCCAGCTAACTCGGAAATCTGAATTAAAAACATAAAGATAGGCTCACTAACTCTAGTCCTCGAAGAATGAGGACTCACCACTAATCAGCTGAAAGTCTGGCGTAGTCTAGCCACGAGTCTGACGGCAGGTGCCTGAATCTTCATCATAAAAGGATGCAGCACAAAATGCATCAGCACTATAGAATGTACCGAATATGTGAGATAAACATGAGTCTGAGATAAGCATGCTAAATAAACTTGTAAAACTGAAATCATGCTATGAGTGTAAAATTGAAAAGCAAGAGATTCATACAATGCCAAAGAAAGTTATACAAATATCATAGTAATCATAATAGTCCTGAAAACTGAAGGCAAGAGTCAATATATTTCAAAACCTGATACTATTTCTGTGGGAGGTTCTCTAACCGACATATACTATGTGAGCTACATGGAATCCGATGTATACGCCCCATCAAAAGGACCCAATACACCTTGCTAGGGTATACATGCATGAGTGTGGCGTGATCACTAAATCTGATGCCCAACTGAGGGGACTTAGAACCTACAAGGGCACGTAGTTCTGGGACTAAGGGTACTCTCACCCTGTCTAACTCGGTGTTAATACTACTCCCAAAAACATATACATATAGCTCATAATGCTTACGACATATCTAATGTAAAAATAGTTCATAGCTTAGGTACACATATCTGGATGTCAAACCTTTCATAAAACATAGGGACATATATAATGTCCAAAACTGTTGGAAAAGCATAAGGACATATCTGATGTCATTCAAATCACATGTCATGAATCTTAAAGATTTACAAAACCATAATTCAAATTATACTTTCCCTTCTAATATCATAACTTGAAGAATTAGGCATGCAATTTCATGAAAATAGAGGTCATGTTACCTAGACATACCAATTTTACTTGAAGACATGCAATTCAATGAAAATATGCTAAAATTCATCATAATCATATGGCCTTTTGAAATCAACCAAGGAACTTCAATTAAATCATAGATATGTAATAAGAAATCATCAATTAATGCCTTAGAAGAAGACCCGTAATTTTTCCCCAATTTGAGTAAGAACCCTAATATATAAATCCATAAATTCAATTTAGAAGATTGGGGTTTTGGGCCTAAGGGTGAAGGGATTCCCTTATTGAATATTCACATACCTTGATTGAAGCTAACCCACTTGTAATTCAAAAGAAAAGGAGACTCGAACTTGGAGCTTGAAGGAGTTCTTTTCTTTTTTGGGAGATGAATGAGGTGATGAGAAGGGACTTGGGCTAATAAGTTTAGAAATCATGCTAAAAATGGTCAAAATTACCTCACTTAGGAGTTAAAATGATGGGTATGACTAAAATACCCCTGGAACATAATTTGGAAAAAGCTGGAAAAAGTTGACTTTCTGGGACCACGAACGGATTCCACGAGTCGTAAATCAAACCACGGCTCGTGGTTTCCATCCATCATTCCTGGCCAAATGAACAGGCTACAGAAACTAAACTACGGGTCAATAGGACGGACCCGTAGAATGGACCAAGGGTCATAGACCCAAGTCATAATCCCTGGGACTTAGTTGGTATCTGATTCAATACCACGAGTGGACACTACGGTCTGTGGTTAAGACTATTGTCTGTAGAAGTCACTCGTGGTTCCTGAGGAAATAGGAAACCCTCAGATCAAGTTCCACGAGTTGACTTTACAGTTCGTAGAATGAACTACGGTCATTAGAACCAAATCGTGGTTCTCAGACCAATGGCTAACCTGCAGAAGGCATTCCACGGTTCCATTCCATGACTCGTGGTTCCAACCACGGTCCGTGGTTTGGAGCCGTAATTCCTGGGAACATGAAATTTTTCAGAGTTTCAAACTTAGAAGGCTGGTTTGATTTTTGGGGTGTTACAATATCTTCCCCTTGGGATCATTCATCCTCGAATGAAATACTAAACAAGGGAAAAGTGAAGATAAACATCCCAACCAATCAACCATATATAAAATCTTAAGAACTAACATGATTACTAAGCTTATAACTTTAAACATGACTGAATCAACTTCAAAAAACATGCATGCATACTAAGATCATGAGGGACTGATGGAATAGAGTGGAATAGATATGTTAATTAGGAGACTACTACCTCAAGCGGAAACTGGATTGGAGGGGAAGAGTTGGGGGTACTTGGCTTTCATGGCTGATTCCGCTTCCAAAGTAGCTCCCTCAATAAGTTGATTCCTCCAAAGGACTTTTGTCGAAGCGACTTCTTTGTTCCTCAACCTTCGAATCTAACAATCAAGGATCTCTACGGGAATCTCCTCATAGGTGAGACTATCCCTCACACCCACATCCTCCAAAGGAACAATCAGGGTCGGATCACCAACACACTTCTTCAACAAGGAAACATGGAAAATCGGATGGACCACTTCTAATTCTGTTGGCAAATCCAACTCATAAGAAATGCTACAAACTCTCCTCAGAATCCGATAAGGACCTACAAAATAGGGACTAAGCTTCCCTTTCTTGCCAAATCTCATCACACCCTTCATGGGTGACACCTTTAGAAAAACCCAATCATCAACCTCAAATCCCAATTTTCTTCTCCTCATATTTGCATATGATTTATGTCAACTCTGAGTGGTCTTCAACCTCCCCTAATAAGGTGAACCTTCTCTATAGTCTCATGCACCGAATCTGGACCAATCAAAGTTGTCTCACCTACATCAAACAAATTAATAGGAGACCTATATCTCCGACCATAAAGTGCCTCATAAGGAGGCATCTGGAGGCTAGACTGAAAGTTGTTGTTGTAGGCAAACTCGATAAGAGGTAAGTTATCATCCCAATTACCTTTGAAGTCAATCACGCAAGCTCTCAACATATCCTCTAAAGTCTTAATAGTTTGCTTTGCTTGGCCATCCGTATGTGGGTGAAAAGTTGTGCTAAGCTTCACCTGAGTACCAAGACCTCTCTGAACAATCTCCAAAAGTGAGAAGTAAACTGAGTACCCCTATCTGAAATGATGGACAATGGGACACCATGCAATCGGACTATCTCCCAGATGTAGAATCTGTCATAATCATTCGCTGAGTCCGTAGTCTTAACAGCCAAAAAGTGGGATGACTTTGTTATCCGATCAACAATTACCCAAATCGAATTGTGTTGCCTTCAAGTATGAAGCAAACCTGTAATGAAGTCCATATTGATTGCTTCCCCCTTCCAAGTAGGATGGTCAATATCCTGAGTCATGCCACCTGGTTGCTAATGCTCTACCTTTACTTGTTGATAGTTGGGATATTTAGCCACAAAACTGGCTATGTCCCTCTTCATACCATTTCACCAATAGACTTCCCATAGATCACAGAACATCTTGGTGGCATCGGGGTGAATAGAATATATGGAACTATGATCCTCAGTTAGAATTTTTTGTCTCAACCCACCCACATCAGGCACACATAATAGACCCTGATAGCGAAGCACACCATCTCCCCCTTGGGAGAAAACCTCAACTCTTTGTTGATGGACTGCACCCTTTAGCTGAAGCAAAATGGGATCACTGTCTTGATTTTCCTTCACTTCAGCTACCAAGGATGATTCGGAATCATTTTGAACAATAGCACCACCTTCTATCAAGTCTATAAGGCGAACTCCCCACCGAGCAAGCCTATGAACCTCTCTAACTAATTCCTTCTTCCCATCTTCGACTGAAGACACACTACCCATGAACAATCTACTAAGTGCATCTGCCACAACATTGGCCTTACCAGGGTGGTAAAGCAAACTCAAGTCATAATCCTTAAGAAACTCAAGCCATCTTCATTGTCGCAGATTCAATTGCTTTTGAGTGAACACATATTGAAGACTCTTATGATCAGTGAATACATCCACGTGCACCCCATACAAGTAATGTCTCCAAATCTTCAAAGCAAAGACAATGGTTGCTAACTCAAGATCATGAGTAGGTTAGTTCTTCTCATGAGTCTTAAGTTATCTCGAAGCATAACCAATCACTTTACCATGCTGCATCAACACACAATCCAAACCAATTCTAGAAGTATCACAACACACAACAAAATCATTTAGGCCCTTGGGTAGAGCCAACACAGGAGTTGTGGTCAATCTAGTCTTCAATTCTTGAATGTTCTTCTCACAAAGGTCAGACCACTAAAATTTTACCTTATTTTGAGTCAACCGAGTCAAAGGGGCAGCAATGGAAGAAAATCCTTCCACAAATCTCATGTAGTAACCAGCCAAACCCATATGCTCCTAATATTAGACGGGGAAGTGGGTCTAGGTCAGTTCTTTACTGCCTCGATCTTTTGAAAATCAACTCGAATACCATCTTTAGTCACAATGTGTCCCAGAAAAGCAACAGATTACATCCAGAACTCACACTTGCTAAACCTAGAAAATAACTGTCGGTCCTTGAGATTTCGCAACACCACTCTCAAATGGTCTGCATGCTCCTCCTCCCTTCGAGAATAGACAAGGATATCATTAATTAACACAATCACAAACATATCCAAATATTGGTTGAACACAGAGTTCATCAAATCCATAAAGGCTGCAGGAGCATTCGTTAGACGAAAAGACATCATAACAAATTCATAATGACCATACCAAGTCCTGAAGGTTGTCTTCAGAATATCACACTCTCTAACATGAAGCTGATGATAACCAGATCTAATGTCAATTTTGGTGAAGAAACTAGCACCCTGAAGCTGATGGAACAAGTCATCAATCCTAGGGATGGGATGTTTATTCTTGATTGTGACCTTGTTCAACTGGCGATAGTCAATACACATACTGAGGGAACCATCTTTCTTTCTTACGAATAAGACTGGGGCACCCCATGGAGAAATGCTAGGCCTGATGAAACCCTTATTAAGAAGATTCTTCAACTGATCCTTTAACTCTTTAAGTTCTGCAGGAGTCATTCTATAAGGAGGAATAGAGATAGGATTCATATATGGAAGAAGATTGATCCCAAAGTCGATTTCCCGCTTAGGAGGGACTCCGGGAAAATCTTTGGTAAACATTTCTGGAAACTCATTCACCACAGGAACAGACTGAAGGGATGGGGTTTCGCACTCCGTGTCCATAACCCAAACTATATGATAAACATAACCCTTTGAAATCATCTTTCTAGCCTTAAGATAAGATATGAAATGACCCTTCGAGAATGGAGGACTACCCTGCCACTCTAAAATAGGCTCACTTGGAAACTTGAAACTGACAACCCGAGTACGACAATCAACCAAAGCATAACAAGCATGCAACCAATCCATACCAAGGATAACATCAAAATCAGTCATCTCCAACTCTACTAAATCTTCTGAAGTGACTCTATGAAGGACTGAGATAGGGCAATTTTGGTAGATTCTTTTGGCTAGGACTGATTTACCAACAATAGTAGAAACACAAAAGGGTTCTAAAAGCAATTCAAGACAAATTTCAAACTTGCATGCTATATAAAGGGTCACAAAAGATAAGGAGGTGCTGGGGTCCAACAAAGCATACACATCAAAAGAGAAGACTTTCAACATACCAGTAACAACATCTGGGGAACCCTCCAGGTCCTAACAAGAGGACATGGCATAAAGACGGTCCTAGCACTGACTACTAGAACTAGAAGTAGTGTGCTGCTGGGCAGGTCGACCTCCTGAAGCTGCTGGGGTAGACTTAGTCTTGCTGCCACCCTGCCCCTCCTTAGCTGAAGGGCAATCTCAAATCGTGTGACTAACCTGACCATATATATAGCAACTCTCTTTACAGGCTAGACACTCACAGGGATGATTCTTTCCACACTTGGTGCAAACGAGGTAGGATGGCCCCTTTTCACCACTCACCTGAGAATAAGAACCCGTACCTCTACCAGACTGATCATGACAAGGCTTGGAGGCCTGAGAAGGAGCACTAGCGGTAGAATTCATAGGTCCTGATGATTTTTTCTGAATGGAGGAGCAATGTTTGCCACCGGACCTCTGATGGCCAAAACCTAAACCCTCAGACCTAGCCCTCTTGTTCTCCCTATCCATCTCCCTAATCTTGTCTCCCTCGATCTGGTGAGAATGAGTCATAATCTTGGAGATACTCGTGTCACTCAACAGTATAGCAGACTTACACTCCTTCTTTATCAAATCTGAAACCCCATAGATATACTTGCTCATCTGAACCTGTGGGTCCGCTACCATAGGGGGAGCATACCTAAACAGCTGAGTAAACTTCAAACTATACTCCTGAATAGTCAAGGATCCCTATTTCAAGTTCACAAACTCCTCAGTCTTCACTTGCCTCAACTCCCTCGAGAAGAATCGATCATGGAAAGCCCTCTCAAAAAACTTCCAAGTCATTGGGACCACGTCCCTAGCCCTAGCTTTCTTCCATTGTGTGAACCAGATATGAGCTATATCCTTGAGTTAATAGGATGCCAACTCGACACAATCAACACCAACCACTTGTATCACATCAAAGATTTTCTTCACTTCATCAATAAAATTTAGCGGATCCTAATTCACTTTTGAACCCCAGAACTCCGGTGGGTTCATATGAATAAAAGCACGATCTTGGGCCTCTACCCCACCTTAAGGGTGGACAAAGATAGGGGATGGCTAATTATCCTGAGTGGCCATAGTCTGGGATAACATATGGATGGCATTCCTGAACTCCTAATTCGTGACCTCGAGGGCCGAAACTTGAGAAACAACATTCCAAGCGGCTCGGTGAGGCATAGCACATCGATGGATAATATAAAACATACAAGTAAAGGATTAGAGGGATATTAAAGTTAAGTTATATCGCATGATATGATCATGAAAGAAGTGAAGTTGTTCTAAGACATCTCATAGCTTCCCTCTCATAATTGTGGCATGCTTCACACATATTAAAGAGACTCTACTCGATACGGCTTCCAGACATCCTAGGACTCTTAAACCTGGCTCTGATACCAAGTTTGTCATGCCTCGAGGCTACCCCCTAGATGTAACACAAGACCTGGGACCACAAGTGTTCCAAGTTAACCCTTGGTCACAGCATAACTCAGATAAATCAATAGATAAGCGGAAGCATAATAGGAAGATTTGAAGTCAAATATATAGATAATCAAGTCAAATAGGATACACATCCAAAAGGAGACCCAAATACTGTCTATGTCTAAAAAGCCTCTAACTGTCAATAAGAGCTGCAGGGACAAGACCCCAGCTAACTCAGAAATCTAAAATGAAAACATAAAGATAGGCTATCTAACTTTAGTCGTCGAAGAATGAGGACTCACGACTGATCAGCTGAAAATCTGGCGTAGTCTAGCCATGAGTCTGAGGGCAGGTGCCTGAATCTACATCATAAAAGGATGCAGTGCAAAATACGTTAGCACTATAGGATGTACCAAATATGTGAGATAAACAGGAGTCTTAGATAAGCATGCTAAATAAACTTGTAAAACTGAAATCATGCTATGAGTGTAAAACTAAACTACAAGAGACTTAATGCGATGCCAAAGCAAGTTATACAAATATCATAGTAATCATAATAGTCCTGAAAACTGAAGGCAATAGTCAATGCATTTTAAAACCTGATATTGTTTTTGTGGGAGGTTGTCTAACCGATATAGACCATGTGAGCTACATGGAATTTGATATATATGCCCCACAAAAAGGACCCAATATACCTTTCTAGGGTATAGAGGCATGACTGTGGCGTGATAACTAAATCTGATGCCCAACTGAGGGGACTTAGAACCTACAGGGGCACGTAGTTCTGGAACTAAGGGTACTCTCACCCTATCTAACTCGGTGCTTATATTACTCCCAAAAACATATACATATAGTTCATAATGCTTACGACACATCTGATGTCAAAACTGTTCACAGATTAGGTAGACATATCTGGATGTCAAACTTTCATAAAACATAGGGACATATCTAATGTCCAAAACTGTTGGAAAAGCATAAGGACATATCTGATATCATGCAATTCACAAGTCATGAATCTTAAAGCTTTGCAAAAACATAATTCAAAATATACTTTCCCTTCTAATATCATAGCTTGAAGAATTAGGCATGCAATTTTAATGAAAATAGAGGTCGTCTTACCTAGACATACCTATTTTACTTGAAGACATGCAATTCAATGAAAACATGCTAAAATTCATCATAATCATATAGGCTTTTGAAATCAATTGAGGAACTTTAATCAAATCATAGATATGTAATAAGAAATCATGAATTATTGCCTTAGAAGAAGACCCATAACTTTTCCCCAATTTGAGTAACAACCCTAATTTAGAAATCCATAAATTCAATTTAAATGATTGGGTTTTTGGGCATAAGTGTGAAGGGATTCCATTATTGAATACCCACATACCTTGATTGAAGCTAATCCACTTATAATTGAAAATAAAAGGAGACTTGAACTTGGAGCTTGAAGGAGTTCTTTTCCTTTTTGGGAGATAAATAAGGTGATGAGAAGGGACTTAGGCTAATAGGTATAGAAATCATACTACAAATGGTTAAAACAACCTCACTTAGGAGTTAAAAAGGGTGGGCAACGACTAAAACACCCCTAGAACATAATTAGGAAAAAGCTAGAAAAAGTTGACTTTCAGGGACCACGGACGGATTCTACTCGGCTCGTGGTTTCCATCCATCATTCCTGGCCAAATGAACAAGCTACAGAAATCAAACTACGCGTCAATAGGACGGACCCGTATAATGGACCACGGGTCGTAGACCCAAGTCGTAATCCCTGAGACTTAGCTGGTCTCTGATTCAATACCACGAGTGGACACTAAGGTCCGTAGTTCAGACTATGATCCGTAGAAGTCACTTATGGTTATTGAGGAAATAGTCAACCCTCAGATCAAGTTCCACGAGTTGACTTTATGGTCTGTAGAATGAACTACGGTCCGTAGAACTAACTCGTGGTTCTCAAACCAAAGGCTAACCTGCAGAAGGCATTCCACAGTTCCATTCCACGACTCATGGTTCCAACCACGGTTCGTGGTTTGGACCCGTAATTCCTAGGAACATGAAATTTTCCAGAGTTTAAAACTTAGAAAGTTGGTTTGATTTTTGGGGTGTTACACTACCCAAGAGCATTGGCTCACCTGGTTGGCTATCTTTGTAGCATAATATGTCCCCAAAGACTCTCCTTAGTCAAATAAATATTATTTATTATCATAGGCATGATGTCTATCTGACGTCTCTCACTAACACACTAGGCAAACAATGAAAGTCATTGACTGCCCCTTATATTTTAGTTCATTCTGCCTCACCTTATATGAGGCATAAAATTTCCAAACAAGCTCTGGAAAGAATGCTCCAGGTGGAAGAGGCAAGATTGCCCCAATCTCGCTCAGAAAATCATTTCATCAAATTTGAAAAGTGCTCTTTCAACCCCTCCATGTTGAATATCTTCTCAATATTGAATGCACTCTTATCACGTCCCTCAAGGTATAGGACTTTCATTCCCTCAACACAGAAAAAAGTAGCCTCTTCACTACTAACTGGGGTAGGAGGAGCCTTCAAGGCTCTCTATTTATCCCTGGCTTTGTTCTTTTAGGCTCCCTGCAATGGGTTTGACTGGTTAGAAGTCATTCCTGCTAAATGATATGAGAAACCAAAATAAAACAAAACCAAATAAAACAAAATGTTTTTGTGTTATTTTGTATATATGGGAAAGGAGTAAATAACAAAAGCATAAAAAAAATAAAAAAAAATGTAATCGAAGGGAACAAGTAAGCTAAGGAAACATGATTACGCAGCTACACATTGAATGCACAAGCAGTGCGGCAAAAAGTAGTGAGATCAAGGGGGCTTGTACAGTCCATGTGCATTTTGTACAACAAAGTGTACATCCGCACAAGCTCAGGCAGTAAAAGGGACCATTCTACCTAGATTACTCTTAGCTTATGCGGCTTCACAACAAGTTTTACGGCTTGCACACGGCCAAAACTAAAGCACAACCCCATAATTTTGACCAATATTTAACTCATACATATTTGTAACCCGAATCCAAACCCATAGGTACTCAGACTTTCCCAAAATGACCAAGTAACACATGTTCAACTCAAGAAACAACCCACATACATAATTGAATAGAAATATAGTTATTTCCCTTGAGAAATTCATCACTCATCCATCATCGGGAAACGTTGAGCAATATTTTCAAAGAGCAATCAAACTACAATTTGTGCATGAAGCTCAAACTTTCAAACCCAAGTTGCTCACTGAATCTAAAGGGGTTTACTCACATATGCAATGATCAAAACAAAAATCAAATAGACCCATTGCACCCTAATTCAAAGATATATATCATCAAAGCATATGCAACATTAAACACACTTAATTGAAATAACAATTTTCCTTTAAGAAAGATGTCACCCTATCTATCATCTGGAAAAATCATGTATCTAAATCAAGTGGGGTTACTCAGACTTCAACCCCAACTAAAATCATGAATCAACTTCTTCAATTATTAACCCAAAATTCTCCATTATAAAGCATTGAAGATTTGTAGAAATAGACCCATAAAATTAATCTACCACATAAAATCAAATTAGGGGGAATGGAAATTGCATAAGCATGCTAATATCATAACAAATGGAACTTCAAATAAAATATATTGTGACTTTAAAAACAAAGAATAGAAATTGAAGATGGAGAAGTGAGAGAGAATGTAAAGCAACTAGTGGAGAGAGAGAAATGGATCTTTTTTTATGGGTTGTGACACCGGTGATATCGCAATGGAAGAGGGAAGCAGAGTTCCAGCGGATGAGTTGTGGTGGTGGTGATCGAAAGGAGGAAGAATTTATAGGAGTATTATTATGGAGGTTAGAGGAAATGATTATGGAGCTTAAGAGGAAAAGTAAAATAGAGAAAGGAGGCGGGTTAAAAAAGAAGAAGGAAAAAGAAATTTGGGTTTTAGACGGGTCGTGTCTGGTCAATGGGTTAGATCAAAAATTAAAGTACTTACCTGCATGTGTGATTCACACATGCGCATTTGCACCTACATTTATCATGAACAAGGAAGATTTTTTTATAGGAGTTGCTTCAGTGCACTTCCTCAGTGTTTGTGTTGTATGTGCGATCGTACATATGCGTGTGCAGTCTACACTCGCTTAACACAAGACCCTAAATTTCCTATGATTCCTTCTGTGATATATCTAGGAAAATGTGTGGCATATGAAGCCGCACACGAGCGTGTGCAGCCCGCACTCACATAGTACAATGCTTCATTTTTTTACACTTTTTTGTTAGGCTTCTGGTTGATGATGCAACACATTTGCGGCTGCACATGGGCGTGTGCAGCCGCACTTGGCTAGCAAAACCTTTGTAGTGTATAACACTTCATAGTTCATTCTTCCCTTTATTTTCATACCTAAAAACACACCAGTGACAACAAAAAGTGAAGCAAAAGGGAAGCAAAATAAACAGTTGGATTGCCTCCTAAGCAGGTCTTTATTTAACATTGTGGCACGACAGGAGTACCTCATAATCATGGCTCATCAAGATAGATCACCTCGACTAAGGTGACCTCCTCTGGAATACCCAAATAATGCTTGACCCTTTAGCCATTCACCTTAAAACTTTCACCATCTTCTCGTTCAAGTTCAATAGCACTATAGAGAAACACTTGTGTAATCTTGAAAGGGCCAAACCTCTTAGACTTCAACTTGCTCGAAAATAAATGGAGCCTCGAGTTGAAAAATAGTACCAACTCATCTAGGCTGAAGTTTGAGCTCAAGATCTTTTTATCATGGTAATATTTCATCCGGGACTTGTAGAGGGAAGCACTATCATATGCCTTCAACTTAAATTCATCAAGTTCATTCAATTGACCAAGCCTTGCTTTTGCAGCATCATACCAATAAAAATTTAACTTCTTCAATTCCTATAATGCCCTATGTTCAAGCTCCACTCCAAAAATAAAATGGTACGGGGACATCCTAGCAGGCGTTTTAAACGGTGTTAGATATTCCCAAAGGGCATAACCCAATTTGTGTGCCCAATCAGTATGTTTTACATTCATTGTTATAACCAAAATACTCTTGATCTCTTTGTTTGACACCTCCACCTTCCCACTTGCTTGTGGATGATATGGAGTGGACACTTTATTCTTAACACCATACTTCTCAACCAATTAGTTGAATGCCCGATTGCAAAAGTGCAAACCTCCATCACTTATAATGGCTTGGGGCGTGCCAAATATAGTAAAGATGAACTTCCTCAAAAAATGATAGACACTCCGACTTTCATTGTTAGGAAAGGCTATTGATTCAACCCATTTAGACACAGAATCTCCAGCCACAAGAATGTACTTGTTCCCATATGAACTCACAAATGTCCCCGTGAAGTCAATCGCCCATACATTAAACAACTCAACTTCTAAAATTGGGGTCAAAAGGAGCTCGTGGCATCATGAAACACCACCATGGAATTTTAATTGATCACAAGCCTTCAAAAAAATATGAGCGTCTTGGAAAATCATTGGCTAATAAAAACCCCTTTGTAAAACCTTAGAGGTTGTTCATATGCTACTATAATGACCTCCCACAGTATAGGAATGACACTCTCAAGAATAGGCAACATCTCCACTTCTCAAATACACCTATGAATAACACTATCATCACAAATCCAAAAAAGGTAAGGCTCATCCCTATAAAATTTGCGGACATCATGAAGAAACTTTTTCTTTTGATGGGAGGTTAAGTCCTCTGGTGTAATGTCACTACCAAGAAAATTTGCAAAATCAGCAAACTAAGGATTCAAAACATGTGACTCCACCAAGATATACTCATCCGGAAAGGCATCATCGATCTCAAGCTCCCCCTTTTGTCTACCATTTTCCTCAAGTCTTGATAGGTGATCCAAAATTTGATTTTCATACCCTTTCTGGTCTTTTACTTTAAAATCAAATTCTTAGAGAAAAAGCACCCATTATATAATCCTCGGCTTGGCCTCCTTCTTATCCATCAAGTATTTAATCATAGCATAGTCCGTGTGCACCATGACCTTCGTTCCAAACAAATAGGCTCAAAACTTTTCAAAAAAAATACCACGGCAAGTAATTCTTGCTCTGTCACCGTGTAATCCGTTTGAGCCTCATTTGAGGTTTTCTAGCATAGTATACCAGGTGAAAAATATTTTCATTTATTTGGCCAAGCACAACTCCCAAGGCTACTCCACTTTCATCACACATTAAATCAAATGGATTTGACCAATTCGGAGCAATAATTACGGGGGTGGAGGTGAGCTTCTCTTTCAAACAATCAAAAGCTTTCATACACTGATCATTAAACACAAATTTGGACTCCTTTTCCAACAATTTAAACAATGGTCAAGCCACTTTAGAGAATTCCTTGATGAATCTCTGGTAGAAACCTACATGGCCCAAAAAGCTTCTTACACCCTTCACAGTAGTAGAAGGTGGCAATTTAGAGATAACTTCTATTTTCACTTCATGTACTTGAATTCCCTTCTCTAAAATCTTATGGCCCAACACAATACCCTATTTCACCATGAAGTGGCACTTCTCCCAATTCAATACTAATTTTGTTTATTCACACTCTTTAATACATCGCCCAAACACGCCAAGCAATCCTCAAATGAATCTCCAACCTTGAGAGAAGTCTTCCATGAATATTTCTATGGAATCCTCCACTGTGTTGGAAAATATAGACATCATACAACATTGAAAGTTCATCAAATCATTGAATAGGCCAAAAGACATCCTCTTAAAAGCAAATGTTCCATAGGGGAACATGAAGGTAGTTTTCTCTTGATCCTCAAGAGCGATTGGGATTTGATTGTACCCAGAGTAACCATCTAAAAAGAAATAATAGGCTCGCCCCTCAAGCCTATCTAACATTTGATCCATGAATGGGAGAGGAAAATGATCCATTTGAGTCCAAGAATTCAAGTTTTGATAGTCCATGTACACACGCCACCCGATCACTGATGACGCTCAAAACAACTCTCCTGAAGGAGGTGGCAAGGATCATCAAGAAAAATAATAAGTATCCAACGGATGTTGGGGTTGAATTCATGGAGATTGGTACGATGAGTCGCCATTAATTATCAAGATCAATTCACTAGAGTAAGAAAATTGTTCAAGCAAGTAAATTAAAATTGGGGGAAATGGTTTGGGAATTAAGCTTTAAATGCTAACAATTTACTAATGTAAACACAGGAGTTTTAATCAAGAAAGAAAGCCTAGGGGTGTGCTTCCGATGGGTCATACAATGGGATAGGGGTTGATTATTCAAGCAAACTCTGAACTACTAGTGCGGGCATCTTTGGTTTAAGCTATACTTAGTAGTTTTTCAATCCACTAAGCATGTATACTATGGTCTCTTTCAATCCCTATAGTTGGAAAAAAAACCAACCAATATAGCTTAGGTGAATTAGGCTATTTCTATCCCCAACTCTTTGGTGAGAATTTCCTAAATTAAGTTATTTCTAGCCTCAATTTATGGTGAAAATCTCAAATCCCCACTATTAAATTCCTATCCAATTGATGAACTTCTTCTTCAAGCAAGCACACAATTAGTAAGATAAATTAATGTTTGCAACCATCAATTTTATAATTAAAATGTGAAGAATTCAATAGACCCACACATAATAATCAATTATAAACCCAAATAATCAACACCCATTCCTAAATTCAAACACCCATCATACACACACCCCTAGAATTGAGTTTAGCTACTCATAGTGAAGGAATAAGAGAAGATACCAATTGGGTTTTCCAAAATTCCACTCATTCTTCAATAGCCAAATTCATGTTCCAAGCTTAAGGTTAACAATGGTGTTTTTCACTCTAGAGAAGAAGGAAAAAAATGTATGCAGCAATGTACTCTCTACAATATTCTCTCTATGTTTTCACTATTCTAATTGGGAATTGAAAACTACAGTGTATTCCTTTGCACAGATCCCAAAAAGGGTCTTGGAACCTTCCTAATTATGCCACACACATTTGGACAATTTTGCTCTTTAGGGCATGTGAAAAGTCAAGGGAGAAGGCACATGTGGCCGCCCCTTGTGACATGTGGCTCGCAGGTGCCCAGTCTTTAGTGAAGTGATATTTCTTCACTTGCGATCTCATGTGCAGAGGAAGGGGCGATTGCCCTTGGCAATTTTCAGCTTGTACGTGTACAACTGCTAAGTCAGTGTTTTGGAACTTATATGCACTGACACATATGAAATGCAGGTGCTCTCCTGCTGTTTGCATGTTGGTTCGCACCTCACAGAAGATTCTTGCCCTTCCAATTATTTTTGAAACTTAGCTTCCCTTTTTTACTCCTTTGGGTTCAAATTTTTTTCTTCCTTCAATTGACCAAGAGTGCTGGTATATAAGACAATAAAGGCAATAAGTACTTCTAAAGTGCAACAAAATATGGTAATAATTTATGAATAAAGGCTAAATAAGTTGGTAGATTATCAACTTATCAAACCTCCAAACTTGAACTATTTCTTGTCCTAAAGCAAGACACTCACAAGGTAAGGATTGAAACAAACTTATCAAGATATAAGGGTTGCATAAAGGACTAAACCGGCTCAAAGATTCAAGAAAATAATAAACAAATGACTCAAACCAAAGGTGCTCATCTCAATTGGTATCACCATAATCTCAAGGCAAGTATAAAATTCAAAACTCTTATCAAAATACTTCAATTTTTGTTCAAAATCAGGGGACTTGTCATTAAAAATAAGATCATCAAGCTTCTCAAGTCATTGGCATTGACTTTCAAGGTTTTCCTCAAGATTTGCCTCACAACTTGTCTCATTCATTTCTCTCAATTGAAATTATGACTGCATTACTTACTATAAGGATGTAATGCCACTCACCACAAGAGAGAATCCCACTCACAATCATGCAATTAGTAATATAGGGAGTCGAAAAGAATACAAAGATTCTCACTCTCCCAAAGAATTCTGAATACACACACACTAATCCATAGGCTTGCCTGTCACGACCCGATTTCTCGGTCATGATGGCACCTACAACCCCCCATTAGGCGAACCAATTCCCATAGCCCAGGACAGTTAGTAATGGGCTACTATCTAACAAATAAGCGGGAGAGTAGTTTAATAAGCAAAAGTGAGGGAACAAGATAAAGACAATAGATAACAAGAATATATATATACATATGCGGAAACTAAACCAAACCCCAAGACCTAGTATCATAGTATAGAGTCGAAACTACATACATGGAGTGCAAACGATCCAGAACAATATATACAGATGTCTCTGAATGGTAATAGAGTACATAAAGCAAAAGATAAACTAAAGCTAAGCTCCGATCGCCAAGAGCTCACCCTCAGTCTGAAGTAGTCCTCAACAGATCTCCAAGCACGAATCACAGCGATCTAACGGTGATGGCCCATGCTAGGATCTACACCCAAAGATGCAGGGGGTAGGGTAAGCACCAAATGCGAAGCATAAGGTACCCAGTAGGTATCATAGGCCGACTGGGCATATATAAGATAAAAGCGTAGTAACAGACAGAATAGAAGCAAGCAGTCACAGAAATCAACGAAAGGTACATAGGAACTAGCCCAGAGGGAAATCAACAGAACCACATATGAGGCCAGTAAGCAGAATATACACACCATAGGCACAGGTGAAAGAAAGAAATAACGCACCTGGGGTCCTTGCAATAACAGTGTATACATAATAAGTTTAAGAAATGGACGGTATACCGGTAACCTCAAGTATAAGAAGAGGGAAAGAGTAATGATAGGCACGCTCAGAGACATGAATCAAACTCAACTAATCATATCAATCTCAAATCCAGAAACTAAAAGTCTAGCAGTAACCAATTTCATACTTAACCGTAACAGGGAACAATTCTGTAAGTAAATAGCAAGAGTCTACCTACAGTCCCCCGGCCGCCCATACAACCGAGGAACACAAACAAGTGAAAACAAACCCTCTGGAATCCCATACTACCGGAGCGTACAATCAACAAACAACAAACAAGGGTGGAGCCTCAAACAATGAATGATATGATGCATGAAGATCTCAAGTGAAATGGTATCTTTGTATGTACCTCCCCCGGTGCCGATCCGGCCCAGCAGGTAGGTTCCATGGAAGGACACTGCCCGTATACCTCTACTCCACCGTATACCCTTCCTCCGGCACACGCAGCCCGCAGCCCCAGGCCCGGATGGCAAGGTCCATGGAGGTCCCTGACCCCATACTAAAACTCAGTATCAAACATGTCATCCGGAAGCAAGTCCGGTTTCAAGATAGAGACCCAGTCTCTAATATGCATGCCCAGACCCTGTCCAGGACTAAAGTAGTAGGAAAATATCTCAAAAACCCCTCCAAGGGTGCCCGGGCATAACCGGGTCTAAAGAGTAGAAAGTCACCTCAGGTGCTCGGTCCGACCGAGGCTAAAAATCATCTCAAGTAGCAAGTAAACTTAACTAGCACCCCGGCCCTGCCGAGTCTAGCGTTAATCGTAAAATTGATGATTTAAATCATAATTTTACTTTCTTTTACCCAAGAATATTCACAAGTTAAATCAAACCATTTCCAATTCATTTTCATCAAAAACGGGCCCCCGGGGCCATGCAAGGTTTAGAAAATAGTGTAAGTAGGCCCGAAGCCCAAACCATAGTAAAACATGGATAAAACATCTTTATATGCATGGAAATTGTATGATCACACACAATAACTGTCCAGCAACTCACAATCAACCTATCGACCCCGCACAGGCCCACAACTACTCAGCAAACATAACCATCCTAGAAGGATAATTCTATGCCCAGAACTCGCGGACATTCCCAAAATCCCACCTTCTATGTTCCAGAGTCAACAAGGTCTCACGGAACCACAAGGGTAAATAAAATATATCGGCAAGTACTACAAGCAACGGAGGAACAAAAGTAGGCGAACATGAATAAAGAGGTCTAGGTCTGTGGTACCAACCTAATAAACCAACCCAAGGATGCCCATTGATACAATTTTATCCTATATATGCGGAGTCTAGGGAAAATAAACCGTAACCTACCTGTCGTCCGATGACAAGCGTAAACCTCTCCGAAAAAGCTCCAACACTAAATCAAACTCAAACTCGGGCTTGAATAACTTGACGTAGATATTTAATTTTCTTCCGAAGATCAAAATATAGCGCCACAATAACTCTTCTTTAACATATGCGTACATATATTTATATGAAGCATGTTAACAGTACAAACAAACCTTATGAAGGAATATCAAAATGTGATTTAGAAACTAATTCAGATAAATACAAAGGACCTTATTTTCTTTCTAATGCTTAAGTTAATTACATAATAAAAATACTAACAGATAACTACACCACATATGTAATACTCACCACTAGTAGTCATTTGCCACAGCTCAACGTGTAAGTGGGGTGTCACACCAAAGTATTTTATCCCGTTATATATATACTCGGGTATTGCATATATTCGTGGTAAAATATATATAACTTTTTGAATATACCATAATTAATAGAAAATCATTTCAAATAAAACCTACTATATTATAATAATAATTTTCAACATAACTAAATTTACTATCTCCGTTAAAATATTACAATGTATAAAAACCTTATAAAATAAATACATATACAATTATATCGTAACAAGAATATTTTTCATAAACCTTTAAAATATTTTTAAAAGGTAATAATAATATAACTTTTTACCAAATTCAACTTTTAAATTAAATATTTTCAAGTACGCACGATTTTGATACTCAAGAACTCTCTTGGAACCCTCCCTTATGTTTTTTCACTGTTTCAGAACTGAAATGGCATTTTAAAACGTGAAGTTGAGGCTTTAAATCGATTTTGACCCGACCCGGTTCGCGACCCGGTTTCTGCCAGACAGTCCGCGGTAAAATAGTCATAACTTTTTACTCCGAGATCAGTTGGACATGAGGTTTTGTGTGTTGGAAACTAGACTCGTAGACCTTCGATTTGGTATTTCGGGGGACTTCTAACTCTTTATATATTGAGATAAAGGCTCTGAGACATTTTACCCAAAGTTCAGAAAATTTATTAAAGAAACTTACGATAACTTTTGCCGACTTGCTTGACTTCAAAACTTATCATACGACCAAACAAATGAACCCGGCACTGAAATACCGGTCCCGACAAGCCTTAAATGACTTGAGGCCGCTACAAACAAGCTCTAACGGTACAAGGAAAATGTATACGTGGAAATGACCGGAAGGGTCATTACATCATCCACTACTAAAAAGGACTTTCATCCTCGAAATTCAAGGTCAAGGGGGTACCTGAAGGCTCAAACAGTTGCGGATACTGAGCCCGCATATCTCTCTCGGTCTCCCAGGTAGCCTCCTTGACTGGAGGGTTCCTCCACTGAACCTTAACAACCGGGATCTCTCGAGACCTCAATCTCCTGACATCTCTGGCCAAAATATCCGCCGGCTCCTCAACAAAGGCTAAAACCTCACCCAACTGAACTGAATCCCACTGCAACACATGAAACTCATCTGGTACATACCGACGCAACATCGAAACATGAAATACAGGATGTATAGCTGAAAACATCGGAGGCAAGGCTAACTGATAGGCAACGCTACCAATCCTCTGAAGAATCTCGAACGGCCCAATGTAGCTGGGGCTAAGCTTGCCCCGCCTACCAAATCTCATCACGCCCTTCATGGGCGATACACGGAGAAACACCAAGTCACTGACACTAAACTCCAAGGCACGAAGCCTACGATCAGCATAAATCTTCTGCCTGCTCTGAGCTACCCAAAGTCTGTCCTAAATCACTCGGACTCGGTCTAAGGAATCTCGAAGCAAATCTGTGCTCTTTGGCCTAGAACTAAAACCATCAAACCAACCTACCGGTGATCTGCAACGCCTGCCATACAAAGCCTCAAAAGGTGCCATGCCGATACTCGAATGGAAGTTGTTATTATAAGCAAACTCTGCCAAGGGAACAAACTGATCCCAAGAACATCCAAAGTCAAGAACACACGCCCGAAGCATGTCCTCCAGAATCTGAATGGTCCTCTCAGACTGGCCATCTGTCTGAGGGTGGAAGGCGGTACTAAGATGAACCTCTGTACCCAAATCTCGCTGAATAGCCCTCCAGAACTGAGATGTGAACAGAGTATCGCGGTCTAAAATAATAGAAGTTAGGACCCCGTGCAATCGAACAATCTCACGAAGGTAGATCTGAGCTAACCTCTCTGCGCCATAAGAAGTCTGAACCGGCAAGAAATGTGCTGACTTAGTCAGCCTATCAACAATCACCCATATGGAATCAAACCCATGAGAAGTACGAGGCAAACCAATAACAAAGTCCATAGTAATCCCTTCCCACTTCCACTCAGGAATGGGAAGTCGCTGCATCAAACCACCAGGTTTCATGTGCTCGAACTTAACCTGCTGACAGTTCAAGCACCGAGATACGAAATCCGCTATATCCCGCTTAATACCACTCCACCAGTAAATTTGTCTCAAGTCTCTATACATCTTTGCTGTGCCAGGGTGAATGGAATATCTAGTACAATGTGTCTCATGAAGTATCAACTGAATCAAATCACTAATCCTCAGAACACAAAGGTGACTATCAAACCTCAGAACCACATCTGAATCTAGAGTAGCCCGACTGGTCTCACTCTGAACAACCCGATCACGAAGGTCACACAACTGTTGATCCTCAAACTGACGGCTCTGAATCTGATTAATCAAAGTAGAACGAACCTCAATACTGGCGAGAACTCTTCTAGGATCCGACAAGTCAAGCCTAACCAAACGGTTAGTCAAGGACTGGATGTCCAAGGCCAATGGCCGCTCTGAAAGTGAAAGAGAAGCTAGGCTACCCATACTCACTGCCTTCCGGCTCAAGGCATCCGCTACCACGTTTGCCTTGCCCGGATGATACAGAATAGTGAAGTCATAGTCCTTCAGTAACTCGAACCATCTCCTCTATCTCGCGTTCAACTCTCGCTGACTCGTGATATACTGAAGACTACGGTGATCAGTGAAGATCTCACAGTGAACTCCATATAGGTAATGCCTCCAGATCTTGAGCGCGAAAACTACCGCTGCCAACTCTAAGTCATGAGTGGGGTAGTTGCGTTCGTGAACCTTTAGCTGCCTCGACGCATATGCTATTACTCGACCCTGCTGCATCAACACACAACCAAGACCAACCCCAGAAGCATCACAGTACACGGAGAAGCTCTGACCCTCAACCTGCAAAGTCAAAACTGGAGCTGAAGTCAATAAGGCCTTAAGCCTCTGGAAGATATCCTCACACTGATCCGACCACTGAAATGGGACATCCTTCCTAGTCAGCATAGTCAAGGGTGCTGCTATGGAAGAAAATCCCTCAACGAACCGTCTGTAGTAACCTGCTAACCCAATAAAGCTGCGGACCTCAGTAGCAGTAGTAAGTCTAGGCCAATCACAAACCGCAGAAATCTTTCCCGGGTCAACCCTAATCCCATCCATAGACACCACGTGCCCTAGGAATGCAACTGACTCAAGCCAAAACTCGCACTTTGAGAACTTGGCATAAAGCCGATGATCTCTCAAAGTCTAGAGTATAACCCTCAAGTGCTGCTCATGCTCATCTCTACTACGCGAGTATACCAAGATGTCGTCTATAAAAAACTATCACAAATGAGTCCAAATACGGGCCAAGAACCCTGTGCATCAAGTTCATAAAGGCTGCGGGGGCATTAGTCAATCCAAAAGACATCACCAGGAACTCATAATGGCCATAACGTGTCCTGAATGCTGTCTTAGGGATGTCCTCCGCCCTAATCCTCAACTGATGGTAGCCAAACCTCAAATCAATCTTCAAAAACACGACTGAACCCTGAAGCTGGTCAAACAAATCATCAATCCTCGGCATCGGATACCTATTCTTCACTGTCACCCTATTCAGCTGCCGATAATCAATACACATGCACATCGACCCATCCTTCTTCTTCACGAAGAGAACAGGAGCACCCCAAGGTGACACACTAGGTCTAATAAACCCCTTAGCTAACAGATCCTGGAGCTGCTCCTTAAGCTCCCTCAACTCAACAGGAGCCATACGGTAAGGAGAAATAGAAATGGGCCTAGTGCCCGGCTCTAGCTAAATAGCGAAATCAATATCTCTCTCAGGTGGAAGGCCTGGCAGGTCGGTAGGAAACACATCGAGAAAGTCTCTAACCACAGGAACAGACTCAGGAGAAGTAAGGTCAGCACTAACATCTCGGACATATACTAAATAAGCTAAACACCCACGGGAAATCAACTTCCTAGCTTGAAGACAAGAGATGATCCCAGATGGTGCATGGGTAACAGAACCCTGCCACACAACTGGGGATACACCGGGCACAGCTATGGTAATAGTCTTGGTATAACAATCCAAAACCACACGGTGAGGGGATAACCAGTCCATCCCTAGTATCACATCAAAATATAGCATATCAAGAATCATCAAATCACCCCAAGTCTCTGAATCACCAATAGATAGAATACAAGATCTCACAATCGGATCCACTACTAAAGAATCTCCTACTGGGGTTGAAACAGAAATAGGAACAGATAATGGCTCACTAGCCAACCCCAAACAAGGCACAAAGTAGGCAGATACATATGAACAAGTGGATCCAGGATCAAATAAAGTCATAGCAGACTGATGGCACACAGAAATCGTACCTGTAATCACAACATCCGAGGCCTCTGCCTCTGGTCTCCTAGGGACCGCGTAAAACTGACAACGACCTCCACCTGCCCGACCGCCATCCCTACCACCTGCTCTGCCGCGTGGAGCACCACCTCTACTTTGACAACCACTCCCTCTAGCCGGGGGCTGAACTGCTCGTAAAGGCTCAGCCAACTGAACTGTACCCTGCTGAGGGCAATCTCTAGCAAAATGACCAATCACACCATAAGTAAAATAAGCCCCTGGTGGCCTACTCAGTCAAGATGAACCAGTAGATCCCGTATAACCACCATGGCCTGATGCCCCAGAAATTGTACCCCTCGAAGACTGGCCGTTATAGCCCTGATGGCTGCTCTGACCCTGCTGGAATTGGGTACTACCGAAAGTCTGAAGGGAAGCCTGAACCGGTCAGCTGGACTGACCCTGGTGCTGTTGTGGCTGATAACTCCGGCTCCACTAGCCTGGACCTCTACCACCATATCTGGAACCACTGTAGACACCCTGATATCGAGGCCCCTTATCTCTGGACCCCTGATCATGTCGCTGTAAGTCCTCCACAGTGCGGGAATAGTCTACGATAGCCTGAAATGACCGACCATTGGCAATCAATATCTCAGCTGGCTGCCTGATCTCTGGCCTCAAACCCCATACAAATCTGTGAATTTTATCTGCCTCGGTAGGAATGATCATAGCTCCGAACGGTGCTAGTTAATGAAAATGGGTCTCATACTCTGAGACAGTCGTAGACCCCTGCATAAGGTGAGTAAACTGCTCCCTACGACGCTCACGATCACTCTGAGGTAGGAACTTGGCCATAAAGGCCTCATAAAACTCAGACCAGGTCAAATGAGGTGTCGATGGTGGTCTACAAGCAACATGAGCCCTCCACCATAACTTCGCTGGGCCCTCTAACTGATAGGTAGTATAATCAACCCCGTGAGTCTCCAATAAACCCAAATGATGCAACATTTCCTCACAGGTAGTAATAAAGTCATATGGATCCTGTCCAGAAGTACCAGCAAACCTCGGAGGTGCTAACCTCAAAAACCTACCCAACGCCTTCTGCTCTGACTCTGTCATAGCTGGGCGAGGAGCAAGAGGCTGTGAAACTGATGGAACTGGAATGACCTCCGCACGGGGAACCGTATTAGCAGGCTGCGCTCCTGAACTCTGTGCACCCAGGGTTTCCCCCTGAGCGGATGTATGCGCTACCTTAGAAGGCCGCTCTCCAATCATACCCAAAATTTGTAATAGTAATCCTCGAATATCTGGAGACTGAGTTGCGGCTGGAGCTGGCACAGAAGTGGGCACTGGAGCTGGTACTGGAGATGGCGCTGAAGCTGGTAATGGAGTTGGTGCTGGAGCTGGCGCTGGAGCTGGTACTGGAGTTGGTGCTGGAGCTAGTGGTACCTGGGTTGTCCCTTGATCCACATGCCGCTCGGGCACTATCTCCACTCTAGCAGCTCTAGCAGGTGCCACTGCTCGAGGGCGTCCTCGACCCTTAGCTGGAGTGGGAGGCTCATCTCCGCGTGATGCCGATGATCTCGTACGAACCATCTGCGGAAGAAAGAAATAGAACAAATGAGATTTCCATAAACTTCAAGGGTTCTACGCACGACACAGAAGCAATGAAAGATTCAAATTTCCTAAAATGTCACTGTAGCCTCCTAAAGATTGAGTACGGACGTCTTCGCCCCGATCCGCAGGACTCTACTAGACATTGGCTCCTATACCGATGACACCGATGAACCTAGAGCTCTGATACCAAGTTGTCACGACCCGATTTCTCGGTCATGATGGCACCTACAACCCCACAGTAGGCGAACCAATTCCCGTAGCCCAGGACATTTAGTAATGGGCTACTATCTAACAAATAAGCGGGAGAGTAGTTTAATAAGCAAAAGTGAGGGAACAAGATGAAGAGAATAGATAACAGGAATATATATATACATATGAGGAAACTAAACCAAACCCCAAGACCTAGTATCATAATATAGAGCCGAAACTACATACATGGAGTGCAAACGATCCAGAACAATATATACAGATGTCTCTGAATGGTAATAGAGTACATAAAGCAAAAGATAAACTAAAGCTAAGCTCCGATCGCCAAGAGCTCACCCTCAGTCTGAAGTAGTCCCCAACAGATCTCCAAGCATGAATCACAGCGATCTAACGGCGATGGCCCACGCTAGGATCTGCACCCAAAGATGCAGGGGGGTAGGGTGAGCACCAAATGCGAAGCATAAGGTACCCAGTAGGTATCATAGGCCGACTGGGCACATATAAGATAAAAGCGTAGTAATAGACAGAATAGAAGCAAGCAGTCACAAAAATCAACGAAAGGTACACAGGAACTAGCCCAGAGGGAAATCAACAGAACCACATGTGAGGCCAGTAAGCAGAATATACACACCATAGGCACAGGTGAAAGTAAGAAATAACGCACCTGGGGTCCTTGCAATAACAGTGTATACATAATAAGTTTACGAAATGGACGGTATACCGGTAACCTCAAGTATAAGAAGAAGAGAGAAAGAGTAATGATAGGCATGCTCAGAGACATGAATCAACTCAACTAATCATATAATCTCAAATCCAGAACTACAGTCTACAGTAACCAATTTTATATTAACCGTAACAGGGAACAATTCTAAAGTAAATAGCAAAAGTCTACCTACAGTCCCCCGGCCGCCCATACAACCGAGGAACACAAACAAGTGAAAACAAACCCTCCGGCATCCCATACTACCGGAGCGTACAATCAACAAACAACAAACAAGGGTGGAAGCCTCAAACAATGAATGATATGATGCATGAAGATCTCAAGTGAAATGGTATCTCTGTATGTACCTCCCCTGATGCCGATCCGGCCTAGCAGGTAGGTTCCATGGAAGGACACTGCCCGTATACCTCTACTCCACCGTATACCCTTCCTCCGGCACACGCAGCCCGCAGCCGCCCCAGGCCCGGATGGCAAGGTCCATGGAGGTCCCTGACCCCATACTAAAACTCAGTATCAAAACATGTCATCCGGAAGCAAGTCCGGTTTCAAGATAGAGACCCAGTCTCTAATATGCATGCCCAGACCCTGTCCAGGACTAAAGTAGTAGGAAAATATCTCAAAAACCCCTCCAAGGGTGCCCGGGCATAACCGGGTCTAAAGAGTAGAAAGTCATCTCAGGTGCTCGGTCCGACCGAGGCTAAAAATCATCTCAAGTAGCAAGAAAACTCAACTAGCACCCTGGCCCTGCCAAGTCTAGCGTTAATCGTAAAACTGATGATTTAAATCATAATTTTACTTTCTTTTACCCAAAAATATTCACAAGTTAAATCAAACCATTTTCAATTCATTTTCATCAAAAATGGGCCCCCAGGGCCATGCAAGGTTTAGAAAATAGTGTCAGTAGGCCCGAAGCCCAAACCATAGTGAAACATGGATAAAACCTCTTTATATGCATGGAAATGGTATGATCACACACAATAGCTGCCCAGCAGCTCACAATCAACCTATTGACCCTGCACAAGCCCACAGCTACTCAGCAAGCATAACCAGACTAGAAGGATAATTCTATGCCCGGAACTCGCGGACATTCCCAAAATCCCACCTTCTATGTTCTAGAGTCAACAAGGTCTCATGGAACCACAAGGGTAAATAAAATATATCGGCAAGTACTACAAGCAACGGAGGAACAAAAGTAGGCGGACATGAATAAAGAGGTCTAGGTCTGTGGTACCAACCTAATAAACCAACCCAAGGATGCTCATTGATACAATTTTATCCTATATATGCGGAGTCTAGGGAAAATAAACCGTAACCTACCTGTCGTCCGATGACAAGCGTAAACCTCTCCGAAAAAGCTCCAACACTAAATCAAACTCAAACTCGGGCTTGAATAACTTGACGTAGATATTTAATTTTCTTCCGAAGATCAAAATATAGCGCCACAATAACTCTTCTTTAACATATGCATACATATATTTATATGAAGCATTTTAACAGTACAAACAAACCTTATGAAGGAATATCAAAATGTGATTTAGAAACTAATTCAGATAAATACAAAGGACCTTATTTTCTTTCTAATGCTTAAGTTAATTACATAGTAAAAATACTAACAGATAACTACACCACATATGTAATACTCACCACTAGTAGTCATTTGCCACAGCTCAACGTGTAAGTGGGGTGTCACACCAAAGTATTTTATCCCGTTATATATATACTCGGGTATTGCATATATTCGTGGTAAAATATATATAACTTTTTGAATATACCATAATTAATAGAAAATCATTTCAAATAAAACCTACTATATTATAATAATAAATTTTAACATAACTAAATTTACTATCTCTGTTAAAATATTACAATGTACAAAAACCTTATAAAATAAATACATATACCATTATATCGTAACAAAAATATTTTTCATAAACCTTTAAAATATTTTAAAAAGGTAATAATAATATAACTTTTTACCACATTCAACTTTTAAATTAAATATTTTCAAGTACGCACGATTTTGATACTCAAAAACTCTCTTGGAACCCTCCCTTATGTTTTCTCACTGTTTCAGAACTGAAATGGCATTTTAAAACGTGAAGTTGAGGCTTTAAATCGATTTTGACCCGACCCGGTTCGCGACCCGGTTTCTGCCAGACAGTCCGCGGTAAAATAGTCATAACTTTTTACTCCGAGATCAGTTGGACGTGAGGTTTTGTGTGTTAGAAACTAGACTCGTAGACCTTCGATTTGGTATTTCGGGGGACTTCTAACTCTTTATATATTGAGATAAAGGCTCTGAGACATTTTACCCAAAGTTCAGAAAATTTATTAAAGAAACTTACGATAACTTTTGTCGTCTTGCTTGACTTCAAAACTTATCATACGACCAAACAAATAGACCCGGTACTAAAATAACGGTCCCAACAAGCCTTAAATGACTTGGGGCCGCTACAAACAAGCTCTAACGGTACAAGGAAAACGTATACGTGGAAATGACCGGAAGGGTCATTACATTGCCCTTCATGTAATTCGCCACTAATATAGAGTCACCAAGCTCAGAATCACTAAGGACTTGTGGGTAATGATGTAGGCTAGGGTTAAGGTGAGGATTTCCCTTGGCTCGAGTGACTTAATCTTTCTAACGCTATTCATAAGCATTCAATGCACCGCTCACATTTTTGGACATTAACTTTACCTTATTTCTCCCTCTCACAGCTCAAGTTTTTCCACAACTATTCATTCAACACCCTTTTGTCAAACTCATTTGGTAGCACCAATCTCTTCTTTTATTTTTCATTAATTCGTCTCATTGACTTTTTGAAGAAATTTACATTGTAAGCATAGGGTTCTACCTTATTTTGAAGATCAACTCCTCTTTTTCTCCACATTTCATACATACACCCTAAATTTAGGCTTTTCCCTATATCAACATTTCATATTCCCTCCCAAACATAGGCTTTTAGCCTATATTTCATTTTTTAGACAATAGAGAGGATGGGTGCCAAGATAGAGGATTCAAAAAGGCTTAAGGTGTCTAACATAAGGTGCCAAATAAAATTTACAACCTCAAAAGGGTTAACTAGGATTAATGTTAAGGGAAGGATATTTGGGTAAAGTGGTTATTCAATAAGGGCCTAAGGTCATCTTCCAAGATAGGCAACATCTAGGATATTTCCTTGAATCACATTTGGGGAAAGTTCTAGACAACACGTATGCACAAGAATAAAGTAAGCCTTACCACAAACGGCATTACAACACAAGAAATTCATAACTAGTCTCAAAATCAATTGGGACAAATGACTTTTGGCAAGCTATTTTGAGTTCTACATACTCATTTATAAATTAATCCAGCCAAATGGAGAATATGCAAGTCATAACAAGAGAATGCTTTTGGAAAAAATCATTTTCCCCTCTTTTCTTCAATTTGCAAATTATTTGTCAAGAAAATTTTTTGTGGTCCCATTCGAGACAAGCAAAACACAGACTTAATCTAAACACTAAGACCTGGATTTTTTCCTTAAGAAAGTTGCCTTTCAATCTATCATAGGTAATTGTCAACCTGGTTTGACACAAAAATAATGAAAAGAAAACATTTTTCTCCTTGGAGAATTGTAGTGTGAAGAAAACCCTCGAAGTTTATTCAACTAACTACAACTAACAAGGCAAAAAATTGAGTTATGCGCTCATGACGAATCATTGGAAAACCAGGACTAGCGTAGGCACTAAGCACATATCAAAAGCACGGGTAGTGAATCAATTTGTCGTGTAGGACTAACTCGGTAATTTAAGGCAACTCATTCAACACAAAATGAAAATATTAAGCTAAGGCAACTCATTCAACACACAATGAAAATATTAAGCTAAGGCAACTCATTCAACTCACAATGAAAAGATTAAGCCTGACATGGGCAATTTTAAAGATTACAGTCAAGCCCAACAGGTCATCAATTATTCAAGATCACCCCCAAACTTATAGCAATGCATTGACCTCAATGCACAATAATAAGTTAAAAGGAAGAAATATAAATACTCCCTTAGATGCAGTGAATGAGGCTTTGCTAAAGGGTATATGCTATGTGTTGCATGGAAGATAGTGTGCGAAGCGCATATCCTCAGGGGGTGAAACGCATATGGGGACACAGATCACAGGGAATGTGCTATGAGTTGCCAATTATTTGCATCTCAACTGCAAAGTGACCTGCGTGGAGCAGATTGGGGAGTGCATTTTGTACTTTGATTCATAGATGAACCTTTATTTACAGCTAAAGTGCCATTATCTGCCTCTCACATGTGAAACAACCAGCATGCCATATGTTGTACCATGCGTATCACAGGGCACATTGCAGGTGAGCTCAAATTTTCCAATAATGTGCCAATTATCTGCTTCCCACTTACAAAGTGACCTGCGTGGTATGGAATTACACCTATGTTGCGCAGGTGCATTCATATGTGGCCATGGAGTTGGTTAAGGATTCTATTCTGGAGGGGATGATTCACTTGCGAGAGCTAGATTGTCACATGCATTTCTGATAAGTTGGTAATCTACCAACTTATTGAGCCTTTAATCATGAACTATTGCCATGTTTTGATGAGATTTAGAGGTACTTATTACCTTAATTGATGCAAATGCAGGTTCTCTTGGTCAAAAGTAGAAAACAAGGGAATTGGACCCAAAAAAGCTTTAAAAATTTGAAGTGTGAAGGTGGTCAAAATAAATGAAGAACCTACCAAGAGGTGAGTCCTCCGTGCGATGCACATACCAGCATGTGCAGTTTGCACCTCCCTTCGCATGACACCCAACATCAGCTGTAGTTACTAGTTGGCTGGAGCAGAGACATGCAACGCACACAACATGTGGTGTGACTGCATGTCATGTCGCATATTACATTGCACCACACCTGAGGGGCATTTTTGTAAACTTTCAAGTGACATTTTAGGAAGCTTCTAAAGCCCAATTTGGGTAGTGTTCCTGATTGTTTTTGACATATTATTGAAGAGTTTTGATCATAGAGAGCTTCCCAAGGAAGATAGAGAGTGTACTTGTATTCTCTTCATCTTTTACCTTGAGAATTCATCATTTTTGTACCAAATTAGCTTGGATTTGGATATTAGCATAACTATGAATGAAAATTTAAACTACCCAATTGGTATAATCTCTTATTTCATTAGCATGAGTGGCTAATTTGCTTGTCTAGGGGTATGTGTATTATGGGTATTTGAATTTGGGTATGGGTCTTTCTTAATTGTGTTTATAATTTATAAATTGACATGGGTCTATTGAATTCCTCAAGTTTTAATGCTAAAATTGATGATTGCAAACATTGGTTGAATTTAATTGTGTTCTTGCTTAAAAGAGGGGTTCATAATTTGGAAGGAATTCAATAGTGTGAATTTGAGTTTTCCACCTTAGATTGAGACTAGAAATAGCTTAATCGATGGAAACTCTTATCTAAGAGTCTAAGATAGAAATAATATGAATTCCTCAAGCTTGTATTGGTTGGTTTGTGTTGAACCCATGGTGCATGAGCAAAGACCATTAGATATATGTTTGGAAGATCGAGATATTGACAAATATGACTAAAACCAATGCTACCCATATTGTTTGTTGAGAATTTGCATAATTAATCAAGTATCCTAACCCCAGTTCAAATCTCATTTGAAACATACCCCTAGTCGTCCTCTTATTTGAATACAACTCTCTTGTTTATCTTGATTTCAATTTTGAATTGTGATTTAGTTGATTTCCCAATTCCTTGTTCCCCCCAAATTTTTACTTTTAGTTTATTAAGCATTTACTCTTTTGGTGAATATTATTTTGACTGTCCCTTGGTGAATCATCATATCCACTCTCTATGGGATCGAATCTGACACTCATCGAGAATATAAATTTTGTTTTACTCTTACGATTGCTACCACCTCCTATTGGAGAGTGTTTTTAAGCATTATAAAAAATGGTGCCATTGTCGGGGAGTGGTTTTTGAATTGTTTATTGATTGGCGTGTTACTTCACTTTGAAGAGTGTTTGTTCGTTTTATCTTTTTATTGTTTTTGACTGTTTAGACAGGGTGCCCATGGCCAAAGTGGGTGACCAAGAAAGACTAGATGGATACATGGATGCGGATCATGAGCTTGTAGTCAAAGGTGGGGTAGGTGCAATCCTCCTACCCGCTATGGTCGACAATGTCGTATTTCATGATATAAGCACCATGTTCCACCTTATTCAAATGAAGGGGTTATTCTAAGGGGCTGCACATGAGGACACAAATAGACATATCTGGAACTTTATCGAGATATGCCAGCCCTTTAACATTACAAATATTTCCCTGGAATCCATACGACTTCTTTTATTTCCTTCTCCCTCATGGGGGAAGTGACGGCTTGGTTAGAAGAGCTCCCAGAGGGATAAATTACCTCATGAAATGGATTAGTAGAGGCTTTTATGGTGTGAATTTTCCCTCCTTTTAGAATAATGCAATTGAGGAACGACATCACAAACTTTCACCAAATCCCTGATGAGCCATTGCATAAAGCATGACTAAGGTTCAAAAAGAAGCTCCTATTATGCCCCAATCATGGATTGCCTGATAACGTTTCCCAATCATGTTTAACTTCATGGTTTTCTCTTGATTACTCATGATTTGATTATGATTCTCTTATTGGTTTTAAAAACTGTAGCATAAATGTTGATTTCTAGCATGAAACTATGAATTTACATGTTTTCAAGAGAAAATTGGCATTATTAGACATCGTGGCCTTTATGTACTTATGAAATTGCATGACAAATTCTCTAAGTATGAATTTAGCAAGAAAAGTATATTTTGAATTATGGTCTTGCAAAGCTTTAAGATTCATGACTTTTGAATTGCATGACATTAGATATGTCCTTATGCTTTTCCAACAGTTTTGGACATCACATATGTCCCTATGTTTCAAGAAAGGTTTGGCATCTAGATATGTCCACCTAAGCTAAGTGAATTGCATGGTATCAGATATACTCTTATGCTTTTCAAATAGATTTGGCATCAGATATGCCCAAGTATTATATGAGCTATATGTATATGATTTGGGAGTAGTATTAGCACCGAGTTGGACAGGGTGAGAGTACCCTAAAAGGTCACAGAACTACGTGCCCCTATAGGTCTTAAGTCTCCTCTATTAGGCATCAGTTTTAGTAATCATGCCAAAGTAATGCCTCTATATCCTGGCTAGATATATTGGGTCCTTTCGATGGGGCGGATACATCGGATTCCATGTAGCTCACATGGTCTATGTCGGTTAGAGAACCTCCCACAGAAACAGTTTATGCTTTAAAAATGTATTAACTCTTTGCTTTCAGATTTCAGACTTACTACTTAGGATTATGTTTTTAGCTTATGATATTGCATTGAGTCATTACATTACAGATTTTACTACTACCACATGACTTTAGCTTCAAGGATAACTTAAACATGTTTTACCACAAGTTACGTATGATATCAATTTTAAGCATATTTTCAAGTATACTTTGTCATGACTTATGCATTGCTCACATACTTAGTACATTCCATAGTACTAACGCATATTGCGCTGCATCATTTTATGATACAGAATCAGGTGTTCCTACTCAGATCCAAGGCTAGAGATCCAGCCACTCCTACCTAGATATTGGTGAGTCCTCATAGTCCGAGGGCTAGGCTCCACCTCAGTTTTATGTCTTCTTTATTTTTAGATGTTCGAGTTAGTTGGGGGTGTTGTATCAACAACTCTCTATGATAGTATTAGAGGCTTTTCAGACATAGACCTTATGAGATGATTTCTGAGTTGTATTTCCTATTCGACTCTATATTTATGATATGTCTTCCGATTTGGATTTACATTGATGTTTTCGCTATGTCTTGTTTCTTTGTTATGCTTGAGAATGCTATGACCAAGGGTTAGGTTGGTATCCTAATGGTCCCGAGTCCCGTGTTACATCTAGGGAATAACCTCGGGGAGTGACACATTTGTAAGGGTAAAGCCTAGTGCACCTAACGTGAGATCTAATAATGATAAAATAAATGAAGAGAAGGATGAGGATGATTCTCCTACTCAAGTTACTATGGATATCGAGAAAGAGGCTCCTAGTGTACTGAATGTTCCACAGCCTATGCCGAAAAGGCCCTCTCCTTATCCTCAAAGATCGAACAAGAAGGAGGAGGACAACCAATTAAATAAATTCACAGACATGTTTAGTAAACTATCCATAAACATCTCTTTGGTCGATGCACTAATGCAAATGCCTGGGTACGTGAAGTTCATAAAGGAGCTTCTCAAGAATAATCATGTAGTTAATATGGGAATCATGGAAATATCACACAGCTATAGTGTTGTGATGACAAGCAACATTGCTCAAAAACGAGAAGATCCAGGTGCCTTTACCATTCCTTGCACTATCAGGGTGTTTGTCTTCTTGAAGGCTTTGTGTGATTTAGGGGAAAGTATCAACTTGATTCCCCTAGTTATCTTCAAGAAGTTAGGATTAGGTACTCCCAAGCCTACACCTATGAGATTACTCATGGCAGACAAATCTATTAAAAGACCAGTGGGGATTCTATTCGATGAATTGGTCAAGGTACAAGTTCATCCTACCCACAAATATTTTAGTCTTGGATTGTGACGTAGATATTGAAGTGCCCATCATATTGGGGCAACCATTATTAGCAATCGAGAGAGATTTGGTTGATTTGGAGCTCGGGGAGCTAAATTTTTGGGTTGGTAGTGAGGTAGTTACTTTTAATGTAAGCCAACCTACGAGACCACCGGACAAGTTTCGAGTAGTGTTTGTGATCAATATTGATGGAAAATTAGTGGATGCCCATGATGAGCTTGAAATGAAGGAGGTACCCGAGCCTATGATGTTGCAAACTTTGCAATAAGACAATGTAATGAAGATGTTAAAGGAGTATTTCCCTTTCTTGGGATGGGGCCAAGCTAATCGAATTGGCATGCTTCCGGATAATGGTTGAAGAACTTGATTCCCCTAGTTATCTTCAAGAAGTTAGGATTAGGTACTCCCAAGCCTACACCTATGAGATTACTCATGGCAGACAAATCTATTAAAAGACCAGTGGGGATTCTATTCGATGAATTGGTCAAGGTACAAGTTCATCCTACCCACAAATATTTTAGTCTTGGATTGTGACGTAGATATTGAAGTGCCCATCATATTGGGGCAACCATTATTAGCAATCGAGAGAGATTTGGTTGATTTGGAGCTCGGGGAGCTAAATTTTTGGGTTGGTAGTGAGGTAGTTACTTTTAATGTAAGCCAACCTACGAGACCACCGGACAAGTTTCGAGTAGTGTTTGTGATCAATATTGATGGAAAATTAGTGGATGCCCATGATGAGCTTGAAATGAAGGAGGTACCCGAGCCTATGATGTTGCAACCTTTGCAATAAGACAATGTAATGAAGATGTTAAAGGAGTATTTCCCTTTCTTGGGATGGGGCCAAGCTAATCGAATTGGCATGCTTCCGGATAATGGTTGAAGATTGAGGTACTACCATCGAGCTGTGACGTAAAATCAAGCGCTTCTTGGGAGGCAACCCAAGTGTCCTTACATTTCATTTTTATTGCCTTTTGTTATTTTTGGTGTGTTTTAGGAGTGCATCAAGAGAAAAAATTATTAAGTGCAAAACAAGCCAAGAAGGCACATGCGGCAGGTCATGTGGTTCGCACAAGCAGTTGTGTGCATCGTATGGTCCACTGCATCCCAAACCAGACACCTGGAAGGAAATATTAATGTTATAGGTGATGTGCAATGGGATGTGCACCTCCCATTGTGCACGTCGCACCTCTATCGCACCCCAAGTCAAAATGCTATACAATTTCTTGTTAAGAAATCGGTTGGTGCGAAGCAATGTGTGAGCCACACTTTGGCTTGTGCGAATCACACTTTGTGGTGCACCAAGGTAAGCTTTTAAATTTTTGTTGACCTACCTATCGACCGACCTAACCTAAAGACCGACCCGGTGACCTTTCTTCTTCTTTTTGTTCATATAAACTGTCACCCCGACTCCTTTTATCCTATAACTCACATAAAAACCTCCACAACTCTATCTCAAATCCTAGAAAATCCCTCAAACTTCTCCTAAAATCTTCTCCTCTCTCATCCAATCTCTTTACCACCACATCTTATCCCAGTCGCTGCCATTTTTCTCCGATCAAAAAGAGGGTCTCCATTGTTGCACTCTAAAAGCGCCAACTTTTGATACCTACCCTCTCATTTTCACTTGTGGTAAGTTCTCCGATGTTAAATACATATTTTTATAGAGATTGAGAACTCATATTGTGAAGCATGCTTATTAAATCTTCCATGTTATGTTTGGGAGAGATCCAAAAATTTTGGGTCCCTAATTTTGGTGCATATTGTTGATGTTGCTTAAGATTAACTTGGTAGATCTTTCTCTTATGATAATTCATGTTATTGGCATTAGTTTTTAGCCTTAAATTTCATGTTTGGGGTGAATTCTGAGTAACCCACTTGAGTTGGTGCATGATTTGGCATTATGATAGATTGGGTGACATCATCTTAAGGAAAAATCATCATTTTCCCAAGGTTTTTGTTACATCATGATGATTGGGGATGAAATTATTGTTACCACCGAGCCCATGTGTGTTTGATTGAATATACTTGTTAGGTTAATGTTGTGGTTGAGGGGTATGAAATTGTTGAGTAATTAAATGTGCCTCCTGATTTGTAAAGTGAAGGCTTGATGTTCCCAATGATAGATGGGGTAACGTCCTTCTTAAGGTAAATCGTTAAACTAAATTTTTTATTTTGATTGTGTTTGAGTTTTCCGGGGAAGTCTGAGAACTCGGATAACTTGGGTGTCGGTCATATTATGCTTATGGCCTGTTGATAATGTTGGTTTATTATCGTGGTGCCAAGTGTATTCCACAGATATTTCTTGGTGAGTCACATACGTAACATACATGAAAATAAGGAATTTCAAAATTCCATCTGTTCATATGTGCATTTCGCATGCGACACGCATATCTTTATGTGCAAAATGCACAAGGTACCACACCTTGGTTCTAAGTGCTGCTAGTTCACTATTTTGAGGGGAAAAATACTATGGGATATACACAATGGATGGTGTGATTTCCACTAGCTTTCACACCCCAAAGAAGAGTCAACACAGGTTTTTGGTAGCCTGTATGAAACCATGTGCGGTGCACACTTCTCATAGTGGGGTCTGCACTATTCCTAGATTCAGTGTTACTGAGGGGGAAGGAGGTAGAAATCACCCCAGCACCCATCCATTATGTCATATGGGAAGATGAACCAATTCTAGTGTCATGATATTTCGAACATGTTTCTACAAAGGCCGATCAATACGAGTGGGTTTCTAGTGTCATTGTCGAAGGAACTCCTTTTTGGGCTATCTCAAAAGGACTCATATATTGATCGGATCACAAATTTGAGTCTTGGATGTGGTTGGATTTTGTATACACACGGCTCATCCCAACTCGTCACACCACCAAAGTGACTATAATGGTGGCCATTCTCATTGCATATATCATGTCTAGCCTCCCCATAAACAAAGGGGAAATTATTGCAAAATAATTCAAGTGGAGAGCTAGACACGACTCCACTTCCATGGCCTTCCCAGTTTTCATCTGCCTTCTGTTCCTATAGGCAAACTACCCTCTGTTTTGGCCGTTAGACAAAACTCACCAAGCTACTGCCATGATTTACTTGGACACAAGGCGAGACAAGGATTCTCCATATGCCAAGAAAAGATACCAGATAAGGATTCTCCATATGGCAAGAAAAGATACCATTCGAATGCCATGGCAGACACTGCACAGGCCGAGAATGTAGCTCATGATTATGCGGATATTTTATCTCCTCCTCATGAAGTACCAGATGCCACCTATATGGTCCCTTTGATTGATAATGCTTTGGTAGGGTTACTCAAGTTTGATAACTTGTTTGCCACAATGAGGAGCACTTGCACAAGATTGCTAATGACATTCCAAGCATGACTCAATTACTATCAAATCGACTTTGAAGCCAGTAGCAGCTAGTGTAAGAAAACCTTGTGCTCGAATTGATACCGTGGATATGGATGTTCATGAACTCAGACAAGTGGTACGACAATCTAAGCCAAAGAACTCTAATTGGGATCATAATTTATCGGCCGCAAATTCAATGTCTCCTCCGAGATGATGAAGAAGGCACATCTGAGATCTAAGAGGTGATTGAGCCAATCTTGTCGGCATCCTATACCACAGTTCCACCTACCCAACACTACCTGGATCCCCATGAATCTCATATGCCAGATTGGAGGCATCAACCTGCGCCCAGCTAGTCCGCTCCTCCTTTTTCATACCATGATTTGATGACTTATCAGGATAAGTAGGAGGTTGTAGAGTTGCATAGCCTCCTTCAGGTTCAGGAGGACGCATAAATTCCCTTGGTGAAAGGATTCCAGAAAGATCCAAAACATGCCTACATTCCTCCAGCATCACCACCTCTTCCCCAAAGGACCCACTACTGCATTTATGCATGGAGACATCATCGTCGGTGTTAGATCCACCAGGGAGTCCTTGACATTCAACATTTTGTATAATTTTGTGCATTGGGGGCTATGCTTTATTTAATATTGGGGGGTGTAAGTAGTGTTTAAGTTACTGTGAGGCATGTCTTATTATCTTATTATTCATTTGTGGCTGTTATATTCTTAAATATGGCCTTATCGGCATTGATTTAGCATATTGATGTTATGTTATGAATGTTGGGTTGGTCCTACATGATTCATTATTTTACTACTCGTGCCTTTCAAAAAATCTTAGTGCCTACACCAAAGCACGATTTCAAATGATTCATGAGCGCTCTTAAAAGTTTGGTCGCCTTGTTAATAGTAGATTAGTAACAAACTCCAAGGGTTTTCTTCATACCACAGTTCTTTCCCAAGGAGCAAGTTATTTTTTATAATTTCTTTTTTTATTTTTGTGTTGAATTGGGTTGGTATTTCCTTATGATAGATTGAGAGGCAACTTTCATAAGGGAAAATGCCAAGTTTTAGTTTAAATTTGAGTCTGCGCTTTGCTTGTCTCGAAATAAACCCATCAAAAATTTTCTTGGCAAGAGGTTTTTGAAAAATTAAAGGAAAGAGGGAAAATGATTTTGAGTAAAGCATTCTCTTGTCATGACTTGCACACTCCCTGTTTGGCTCGACTGATTCACAAATGAATGTGTAAAAGAACTCAGAAGAGCTTGTCAAAAGTCATTTGTCCCAATTGATTTTGAGACTCATTGTGATAATTTCCTGTGTTGTGATGTCTTGTGTGGTAAGGCTGTACTTAATTCTTGTGTGTATGTGTTGTCTAAAACTTTCCCCGAATATGATTCAACGCGAAACTCTAGATGTCACTGAGCTTTGAAGATGACCTTAGGCCCTTTTTGAATAGCCACTTCACTCAAATAACTTCCTGGTTACATCAATCCTAGTAAGCCCCTTTGAGCTTGTGACTTTTCATTGGCACCTTACACCTTTACCCTTTTTGGAACCCTAATTCTTGCACCCATCCTCTCTAATGGCTCAAAAGTGAAACGTAGGCTTGAAGCCTAAGTTTAGGGGGGAATTGAAATGATAACATAGGCAAAAACCTAAGTTTAGGGGTGCATGCACCAATATTTAAAAGAAAAGGATGTATTTCAATGCAAGGTAGCACCATATACTTGAATTGAAAATTGCTTCAAATGATCCAACAAAGGAATAAAATGGAAAGAAAAGAAGGAATTGGTGCTACCAAGTAAAGGTGATAAAGGAAGTTGAAGGGCAGCCTTGGGATTGTGTGAGGGAGAAATAAGGTGAAGTTATTGTTAAAAATATGAGCGGTATGTAAATGATCACAAAGAGCATTAGGGAAGCTTAGTCACTTGAGCCAAATGCAATCCTCACCTTAAGCCTAGCCAACATCGTAACCCACAAGTCTTTAGTGATTCTGAGCTCGGTAACTCTACATTAGTGGAATTACATAAAGGGCAAGCCTATGGTTCAATGTGTGTGCACTCAAATTTCTTTGAGAGAGTGAGAGTCTTTTCGTTTCTTTTATAATCCCTTTGTCTTGTGAAATGCATGATTGTGAGTGGGATTCTCTCTTGTGGTGAGTGGCATCACACACTTGAAAGGAATGATGAAGTCTCTATTTCAATTGAGAGGAATGAATGAGACAAGATATGTGGCGAATCTCGAGGAAAACCTTGAAGGTCCATACAAATGACTTGGGAAGCTTTAATATCTTGTTTTGAATGACAAATTCCCTTGATTTGAATGAGAAACGAAGTCTTTTTTCTAAATGCTTTGAAATGAGAAATTTTCTTGAGAATGTGGTGGCCTAAATTGAGATGAGCATTGTAGTTGAGTTTTTTTGTTTTAGTCTTTTTGTTTGTTATTTTTCTTACTTTTTAGAATAGAGTAATCTTGTATGCTCCCTATTTATTTTAGAGCATAATTAATTCCTTAGTTTGTGAGTATCTTGCTTAAGGACAACCAATAGTTCAAATATTTAGGGGTTTGATAAGTTGGTAATCTACCAACTTATTGAGCCTTTAATCATGAATTATTGCCATATTTTGATGAGATTTAGAAGTACTTATTACCTTTATTAAGGCAAATGCAAATGCAAGTACTCTTGGTCAAAAGTAGAAAACAAGGGAATTGGACCCAAAAGAGCTTAAAAAGAGTTGAAGTGTGAAGGTGATCAAAAGAAATGAAGAACCTACCGAGAGGTGAGGCCGCCATGCAATGCGCACAACAGCATGTGTTGTTTGCACCTCCCTTCGCATGACATACAACATCAGATGGAGTTATTGATTGGCTAGAGCAGAGACGTGTGATGTGCACAACACGTGGTGTGACTGCACGTTGTGTCGTATGATGAACGCTCAAATTGTGCTCTTCAATTAGGAGGCCACGACAATCGTACATTAAAACCAAATTTATAAACCCAACGGATGTCAGGGTTGTACCCAAGGGACTTGACTTAGTAAACTAGAGATTGTATGAGTTGATTTCAAGGTCAGAGTAATTGCTTACACAAAAAGTAAAAGGATGGGGGGATTGGGAAAGTTTTCACTACTAACACAATTCAACAAAAAGCAATAAAACTAAAGATGGGTGTACCAAGTGATTTAGAAGATTAGGGATGCATATCCGATGAGGCATTAACTATAGGATGGGGTAATCATTAATTCACTTCTGCTTTCACCTATTGACATGAATGGCGTTGGTCATAGGTGTGAAATGCTATCTCTCAATCAACATCCATATTTTTCGATGATCTCGGTTAGAACATCATCGGTGCGATAAACAATCAACCAACATTAGCTTGGGGAGGTCATCTTATTTCTAGCTCGGACCCTTAAACGGGAGATTCCTATGATTAGAGCAATTTCTAGCCTCCAATCTAGATGGATTCCCAAGTACCCACTAGCAATTTCACATCCACAACTATGAAATTCTCTCCCGAGCAATCACATAGCTAAGTAATGTAAATTAATGTTTGCAACCACCAATTTTAGGATTAAAACTTGGTTAAATTACTAGATCCATGTCAAATAGTCAATTATAAAGGTGAATTAACAACACCCACACCCATTAGCGAAGCACCCATCATCAATACACCCCTAGACAAGAGAATTTAGTCACTCATAGTAGAAGAAGAAGAGATACCATCTGGGTAACTCAAATTCCCATCCATTAAAGCTGAATCTCAAGTTCTAGAATCAAATTAGTCACACAAATTGTTAACCAAGAGATTTGGATTGAAACCCTTTTCTCAGTGGAGGTGGAAAATTGTTTACAAAGGAAAAACTATCCTCTAAGAATCAGGTCTGAAGTATTGTATACAAAAATTGAGCCTATAATGTCCTTTTATATGTTCCCAAGTCATCATATAAAATTAGGACAAGTTTTCCCTTTGGAAGGTGTGCGACACGACGTGCAGTCTGCATATCGTAATGTGCGTCTCGCACACCTGCTTTAACTTGACTAGTGACTTCTGCTGAAATTGTGGGCTTTGTTTGAAGGTGGTGCGTTTTGCACCACGAAATGTACACGTCACACAGTGACCGCACTTCTTAGATGAATCTTCAGCAACTTTAGTGGCTTCATGTGGAGGAGGTGCGAACCGCACCTCGGCTTGTGTGTGTCGCACAGCCACCACATCTTGGTTCAGATTCTTCAGCGTTTCTCAAGTCTTTACACTTAGCTCCTTTTTGGCTCTTTTTGGGTCCATATCCTTTTTCTTAATCTTCTATCAAAATTACTTACATAGACATCAATAAAGGCCATAAGAACCTCTAAATCAATTCAAAACATAACAATAATTCATGGATATAGGCTCAATAAGTTGGTAGGTTACCGAATTAGCAAACCCTCAAACTTGAACTATTGCTTGTCCTCAAGCAAGATACTCACAAGGCAAGGAATGAATTATGCTAAGGCTCAATCAAGGAACAAAAGACTACTCTACACTAAAAATTAAATAAAATGAAACAAACAAAATACTCAAACAAAGGACTCAACTACTATGCTCATCTCAATTTGGACAACCACAAACTCAAGGTAATTGGTTATTTCAAAACCTTTTTCAAAAGGACATCATTTCTCATTTAAAATCAAGGGAATTTTTCATTCAAAACAAGATATTTAAACTTCTCGAGTCATTGGCATGGACCGTCAAGGTTTGCCGTGAGATTTTCCACACAACTTGTCTCATTCATTTTCCTCAATTGAAATAGAGACTCTATGCTTTAATTTGAGTGCATGATGCCACTCACCACAAGAGAGAATCCCACTCACAATCATTCAATTCTCAAAACATGGGATTATAAGGGAACCAAGAAGACTCTCACTCTCTCAAGGAAGTTCAAGTGCATACGCGTTGAACCATAGGCTTTCCCTTCATGTAAATCGCCACTAATGTAGGGTAGCCAAGCTCGAAATCACCAAGGACTTGTGGGTTATGATGTTTGCTAGGGATAAGGTGAGGATATCATTTGGTTGAAGTGACTACACCTCTCTAATGCTCTTTGTTCTCATTTCGAACACCGCTCACATTTTCCATCTCAACTTCACCTTATTCCTCCCTCGCACAACCCAAGATTTCTCATTTTTACTTATGATCATTCACACCTTATATCACCTTCACTTGGTAGCACCAATCTTTGCTTTTCAATTTGCTCATTGGATTGATACTTTGGAGCAATTTTCAATTTGAAATTAAGGTGCTACCTTGCACTTGAAGTGCACTTCCTTTCTTCTCCTCATTTACTCATATGCACCCCCAAACTTAGGCATTTGCCTATGTTGTCTTTTGTCCCCCCCCCCCACACACAAACTTAGGCTTTTAGCCTACTTTTCATTTTCAAACTATTAGGAAGGATGGGTGCCAAGATAGAGGTTCCAAAAAGGTCAAGGTGTTGACAAGGTGCCAAAGAACGGTCACAAGCTCAAAGGGGTTCACTAGGATTTGATTTCATTGGGAAGTCATTTGGGTGAAGTGGCTTATCAAAAAGGGCCTAAGGTCATCTTCTAAGCTCGATTACACCTAGAATTTTGCATTGAATCACATTTGGGGTAAGTTCTAGACGACACTTATGCACAAGAATCAAGGTACAGCCTCACCACACAAGGCATCATACCACAAGACTTCATTCATTAGTCCTACAATCAATTGGGGCAAATGACTTTTGACAAGCTATTCTGAGTTCATTACACACTCGTTTGTGAGTCAATCAAGCCAAAGCGAGAGTATGCAAGTCATGACAAGAGAATGCTTTTCCTCAAAAATTCATTTCCCTTCTTCCTTTCATTTTCAAAAATAAATTGCCATAAAAAAAAATTGGTTGGCCCATTTTGAGACAAGCACTCACACACTCAATTCTAAACTAAAACTTGGAAAAGAACCATAGTATTAAGAAAATCCTCGGAGTTTATTTCTACACTACTATTAACAAGGCGATAACTAAATTTGCGCTCATAATTTCATTAAAGAACAAGCCTAGGCATAGGCATTTAGCGCATTTGCAAGGCATGGGTGGTGGAACAATGGGGCATGTAAGACCAACCCGGCACACACTCAATAAAATTCAAGCCCGGTGAGGGCACAATTAGGCTCCAAGTAAAACAAAAGCATAATCTAAAGAAAAGAAAAACAATGGCATCACAATCATCATCCAAAATGTGCCCGACAAGGGCCAAATAAAACTAAGCAAAAGTGTCAACTAGGCCCGACAAGGGCAATAAATTGTCTCAAATCCACTCACGAGCACCAAAAGCAAATAAATAAAGCCACCCCCTCCCCTTAAAAGAAGCATTGCCCTCAATGCTCATAGTGCAATGGGAAAAGGGTGGAACTCCCTGGAGTACTTAATCCTCATCATCACAATCATCAACAGTAGCTTCTTCTTCAACATTCTTGCCACTCGATCCAGCACCATCTTATCAGGAGTTCGCAGAAAGAGTGGAATCACGAAGAGCCCACTAAAAATCAGAGTTCTCGTCATCATCCAACTCTTGATACTTACTACCGGGCAGCTCCTCATCAGCATAGGCAACAAATAAGTCATCCAAGGGGTAGGGAATCTTCCGAGGTGGAGGTAATGTCGTCAAATCTTCCTGCACTACCGGGCCTTTGCTCTTGGCTTTGTTGACATCATTCGGAAATTTAGAGATTCCCCCCTCCATGATATCAACCCGCTTGCACAATGTGTTCAGCTCTCTACCACCCCCTTTACTGCATTCTTGAATTCCCTATTGATCATTCCAGGAAATTTTGTGGTTAAATCGGCCTGCTGCTTCTCATGATTATGAGTCTTGTCCACTATATCCTGCTGCCCACTCTTGGTCATAGAGGGTGTGGTAGCATACGGTCGTGCCTCGGAAGTGGTCCGAGAGGGAGATGAAGCACCAACGCTAGCACCAAGCTCCTTACTGTCAAGCTCACTTATTTGCTCAGCCCTTTTCTTCTTGAATCTTGGGGCATCTCTGTCTGTCTTTTTGTCAAGATCAATAACCCTGATGGCATGAGTGAACTTGTCACAAGGAAGAGTAGAAACATCATCTTTAGCACATAACTTGGTGATCAAGACCGAAAAAGGAAGGGAATCATTTCTGGGATGGGCTTTCCTTCATATTACCATTGTTTTTACCTCTCCAAAGTTTACATGTTTCCCTGTCATGATGGCCTCAATTAGAATGGAACCCTCTTGAGTTATCTTTTGGTCATTTTGAGAGGGGAGAAGACGGTTGCAAACTAGATCATACTAAAGTCGTGCCTCAAAAAATAAGGACCTCCTCGAGCTATCTCCTCCTATGGTAAACCACACAGGGGTGCCCAAAGCAATGGTGGGGGTTGTCTCCTGATATGGATTTGGTTTGGCCATCAGTCTAGCTATGAGGGCTGGTGCAGGATCGATTGGGTATTCCCAATAGATAGCATTGATGGCGGCGGGGGTGACAGACACTTTCTTGCCCCGGACGATGACCGCGTCTAGATTGGGAAACCTGTCCTTGGGACCTTTATAGCCCTTGGAATCCTATATGGCTTGGTAAGCTGCAAAGAATTCCCAGACTATCTCTTCATAGTATCCTCCAGGCACTTCTTGAAATGGTTGTCACTCTCTAACAGCAAACTGATAGTGCATATTGGGCAGCTCATCTCCAACTTCCCCCAAAATTAAAGCTTTGCTCCACATTAAAAGTTCTTTTTTTGTCCCGAGTGTAGTAGGCTTTCATGCCCTCTACTCCAAAATGGAGCCTTGTTTCTTCTGCAGCCGACCTTTGTCTAGGTTGGCCCCCTGTGTGTCACCTATTAGAAGACATATTCTGCAACTAGAGATTGTGAGCCAAGATACAAAAACACATCCTAAAAAGAAGTTAGCAACTACAAAGGATGGAATGCAATGGATTAGAAAAACAAAGTAAGTAAATGTTGTCTTATGCGGACCACATGTGAAATGCACCAGGAGGAGTGCGCGTCACAAGTTCTTTCGCACAAGCCCACAGAACCTTTAGGGATTTTCTTTCAACTAAGGTGCGAAGCTTGTGCAATTCGCATCATCAGGAGTGCGTGTCGCACCACGCGTCGCCCCTCAGATCAGTGACCTTCTCATTCTTTTCAACTTTGTACAATGCCTTGTGCGCCCCATACATCAAGATCTATGTATCATATGCAAAACGCATAATGGAACAATTGGAATTTTTAGTTCCTTGTGTTCTTGTGAGTTATGCATATGATTCATAGAGCAAGATGTGCTTCGGCACTTGGCACTACACAACACCCAAATCACATTAAACAAAGGGGAAAAGGTATTATGACCTTAACTTCCGGGTACTCAGACTTCCCCGGATTTTTATTGACACAAACACAAGAAAGAAAGGACTCAACGACTTCCCTTAAGATGGACATTACCCTGTCTATCATCGGGAACATCAAGACCTTCTTGCACAATGGGCACCAATAAGCATAGCAAAAATCAACCTTTTCTCCACCAAACATACACCCCAAATAGATTTTCATCAAGGGTCATGGGCATACAATTAGCAACATTCAACCTCAATAGTCAACTATTAATCAAAACCTCATGACATACGACAAGTTTCCCTTAAGAACGATGTCACCCAATCTATCATCGGGCCCAATCACTTATTAGTCACGAGTAGGTTACTCAGACTTCACTCCAACACAGATTTCAAGGTTAAACATTACTACCAATCAACATGCATTCATAAAATCAAAGCCCTACAAAGTTAATTCTAAGGTATATTATCAAAAACAACTTAAAATTGGGGACCCAAAATTTTTGGATCTCACCCAAAATAAATATGGCAATTTATACTAAGCATGTTTCACAATATGAGTTCCCATCATTTCTAAAAACATGTATTTAAAATCGGGGAACTTACCATAAGTGAAGATTGTGAAGAGAGGAGTGAAAAGTGAAGCTTTTTGACTCCAACAATTGTGACCCACAAGACCTTTCCGGAGAATGATGGCGGCGATAGTGGAGGCATAGTGGAGGAGATTTGGTGAGATGAGAAGAAGATTTTGGGAGAGTTTGAGGGATTAAGAGAGATTTTTGAGAGGGAATTTTGGGAATTATGGAGAAATATGGTGGAAAAAGAAGAGAAGAGGTGGTTTTAAAAGAAAAAGAAGAAGAAAAGTCGGTCAGGTTGTCTCCGGGTCGGGTCAGTCAACGGGTTAGGTCAATTAAAATTAAAAATTACCTTCCACACCATGTGTGTTGCGGACCGCATGGCATATCGTACAAGTCCCTTGTTTCTTCCCTAGGTTTGCCCAGGCATTTGTTTGATCATGCGATGGAGGTGCAACGCGCACTTGGGCTCGTGCGGTCTGCACGACCAGTGCACATCACCTCCATCTTTTCAGATTTCTTCCAGGATTTTTGATGTGGCGTGCGATAGGCTTTGTGACACGTATAATTGCCCGTGCGATCCATAAAATCCACTACACAACCCCTTTTTCATTGCTTTCCCTTGTTCGGTTTTCCATACATGCATTCCTATAAAAACATCAAAAACAACAAAAGATGACAAAAAACAAATAAAGAAACTTGGGTTGCCTCCCAACCAGCGCTTGATTTAATGTCGCGGCACGATGATACTACCTCAATCCTTAATTATTCTTAGGGTTGGCGATGGTGTTGCTAGGCAACATCCCTTTCATCCTTGGGTTCATTTGGCTTGAGAGGGACCTCAAGATGCTTGATTGTAGCGCTGTGGGAGCTCACAGTTTGGTGAAGTGTTGAAGCCTCACTCTTTAGTTCACTTACTCCTGAATTTGTGGTGTCCACCTTCTTAAGAACCAAGGACAACATGTCCTCTAACTTGGATTGGCCGAGGTTGCTTGTGCCAAGTTGGCAGAGAGAATCAGATTAGTTTGGGGGGATGTAAGGATTAGAACTCCGGTGATTGAAGCGATCACCATCCTTGTCTCTATCACGCCAATTGCCATCCCTCTCTTTGTCTCTAATCCAACCTTGATTCTCCTCCCATGGGCGATAATACCCAGGGCAAGAACCTGCCGACACAAAGCATAGCTTACCATCAACCTCAGTCATAAGCTCCACATCACTCACTTGAATCTCCGGTGTACTCACTGCATTCACCTTCTTAACACCACCAGCTCCCATGACATGTTTGGCCATCAAGTCTAGTTGTGTCATCATATTGGCTATTGTCTCATCATGCTCCTCCTCTTTCCTTCTTATCTCATTTGATAAGATTGTTGAGGGTGTTCCTGAATTTGGCACCTCTGCCTCTCTCGTGTGCCAAGGTTGGTTAGTCTTGGTCATTCGTTCTATTAGCACCGAGGCAATGGGGAATTCTAGATCCATAAAGGTTCCACCTCCAAGGTTATCAACCACTGACTTGTTCATGGAGTTTAATGACTGGTAGAAGCTTTGGAGCAACACATTGTCTAAAAACCCATGGTTTGGGCATAAGATATATTTCTTTTTGAACCTCAATCAAGCCTCATGTAAGGGTTCATAGAGAAGTTGCCTAAAATTGATAATTTTTTCTCTTAGTTGCATCATTCGAGATGGAGGAAAGAATCTCGAGGTAAATGCCTTAACTAACTCGGCCCAAGATATGATAGAGTCATCTGGCAATTCTTCCAACCACGTCGTGGCTTCCCCCGTCATGAAAATAGGGATTAGGCATAGTCGGATGGACTCTTGGGAGATATGTTGGAAGATGACCGGTTGGCAAATCTCCACAAAATTTTGAATATGCCGGTTGGCGTCCTCATGTGCGGCTCTACCAAATAGCCCTTTCATTTGGATTAAGTAGAGCATAGTGCTTGTCACATGGAAGACAGCACTTCCCACCGTGGGGGGGTAGGCGGATTGCACCTACACCTCCTTGTATCATAGGCTCGGTAGCATTGGCATTATCGAAGCCACGATTGCTCTCATTATCATTGGCTCTGTCCATACCTAGACTACTCAATCAACACAAACAACAAAAAGTAAAAGCAAACAATAACTCTCAAGTTAACTTCAAAACAATAATCAAAAATTAGCTCACACTCAAGTCCTCGGCAACGGCGCCATTTTTTATGAACGCTCAAATCATGCTCTCCGATTAGTAGGCCATGGCGATCTTACAGCAAAACCAAATTTATAAACCCAACGGATATCGGGGTCATACCTAAGGGACTTCACTTAGCCAACTAGAGATTGTATGAGTTGATTTCAAGGTGAGAGTAATTTCTTAAACAAAAAGTAAAAGGATGGGGGGATTGGGAAAGTTGTCACTACTAACACAATTCAATAAAAAGTAATAAAACTAAAGATGGGTGTACCAAGTGATTTAGAAGACTAGGGATGCATATCCGATTGGGCATTAGCTATAGGATGGTCATAGATGTGAAATTCTATCTCTCGATCAACATCCACATTTTCGATAATTTCGGTTAGAACATCATCGGTGTGATAAACAATTAACCAACATTAGCTTGGGGAGGTCATCCTATTTCTAGCTCGGACCCTTAAATGGGAGATTCCTGTGATTAGAGCTATTTCTAGCCTCCAATATAGATGGATACCCAAGTACCCACTAGCAATTTCACATCCACAACTATGAAATTCTCTCCCGAGCAATCACATAGCTAAGTAATGTAAATTAATGTTTGCAACCACCAATTTTAGGATCAAAACTTGGTGAAATAACTAGACCCATGTCAAATAGGCAATTATAAAGGTGAATTAACAACACCCACACCCATTAGCTAAGCACCCATCATCAATACACCCCTAGACAAGAGAATTTAGCCATTCATAGTAGGAGAAGAAGAGATACCATCTGGGTAAGACAAATTCCCATCCATTAAAGTTGAATCTCAAGTTCTAGAATCAAATTAGGCACAAAATTGTTAACCAAGAGATTTAGATTGAAACCCTCTTCTCAATAGAGATGGAAAATTGTTTACAAAGCAAAAACTATCCTCTAAGAATCAGGTATGAAGTATTGTATATACAAATTTAGCCTAAAATGGCCTTTTATATGTTCCCAAGTCATCATATAAAATTAGGAAAAGTTTGCCCTTCGGGAGGTGTGCAACGCGATGTGCGGTTCACACATCACGATGTGCACATTGCACACCTGCTTTAAATCGACCAGTAACTTCAGCTGAAATTGTGGGCTTCGTGCGAAGGTGATGCATTTCACACCATGGAATGTGCACGTCATACAGCGACTGCACTTCTTAGCAGAATCTTTAGCAACTTTAGTGGCTTCATGCGGAGGAGCTGCGAACTGCACCTCGGCTTGTGCGTGTCGCACAGCCACCATATTTGGTTCAGATTCTTCAGCTTTTCTCAACTCTTCACACTTAGCTCTTTTTTATCTCTTTTTGGGTCCATATCCTTGTTCTTCATCTTCTATCAAAAGTACCTGCATAGACATCAATAAAGGCCATAAGAACCTCTAAATCAATTCAAAACATAGAAATAATTCATGGATATAGGTTCAATAAGTTGGTAGATTATCGACTTATCATCGTACATCGCATTGCACCACTCCCAAGTGGCATTTTTTCAAGTGACATTTTGGGAAGCTTCTAAAACCCAATTTGGGTAGTGTACCTGATAGTTTTTGACACATTATTGAAGATTTTTTAGCATAGAAAGGCAAGGAAGATAGAGAGTGTACTTGTATTCTCTTCTCCTTCTACCTTGAGAATTCATCATTTTTCTACCAAATTACCTTGGATTTGGATATTGGCATAACTATGAATGAAAATTTGAATTACCCAATTGGTTTAATCTCTTATTTTCTTAGTATGAGTGGCTAATTTTCTTGTCTAAAGGTATATGTATGATGGGTATTTGAATTTGGGTGTGGGTCTTTCTTATTTGTGTTTATAACTGATAAATTGACATGGGTCTTTAGAATTCCTCAAGTTTTAATGCTAAAATTAATGGTTGCAAACATTGGTTGAATTTAATTGTGTTCTTGCTTGAAAGAGGGGTTCCTAATTTGGACCAAAGTCGATAGTGGAAATTTAAGGTTTCCACCTTAGATTGAGGCTAAAAATAGCTTAATCGATGTAAACTCTTATCTAAGAGTCTAAGCTAGTGTAACACCCTAGAAATACTAAGCCTAGAACCAGCTAAAAAATCCTAAGTGTGAAACTATTCAAGTGTCAGACATGATCCACGAGCCAGATCCATGAGTTGTGGAATAGTCCACGAGCTGTGGACTGAGCCTGTGGAATCAGATCAGAGACCAGATGATTTGGTCTGAGAACCACGAACACTGTCTATGGATCGTGGATTAATCCACGACCCATGGATTGGGTCCGTGGAACTCAGACCTGAGGCCTACTATTTCTCAGAGAACCACGAACTGGTTCTACAGACCGTGGAATGATCCACGAGTCATGTACTCGGTTCATTGATATTACACCTGAGGCTCGACAAAAAGGCTAAAAATAACGACAGGGTTTCTACAGGACGTAGAAGCATGTACGAAGCATAGAACCTGTCCGTGGAACCTGAGTCACGAATTTTTCAGCAGATTTCTTTTATTTTTCTAGGGGTGTTTTGGACTTTTCCTATCTCTTTTTAGGCCTAAGTTATGTCCTTTTACTTCCTCTAAGACTAATTAATAAGTCAAAAAGTACCTAAATCTCCATTCTCCCAAAAAAATCATCTGACACTTAGAAAAATAAAGAAAAAAAGCGACGATTTTTCTCAAGAACAAGCAAGAGGTATTCTTCAAGCTCAGCCCCAAAAACCCAAAGCTTTCACCATAGAACCTTCTTCCAGGTATGTGGGATTTCATCTATGGACCCTTTCACCCATTGAGACCCTAGATTCAGTCTGGTTCTTCAGTTTTCAATGCATATGTTAACTGAATCTAGGGACTCAATGGGTGAAAGGGCCCATAGATGTGTCTATGTACATATGTACAGAATTCAGTAACCATAGCATGTGTTAATTTTAGTCCTTATAATTTATACTTGCTAGTCAGATAATTTAGTTAGTCATACTTCATGATTTGAATGCCTTCAGTTTTCAGTATTATTGTGCATTCTCAGTTATATCAGTATTTGAGCTATCCAGTATTTCAGTTTGCATTCATTTCTTATATATTAAGTTAGGAGTAGACTTAGCACCAAGTGGATGAAGGGATAAAGGCTCACCCGTCAGTTTAGGCTGAGACCTTTAGTAGAAGTCCTCGAGTCCCAGAACTATGGCGCTAATGTAGATTCTAAAGGGGTCACCCATTAGATTAGGAATGACACCCTTATCCCTTGTGGACATCAGTTTAGTGGATCCACGTCAGATTTATTTGTACCCTTGGCAAGGTATGAACACCCTCACAGCTAAGGTTACATTAGCCCCATATTTAGCTCAGCTTGGGGTATATCAATTAATAGTAGCTCCCACAGTTCAGATTCATTACTTGCATTGACCTTGCATTCAGTCTTTCAGTTATTCAGTTCAGCATGTTACAGTACACGATTTACTACTTTGTCATTGCATCCAGTTTATCTCTCAGATCATGCTTCAGCATATATTTCCTTTTTCAGTATTCATGCTTTATAGCTTTGCATATATCCTGCATGCTCAATACATTCGAAGTACAAATGCATACTTTTGTGCTATATCTTATCATGATGTAGGTTCAGGCGCCCAGCATACAGACCATGTTTAGTGCAACTTTCCAGTCCTTACTCAGCAGCTCAGTGGTGAGTCCTCATAGTACGAGGAAAATAGTTATACTTATTCATTCCAGTCTTATATTTTAGTGTTCAGACTTTTAGAGTTAGCTGCGGGCTTATCCCTGCAACTCTCTTCAGTTAGAGGCTTTCAGACATAGAACTAGAATCAGCTTTTGGGTTGTCAGCTTTACTTTCAGTCTTACTACATTCTTAGATATTTATATATATTCAAATATGCTTGGATATTTTTTCAATCTAATTATTTAAACCAGTTTAGCTTCCGCACAGATTGTATTTGATTTAAAAATGCATAGACATGCTAGACCATGGGTTAGCTTGGGGTCATCGTGACACTAAGCACCGGGTTTCATCTAGGGTGTAGCCTCGGGGCTTGACAGCTAGAAATAGTATGACTTTCCCAAGCTTGTATTGGCTGGTTTGTGTTGAACCCATGGTGCTTGATCAAAGACCATTGGATATATGTTTGGAAGATCAAGAGATTGACAAACATGACTAAAACCAGTGCTACTCATATCATTTATTGAGAATTTGCATAATTAAGCAAGTACCCTAACCCCCGTTTGAATCCCATCGAAAACATATCCCTACTCGTCCTATCATTTGAATACAACTCTCTTGTTTATGTTGCTTTTTATTTCGAATTGCGATATAGTTGATTTCTCAATTCCTTGTTCCCCCTAATTTTTTACTTTTATTTTATTGGGCATTTACTCTCTTGGTGAATATTATTTCGACTATCTCTTGGTGTATCATCATATCCACTCTCTATGGGATCGGCTCTGAACCACCTCCTATTGGAGATTGTTTTTTAGTATTATCAGTTTTTCCCTCCACTCACAAGTGACAGTTTCATCTTTGAAGCATTCCATGGACATATTATCTTACAATCTACCTAGAAATCAACAAAAACAAAAAAATAGTGAAGAAAGAAAATACTAAAAGCAAGATAAATACTTGGATTGCCTCCAAAGAAGTGCTTGGTTTAACATCACAACTCGACAGGGGTACCTCATAACCATGGTTTGTCAAGGTAAGTGACTCCTATGAAAGTGACCTCTTCTGGGACAACTAAATATTGCTTTACCCTCTGGCCGTTCACTTTAAATCTAGACCCATTTTCCACTTCAAGTTCAATCAATCCATTTGAGAAGGTTTGTGAAACTTTAAAATAGTCAAACCACTTAGACTTCAATTTGTCTGGGAATAGGCGAAGCCTAGAGTTGAATAGAAGCACCCAATCTCCGAGATAAAATTCTTGCTTCAATATTTGTTAGTCATGAAAGTGCTTCATTTGAGCTTTGTAGAGAGATGCACTCTCATAGTCCCACATCCAAAATTCACCAATTTCGTTAAGATCCTTGACCCATGCATGAGCAGCCTTATCCCAGTTTAAATTCAACCTATTTAACGCCCACATGGCCTTATGCTCCAATTCTATGAGAAGATGCAAAGCTTTACCAAACACTATTTGGTATGGAGACATGCCAATAGGAGTTTTGTAAGTGGTCCAATAAGCCCACAACGTGTCATTCAATTTTCGTGCCTAATCCGTTCTATTGGCATTCACCATTTTTGTGAGAATGGACTTGATCTCCCTATTGGACACTTCAACTTGCCCGCTTGTCTGCGGATGGTAGGGAGTGGCAACCTTATGCTTAACACCATACTTCTCAAGTAAAGCAGTAAACAACTGGTTGTAAAAGTGGGATCCCCCATCACTAATGATAGCATGGGCATGCCAAATTGAGAGAAGATATGCTTCCATAGAAATATCGTAATGCTCTTCCCTTTGTTATTGGGCAAGGCCACTGCTTCTACCCACTTGGACATAGAGTCAACAACAACTAGGATGTAAGTATTTCCATAAGAGGTTGTAAATGGTCACATAAAGTCAATTCCCCATACATCAAATAATTCAACCTCCAAGATCAAAATCAATAGAAGTTCATGGTGATGAGAAATGTCCCCCTCACATTGACATTGGTCACAATGTTTCACTAGATCATGAGCATCCTGATGGAGAGTCGGTCAATAGAATCCACTTTGCAAAACTTTCGAGTTTGTTCGCATACCACCATGATAACCACCAACTGGTGATGAGTGGCATGCCTCAAAAATGGGCATCATTTCCACTTTTGGAATGCATCTTTGAATCATACCATCTGCATAAATTTGGAAAAGATAGGGCTCGTCCTAATAAAACTTCCGAACGTCTTGTAGAAACTTTTTCATCTGATGAAAGATCAAACCTTCTGGTATTACATTACTTGCCAAGAAGTTTGCAAAATTAGCAAACCAAGGTATAAGTTCATGAGATGCCACCAAGATGTGCTTGTCAGGGAATGCATCATTTATTTCAAGTTCCCAATAGGTTTTCCTTCCTCTTCTAATCTAGAGAGGTGGTCTGTCACTTGATTTCCACACCCTCTATGATCTTTCACCTCAAAGTCAAATTCTTGCAGTAATAGGACCCATCGGATGAGCCTTGTCTTGTCATCCTTCTTAGCCATGAAATATCGAATAGCGGCATAATCTTCATGTACCACTACTTTGGTCCCTAACAAGTATGCTCAAAACTTCTCAAATGCAAAAACAATTGCAAGCAATTCTTATTCAGTCATTGTATAGTTTATTTGGGCTTCATTTAAGGTTATACCAGCATAGTAAACTGGATGAAATAGTTTGTCCCTCCTTTGACAAAGCATATCCCCCATAGCTACCCCACTGGCATCATACATTAGGTCAAATGGTTTTGACCAATCAGACACAATAATGATAGGGGCTGAAGTTAGCTTCTCTTTCAAATTAAGAAATACTTTCATGCAGCTATCATCAAAGTCAAACTTACCTTTCTTTTCAAGCAATTTACACAAAGGATGGGCTATTTTTGAGAAATCCTTGATGAATCTCCTATAAAAGCCAGTGTGACCCAAGAAGTTGTGTACCCTTTTACGATTTTTGGAGGAGGTAGCTTGGAGATGACCTTAATATTATCTTGGTCCACTTTAATTCCCTTCTCGGATATCTTATGACCCAAAAAAATGCCTTTTTTAAACATGAAGTGGCATTTTTATCAATGGAGAATCAAACTAATTTCTTCACATCATTTTAGCACATCCATCAAGTGATATAAACAATCTTCAAATGAGTCCCCCACAATCGAGAAATCATCCATGAAGATTTGCATGAAGTCTTCTACTATATTTGAGAAGATTGACATCATACACCATTGGGGAGTAGTCAGGCCATTGCAAAGTCTGGATGGCATTCTTTTGAATGCAAAGGTTCCATAGGGACAAGTGAAGGTTGTTTTATCTTGGTATTTGAGGGAAATTGAAATCTGGTTATAGCTTGAGTACCCATCAAGAAAATAATAATATCCTCGTCCGGCTAGTAGATCAAGCCTTTGGTCTATGAACGAGAGAGGGAAGTGGTCCTTCTCCATCCATGCATTGAGCTTCCTATAATCCATACACACCCTCCATCATGTCACCGGTCAAATGGCTATCATTTTATATTTTTCATTTGGTACAATAGTGATACCTCCTTTCTTTGCCACGCATTGAACTGGACTGACCTACGTGTTGTTGAATACTGGAAATACGACCCCTGTGTCCAGCCATTTTATGATTTCCTTTCTGACCACCTCTTGCATAGGTGGGTTTAGTCTTCTTTGATGTTCAATATATGGTGTGCAATTTTCTTGGAGATTAATCTTGTGTGTGCAAATACCTAGGGGTATGCCAATTATATAAGCTATAGTCCACCAAATTGCCCTAATGTGCTTCCTTAATACATCAAGGAAGACTTCCACTTGAGTTTCTTCTAACTTATTGGAGATGATTACCGGTAGAGTTTCATTAGCACCTAGATACACATACCTCAAGTTGGATGGCAAGGGTTTAAGTTCCAACACCGGTGGTTCAATGAATGAGGGTTTAGATGAGGGAGATTGCCAGTTCCTTAGATCAAGATCAACTTTCTCTGGAGGGTAATCATAGGAGCCCAATCCAGCCAAGGCATTACACACTTCCTCGTATTCCTTGATATCATCACAATCATGATTCAAAAAAACAACCTCCAATGATTCTTCCAAAAATCTTTTATTCTATTAATTTGGAACACAACTTGCAGATCATAGGGTTGCTTCATTGATCTACACACATCAAAGGTTGTTTGTTCGTCATTCATTGAAAACTTAATTTTCCCAAATTTAACATCAACCAATGCATGACATGTAGTCAAGAATGGATGCCCCAACATTATTGGTATCTCAAAACCACTGGTGCAATCAAGTATCACAAAATCCATTGGGTAAATAAGTTGATCTACCCTCATGAAAATGACATAAGAGATCCCAACAGGGTATCTCATTGTTCTGTCCACCATAAGCAATTTAATTCTTCTTGGAGTGGGTGCACCAAGTTCCAACTTTTTGAATGTGGCAAAAGACATCAAATTAATACTTGTGTTTTCATCACATACAATCTTTGCCAATTTATGCAACCCATTTGTACCACACACGGTGAAAACCCCATGATCATCGAGATTGATTAAAAAATGGTTTGTCATTATGGCACTACATCGAGGAGATAATCCAACTACTCCATGTTCCATAAGACCTTTCTTGGCATATAACTCTTTTATAAATATTGCATAGATGGATATTTGGGTGAGGTCCTCTTTCATTGGAACATTGATTGAGATTTTCTTTAACATGGAGTCAAACCCTTTAGGTTGATCATCTTCTTTCCCTTGTATCAAACATTGTGGGAAAGGAGGAGGGCATTTAGGAAAAGGCTTGTACACCTTGTGAGTCTTGTTCTTTCGACTCTTGGTCTCCTCAACACTACTGGACATAGCTTTTCTACTCATAGGAATGAATGCTACAAAACTCTTATCACTCGTAGATCTTAATAGAACATCTTCAACAAGCACCTTCGTACTCTTTACATTTTTTTCACACTTGATTTGAGAGGCCAGCCAATTCATTATTTCTTCAAGAATTTTGATGGAGATAGAGTGGGATGTTACGGTTTGAGTGAGGGATATAAGATCATGTTTTAGCTCACGAATACCTGTATCGGCTGACACCACCCTCTCTAATACTTTCTAGAGCATGCCTTTAATTTTTCATTCAATGGATTCCTCTATTCTCTTCCTATCTTCCTTTAAGACTACTGATGACATTCAAAAGCACTCTCTCAAAGGAGGTGGTAACGAACACCAAGCAAAACAAGTAAGTAACCCAACGGTATATTGTGGTCGAATCCATAGAGAACGGGATGATGGTTTGCCACTAAATGTCAAAATTTAATTCACTAGAGTGAGCAATTGTTCAAGCAAATAAAAGTAAAAGTGGGGGGGAAAGGTTTGGGAAAACAATTTGTAAGGTGACAAAAGCAGACATAAACACAATTTGAGTAATCAAGAGAAGGAAAACTAAGGGTGGGCTACCGATGGGTTCTTAATATGGGATAGGGGTCGATCAATCAAATAAACTTTCAGTTAAGAGAATGGTAAGCTTCTAGTTTTTCAACCCATTAAGCATATGTACTATGTTCTTTATTCAAGCCCCATTGTTTAATCATCAAGCCAACCAACTAACACTTGGGTGAGTCAAACTATCTCTAGATTGACTTTTAGATGAGTATTTCCTATAATCAAACTATTTCTAGCCTTGATTTATGGTGGAAATCACAAATCCCCACTATTGAATTCTTACCCAATTCATGAACTCCTCTTTCAAGCAAGTACAAAATTAGTAAACTAAATTAATGTTTGCAACTATCAATTTTGTAATTAAAACATGAAGAATTCAATAGACCCATACTCAATAATCGATTATAAGCATAATTAATCAACACCCATTCCCAACTTCAGACACCCATCATGCACACATCCCTAGAATAGAATTTAGCTACTCATATTAAACGAACAAGAGAAGAAAACAATTGGGTTTCCCAAAATTCTATTCATTATGTAAGCTAAGTTCAAATTCCAAGATCCAAATTGTTTACAAATGATGTTTTTCAATGAGGAAGAAGAAGAAAGAATGTGTACTCTCTCAACTCTTCCTCGGGAAAGTAAAAACTGATGAATAATTCTTATTACAAATCCCAAAAAGGGTTTTAAAACATTTCCAAATACATCACACATAATTGGACAAAATTGCCCTCCGAGGCATGTGCGATAGAAGTGCGAAGGCACCTGCGATCTCCCCTTGTGGTTTGTAGATCGCAAGTGACCATATTCTCAGGCAGTAGAGTCCAGTAGTATGCAAGTCAGCTGTGGGGGGATGGGCGATTGCCCTTGACAAAGTATGGTGCACATGTTAGTGACTGCTCATGCAGTTTCTGATCCTCCATGTGCGATCGCAGATGTCTCCTTGCAACTCGCACATCACTTCGCCTCTCTTAACAGATTTTTCCCCTTCTTATCACCTTCGTACTTTAACTCCATTTTTAGCTCTTTGGGTTCAAATCCTTTGCTTTCTTCATTTGGCCAAGAGTACTTACATTTACGTTAATAAAGGCAATAAGTACCTCTAATTCTCATCAAAACATAGCAATAATTCATGAATAAAGGCTCATTAAGTTGGTAGATTACCAACTTATCAAACCCCTAAACTTGAACTATTGTTTGTCCTCAAGCAAGACACACACAATGTATGGAATAAAATAGGTTCTCAAAACACAAGGGTTGTACACAAGATTATATTGACTCAAAAACTTAAGAAAATACAAACAAAACACTCAAAGCGAGAAGACTCAACTATGATGTTTATCTCAATTAGTATCACCATACTCTCAAGGCAAGTAATAATTTCAAAACTTTTATCAAAAGGATTCATTTTTCATTCAAAAGAAGGGGATCTGCTATTCAAAACAATATTATCAAGCTTCTCAAGTCATTAGCATTGACCTTCAAGGTTTTCCTCGAGATTCACCACACAACTTATTTTATTCATTCCTGTTCATTGAAATAAAAACTTCATTATTCACTTCAAGTATGTGATACCACTCACCACAAGAGAGAATCCCACTCACCATAATGCAATTCATAATAAAGGGATTATAAGAGAACCAAAGAGACTCTTACTTTCTTAAAGAAGTTCGAATGCATATGCATTAAACCATAGGCTTTCCCTTCATGTACTATGCCACTAATGTAGAGTTACCAAGCTCGAAATCACTAAGGACTTGCGGGCAATGATGTTAGCTAGGGTTAAGGTGAGGATTACATTTGTCTCAAGTGACTAAACCTCCCTAACACTACTTGTGATCATTAAAAGCATCGCTCACATCTTTAAATATTAACTTCACCATATTTCTCCCTCACACAACCTAAGATTCCATTTAACTTTATTCATTCAGCAACCTTTTGTTACACTCATTCGGTAGCACCAATTTCTTCTTTCTTTTCCATTCATTCTCTACATGGAGCATTTTTAAAACAATTTTCATTTTAAGCATAAGGTGCTACCTTGCATTGAGTACAACTCCTTTTCTTCTCCACATTTTATGCATACACCCCCAAACTTAGGCTTTTGCCTATGTTAACACTTTAATTCCCCCTCCCCCCCAAACTTGGGCTTTTAGCCTACATTTTACATTTTAGCTATTAGCAAGGATGGGTGCAAAGATAGAGGATTCAAAAAGGGTTAAGGTGTCTAACAAGGTGTCAAAGAAAAGTCACACGCTCAAAGGGGCTTACTAGGATCAATGTTAAGGGAAGTCAATTTGAGTGAAGTGGCTACTCAAAAAGGGCCTAAGGTTATCTTCCAAGCTTTGTGATGTCTATGATTTTTCCTTGAATCATATTCGGGGAAAGTTCTAGACAACACATAAATACTAGAATGAAGTAAAATATTGCCACACTAGGCATCACAACATAAGAGTTTCACAATTAGTCTCAAAATCAATTGGGACAAATGACTTTTGACAAGCTATTCTGAGTTCTACACACTCGTTTATGAATCAATCAAGCCAAATGGGGAATGTGAAAGTCATGAAAAGAGAATAAATTTAGCAAAAATCATTTTCCCTGATTTACTTCAATTTGCAAATTTCTTGCCGAGAAAATTTTTGGTGGGGCCATTTCTAGATAAGCACAATACAGACTCAATTTAACACTGAAACTTGGCATTTTTTCTTAAGAAAGTTGCCTCTCAATCTATCATAGGGAAACACCAACCCAGTTCAACACAAAAATTAAACAAAATAAAACATTTGCTCCTTGGGAAAGAACCGTGGTATGAAGAAAAACTTCAAAGTTTATTCAACTAACCTAGTATTAACAAGGCAAAAAAAGAGTTAAGCGCTTGTGGATCAATTTGGAGAACAATCCTGGCATAGGCACTAAGCACGTTTGCAAGGCATGGGTAGTGAAATAATTATGCATGTAGGACTGATAACGCTCAAACTACACCTCAATTTAAGAAGCGTAAGCGATCGTTGTCAAATATATAACCCAACAAGGTTGGGGTCGAATCCCACAGAGAATATGGTGATGATTAAGACTTTAGTGAAGTAGATGACTAGTCATCTACTTCACTAAAGTCTTAATCATCACCATATTCTCTGTGGGATTCGACCCCAACCTTTGTTGGGTTCTTTACTTGACAACGATCGCTTACGCTTCTTAAATTGAGGTGTAGTTTGAGCGTTATCAAAAAGTGGCGCCGTTGCCGGGGAATACGGTTTTTGATTAAGTCTAGTGTGTTTATTTGACTCTTAGTCATATTTTCCTGCTTTTATTTTTGTTTGTTGTTTTTGTTTTTGGACAGGGTACAGATTTGTGCATGCCAAGTACCCGAAGCTCGGGTACTTCAATATTACCTTACGATCCCGAGCTTGCGAGAACATTAAGGCTCAATATGGCCGCACAAAATGAGGCAGCAAGGATCGCTGCGAACTGCAGGCCCAACAAAATCTGAATGCTGGTGGTCTGCAGGATGATGGTGTACGGAATGATGAGGAGCTCGATTTAGATGGAGCTGGCGCTACGGGCGCCATTATTGTTCCACCGCTACCGCCCGGAGCAAAGTTCAATATCACTAGCACGATGATCCAGTTGCTGAATTTGAGAGGTGTGTTCCGCGGTGTTGCTGGTGACGATGCAAATCAGCACTTGATGAACTTCGTGGGCATCTGCAAATCGTTCGAATTGCCAGGAGTGAGTCAGACAGCGATCAGGCTCAGATTGTTTCCGTGGTCTCTGTCTGATGAGGCAGCATTGTGGTTGACGGAGCTGGCCCCCGACTCTATCGCAATGTGGGGCGAGTTGAGAGGAGCTTTCCTAGAAAGGTTCTTTCCTCCCTCTCGGATGATACAGTTGAGGGACGAAATCAGCAACTTTAGGCAGCAACCGCATGAAGCACTGCACGAGACTTGGTTGCGATTTAAGAAGAAACTGACACAGTGCCCCAACCATCAGCTGAACAACGAGTTCCTAATGCAGACATTCTACAGGGCACTAAATTCGGCTACCAAGCCAACATTGGATAACGCAGCAGGTGGAGCGTTTATGGGTCGCACTTTTGCCGACGCCACAGCTATTTTGGACAGGCTCACCAAAACCAACAGGGCCTGGCATACACGAGATTCAGAGGTTGCAGCTAGCACCTATACCATTGGTATGTCAGCAGAGCAGCGTAGAAAAGAGGAGGAGCGCAACCAAGACATGGCGCATCTGAACACACAGTTGGATCTCCTGACAAGGCACTTGACGTCAGGAAGTATAGAGAAGGTGCAAGTTGTGGGTTCCCAAGGTATAGAGACTGAGGACGCGAATTACGTGGGGGGTTTCCAGGCCAATGGCCAAGGAAACCAAAGTCGGAACTATCCAAACCACTATGAGAATGGTGGCTACAAAAATCGCGACCAAGGAAGCTGGAGGAACAACACCGATAGAGGTGGGTTGTATATACCACCTGGCAATCGGGACAAAACTGGCAGCGAAACTGAGACGTCCAAACTTGAGAACATGATGGCGAAGATGCTGCTTAAGGTGGAATCAACGGACTCTGGGGGAAAGGCAATACGGAATGAGTTATCAACATTGAGTCTGGTAGTGGAGTCACACTCAACCGCGATCAAGCAACTAGAGCAGCAAGTGGGTCACATCTCGGCATCTCTAAACCCAAGGAAAATAGGTACTTTGCCGAGCGACACCACTCATCCGCAGAATGATGCAAGCTGTATGCGATCACCACAAGAAGCGGAAAAGTATTACCAGAATCACATCCGGTAATTCATGCTCAAGATGATAGTGCGGATGATAAAGAGGCGGTAGAGGAGGAAACGCCAAAGCCCGCAGAGAAACGCAAGGAAGCTGAAAAGCTTCCAACTATGATGTTTTGACACCCACCCCCTTTCCCCCAGAGGTTGAAGAAGAAAGCTGACGATAGTAAGTTCCTGAACTTCATGACCATGTTAAAACAGATTTCAATAAACATACCATTGGTGGAAGCTCTGGAACAAATGCCCGGTTATGCCAAGTTCATGAAGGACTTGATCACAAAGAAGAGGACGGTAAGTTTTGAGCCGGAAGACAACCTCCATCACTGCAGCGCTATTTCCTCTAGATCATTAGTGGAAAAGAAAGGAGATCAAGGTGCGTTCACTGTTCCATGTACTATCGGAAAGCTCAACTTCGAAAGAGCTATGTGTGATCTTGGTGCTAGTATCAATTTGATGCCGCTAGCAGTGTATAACAAATTGGGTTTGGGAGCTCCTAAACCAACGTCCATGAGAGTGATGATGGCTGACCGTTCGGTAAAGCGACCCGTAGGGATCTTGTCTGATGTGCTAATAAAGATCGGTAAGCTTATCTTCCCAGCTGACTTTGTAATTTTGGATTGCGAAGTGGACTTCGAAGTTCCCATAATCTTGGGACGACCATTCTTAGCTACGGCGAGAGTGTTGGTTGACATGGAGAAAAACGAGCTGACCTTCCGATTGAACAATGAATTGGTCAAGTTCGATGTGTCCAAATTGATGAAGCAACCAAGTGACATGAGGGTGGTCGCGGTCATCAATGCTATTGAGGAAGCTCCTGCGGATGTGCACATTGAGGAGAAGTGTTTGGTCGAGACGCTAGCTGTTGTGAGAAGGATGCCGCGAAAAGAGAAGCATGTTGTGGAAAGCGGTGTAAATAGCTCAAGGAAACAAAAACACCGCAAGAGAATCTACAAGGAAAGAGCGAAGAAGCGGTTACGACTAGCTGCGGAGCCAACGAAAGAAGAAGTTGGACAGCAACATCGAATCAGCAGCGCGTGCAAACACTCCATCGAGTTCTCTTGTTTTGGAGACCCTGGCGGTCTCCAACAGCATTCCAGAATCTGAGTCATATCGACTTCACAGGTATTCCTTTATTCTCACAGTTTTTAGCTTTCATATCTATGCATTGGGGACAATGCATGAGTCTAAGTTGAGGGTGTGGGGAAACCTGTGAGTCACCACCGAGGGTTTTTGTTGCCGATTTCTTTTCCCTCCGGTGTGCTATCTAGTAGAACCGGCATGTTTAGGTTGTTGTTTTAAATTATTTTTTTTTGTCTATAGCAAAGCATGCGATTTCTTAGCAAACGAAGCCCCTTTAAAAATTTTATGGTTTTGAGCTTATGTTGAAACGATTGACTGTCTGGATCCTTGAATGTCATTGTGTGAATATGATTAGAATGAGTATGCTTAAGCCGTGCGGTTGTTTGATAGTTGGTAGCGATATAGTTTCTTGGTGCTAAGAGTGTGTGAGATTAATTGTTATAAATTCTTACTCTGTGTATGCATCTAGAACTTGCCCGGTCTATTTTGTTAAGTTTGAAGTTGGTTGCTTAGGAAAGGATCACAGGCCCTTTTTGTATGCAGTCCACTTAACCTAAAAGACCGTCCAAATATAAATAATCCCTTTGATCCCTGTTTGAGCCATAATTGATCTTATTCTTTCAATAACCTGTCACCGTTCCTGTTTAACTTGAATCCCTATTTTGGCCCTGGTCCTTCCTTGGACATCGTGCACCTCAACTCAGGCAATCAGCCTAAGTTGAGGGTGGCTACTATAGAGGTAAACCCTGTTTTGGCCCTGGTCCTACCAATGGACATTGTGCACCTTGACGTAGGCAATCAGCCTAAGTTGAGGGTGGCTACTACAGTGGTAAAGGAGAACAAAAAGAAGATGGAGATGATTGTTGTTGAATAGAATGAAAATCCGGGTGTGCGCCTAAGAAAAGAAAAGAAAAGAAAAATAAAGAAAGATGAAAAAGATCAAAAAAGAAACAAAAAGAATTGTCAATAAAGAGGTCGCACCTGTATCTAGAATCAAGGAAATAAAAAGGTGAATAAGGATGGATAAAGTGAAGTTATGTGGTGATAAGATGTAAATGGTTCCAAGGAGGGCTTAGTCACTAACCCCTAAATGTATCATACCTGCACCCGAAGCCTCATTACAAGCAAATACAAGTCCTGTAGTGATCCTAAGTAGCTTTCTGAAGAACCGAAATAGAATAGTAAGGGCAAGCCTATGGTATCGCATGTGCATTGTTTGAAATCGTTTGTGAGTGTGAGCGCTTACCTAGTCCCCAATCTTGTGTGTGGGATTTCTTTGTGGTGAGGGCACCAAGATGTCTGTATTGTCTATTGATTGTTAGGATAGCTGCGTATGTGTATGCATAATATTCTATCATATCGGAATGACATGTTTGGATCCTTGCAAGTTAGTGTTTCATACATTTGTGTGCTACAAGGGAGCTTGATTTAATTGCATAAGTTTGAATGACCATGAGTTGCTATAGACATGAGTTTGTGTTCTTAGTAGAGTCGTATTATTGTTTTATGTTATGTTGCTTGAGGATAAGCGAACGTTTTAAGTTGAGGGTGTTGATGTGACGCTAATTTACGTCACTTTCGACTCCTTTTTACTAAGAACAATCGTACGTTTTCAAGCAACCATTGTTGTTTTTGATGTTTTTATGTTGTATTTGTAGGAAATGGAAACAAACACGGAAACGGACGAAAATACGCGAAAAAGAGCAATCTGCCTAAGTGTGACGGCCTGAGTGACGGCCTGTCACACATGTGACGGTCCGTCACTGGGACCGTTACTCCAAGGCAGCAAAGGGACAGTGCCACTGCCTAAGGCTGACGGTCCAGGCGACGGTCCGTCAAGGCAGTGACGGTCCGTCAGCCTGACCGTCACGCTAAGGCAGTGGCTTACGTCGGCGACCCGCGTTTTGGGGATTCCTAGCCCGTTTTGGATTTGTTTTCTTTGACTCCTATAAATACCCTATGATAGGTTTATGTAATAAGAATACACCCAATAGTTTTAGAATAGTTTTTAGTCATTTTTTGAGAGCAACAACACGTTTTCGGATTCTTGAATTCGTGTTCTTGAGTCCTTGGTTTCTCTTGTTCTTGGATATTGAAGAGTGGTTTTCATTATATTGTAAGAATTTCTTCTCCTTATTATGAATGCAATTCTCTTCTCTTTTCTTTATAGCATGATTAACTAAAACTCCCGCAACTAGGGTTGTGGGAGCCATGACAAACGTAGCAATATAGATTCCGGGTAGCGTTGGGTTCGATTTATGTATTGTCACGTTGTTAATCATACATTATGTCACGTTTTCTAGTGGGTTGCAAACATTAGAACATGCCTAGGGTTAATTTGCTTGAGAAAGAGATTAAAACCGGGAAACTTGATTAACAACAAGGATTCGAGACTACCAACTCTCGTCTTAAAGATTAATGCCGTAACTGGATTAATCTACTTGATGTTAGGATTGAGAGCTAAAAAGCACATCTTTTTGAGATCGAGAAAAGATAAAAGGAAATTTGTTTATTTGGTCGAGAGACGTTTAGACGATACAATTGACGCAATCACATCGTGACACGCATATAGAAAGAACCCAGTTAAGCCTAGAATCGACATTGTTACAACGCCATGGTGACCACGTCCCTAGTTCGCATTCTCTCATACTGATTTAAACTCCTACGTTTATTATTGTTTTGTTTACAATTTGATTACAAAACCCTCCTTTTATTTACTGGAAACGATTGACGACTAGTCATCTACTTCACTAAAGTCTTAATCATCACCATATTCTCTGTGGGATTCGACCCCAACCTTGTTGGGTTATATATTTGACAACGATCGCTTACGCTTCTTAAATTGAGGTGTAGTTTGAGCGTTATCAAAAATGGTGATAACGCTCAAACTACACCTCAATTTAAGAAGCGTAAGCGATCGTTGTCAAATATATAACCCAACAAGGTTGGGGTCGAATCCCACAGAGAATATGGTGATGATTAAGACTTTAGTGAAGTAGATGACTAGTCGTCAATCGTTTCCAGTAAATAAAAGGGGGGTTTTGTAATCAAATTGTAAACAAAACAATAATAAACGTGGAGTTTAAATCAGTATGAGAGAATGCGAACTAGGGACGTGGTCACCATAGCGTTGTAACAATGTCGATTCTAGGCTTAACTGGGTTCTTTCTATATGCGTGTCACGATGTTATTGCGTCAATTGTATCGTCTAAACGTCTCTCGACCAAATAAACAAATTTCCTTTTATCTTCTCTCGATCTCAAAAAGATGTGCTTTTTAGCTCTCAATCCTAACATCAAGTAGATTAATCCAGTTACGGCATTAATCTTTAAGACGAGAGTTGGTAGTCTCGAATCCTTGTTGTTAATCAAGTTTCCCGGTTTTAATCTCTTTCTAAAGCAAATTAAACCTAGGCATGTTCTAATGTTTGCAACCCACTAGAAAACGTGACATAACGTATGATTAACAACGTGACAATACATAAATCGAACCCAACGCTACCCGGAATCTATATTGCTACGTTTGCCATGGCTCCCACAACCCGAGTTGCGGGAGTTTTAGTTAATCATGCTATAAAGAAAAGAGAAGAGAATTGAATTCATAATAAGGAGAAGAAATTCTTACAATATAATGAAAACCACTCTTCAATATCCAAGAACAAGAGAAACCAAGGACTCAAGAACACGAATTCAAGAATCCGAAAACGTGTTGTTGCTCTCAAAAAATGACTAAAAACTATTCTAAAACTATTGGGTGTATTCTTATTACATAAACCTATCATAGGGTATTTATAGGAGTCAAAGAAACCAAATCCAAAACGGGCTAGGAATCCCCAAAACGCGGGTCGCCGACGTAAGCCACTGCCTTAGCGCGACGGTCAGGCTGACGGACCGTCACTGCCTTGACGGACCGTCGCCTGGACCGTCAGCCTTAGGCAGTGGCACTGTCCCTTTGCGGCCTTGGAGTGACGGTCCCAGTGACGGACCGTCACATGTGTGACGGGCCGTCACTCAGGCCGTCACACTTAGGCAGATTGCTCTTTTTCGCGTATTTCCGTCCGTTTCCGTGTTTGTTTCCATTTCCTACAAATACAACATAAAAACATCAAAAACAACAATGGTTGCTTGAAAACGTACGATTATTCTTAGTAAAAAGGAGTCGAAAGTGACGTAAATTAGCGTCACATCAAGGACTAACCCGATCGACAAGGGCTAAATTGTCTAACACAAAAATAAAGGTCCGGCAAGGGCAATAAAAATAATATCTCAAAGCCCAACAAGGGCAACCACAAAAAATATCATAAAATAATACACCACCTCCCTACTTAAAATCAACCAATGCCCTCAATGATTAAGCATAAGATAAGTAAGGCAAAGATGCAAAGACTCCCTGTACTGGCTAATCGTCCTCCTCTTCTTCTTGCTTGACTGGCTCTGAACTAGTGTTGCCCCTCTCTAGCGGGAATGTGTGGTGTGCTGAGACTTAAAGAGCACATGTTGGAGTACCGGGTCCCGTTCATTATCAATCTCCTTATTATTGCCGCCTAAGGTCGCAAACAAATCCTCCACTAGACCCGGAACAGGGCAAGGTGCAGCCATGGCATCCTCAAAAGCAGTCAAATATGTAGCCGTCATTGGTGCCTTCCCTTTGGCCTTGTCAACATCCCTCCTAATAGCGGTCACAACATTTTCCACCACCTCCACCCTCTTGCACAGTTTGGACACACTATCCACAATTTCCTTCATAGCAGTTTTCACTGCTTTCTGGATCATACCTGGCAGCTTCTAGGCTAAAGTGTTCAGTTGGTTCTCGTGGGAGTAGGTCATGTTGACCAACTTCTGAAAACTAGTCAGGTTCGATGCTGAGGAAGAAGGTGAAGGCCTAGGAGGAATATCAGCTGTAGGATTTCTTAACTCTACGGGAGTAGGAGTACCAGAGACTAATCTAGTTGGAGAGGAGGCACTGGGCTCAAGATCAGCCTCTGAAATTTGCACACCAGAAAAGGACTGCAACTTGTGCTTTTTCATCTTAGGAGAAACAACATCAAACTTCTTCTCAATGTCAATAACCCTAGTGGCAGGGAGAGAGTTGTCAAATCTAAAATATAGGATCCCATCTTGAGCACATAACTTACTAATCAGTATGGGATAGAGGAATGAAGCTCCAGGTTGACGATCCTTTCTCTTAATTACCACTACCTCAATATCACAAAAATTCACATGCGCACCTGATATGATGGACACTACTAGAATAGCTCCCTCCCGTGTAACTTTTTGATCATTTTTAGAGGGTAGGAACTGGAAGAGGATTAAATCATACCATAAGCGTGCCTCAAAATGGATGTCCTAACGTAGAATGATGCCTTTTGTGGTAACCCACAGAGGTGTCCTAGGAGCAATTATAGAACGGGCCCAGTCTAGTGGTTTCTCCATTAGAAGGACCTTCGCCTAATATTCTAGCGTTAGATCAATCGCGTCCGCCCAGTTGATAGAGTTGGTATTCTCTGGAGTGATGTGAACCTCTTTACCTCGGACTATCACTGATTCTAAGAAAGAGAAATCATCAACATTGCCCGTATACATCATGGAGTCTTGCTTGGCTTGGTAGGAGGCATAAAACTCATGGACCACTTTGGGGTAATAATATCCCAGCACCTCTTCAAATGGGAACCATTGGCGTATAGAGAATTAGTGGCAGAAGTTGGGAAAATCATCCCCTATGGCTGCATGATTAAAACTGCATTCCAGAGTGAAGGATTTCTTTGCCTTGTCCCTATCATAGAGGGCTTTCATACCTTTCACTCCAAAGCGGATCCTCTCCTCCTCAGTAACTGGCAGGGGAGGAGGTGTTACGGTAGAAGTGGGAGTTTTATTCTTACCTTTAGTCTTTTTGGTGGAGGCGGGAGGAGCTGGGGCCTTCTTGAACTACGGCCTAAATTACCCCTGCTAGAAGACATTGTTTGCACAAGGAGATTGTGAGTACTCAAAAGAAATAGCAAAATCTTTTTGTATTTTTGGAATATTGAAAGAAGAAAAAGCCAAAAGAAGTTAGTGAAAATAAAAAGGAATTGAATGCATAGTAGAAGAAAAAATCACCAGATGGACTTCTAGCATGCGCGAGTCACATAAAAATTGCAAGTGGAAACTTACGCTTTGCAGGTGACTTCGCATATGTGAACAGTAAACTTGGTAATAGAAAGGAACAAAGGCATACGCATTGGCGATTCGCCCCTGCCAGTTTGCTGGACGCATGTTCCTTCGCCCTTTCAGGCAGTAGGCAGGTAACTTTAATCTCAACATGTGATGCCAAGTGCGTTTTGTAGGTGAAGACATGCATTTCGCATGTGGAATGCATATGGAAACAGGAAGAGTTCTTTCAACTCTTAATTTTCACATCATTGTATATGCGATTCGCAGGGCAATACCTGTGAAATACAAGTGCAAATCAATTCAAACACATAATTCATCAGGTCTAAGGCATACTCGCACTAGTTGACCAATTTATTTAAGTTATTCGAGTACTCAGACTTCCCCAAAAACTTCATACTTAAACACAACCCAACATTACGAAGCCTATGATTAACGATTTCCCTTAAGAAGGACGTTACCTCATCTCTAATCGCGATATCAAGAAATCAAGATAAACATTCAAGCACATTCAACGCGACAAGAATTTACTCTCCTCAACCAAAGGGCTCGCCGAACAATTTATAATTAATCAAAATATCACAAGGGCGTAGTGATATATTATTTCAGCCCATTTGCCCTTAAGAATGACGTCACCCAATCTATCATTGGACCAAACCATGCATCATCACAAGTGAGTTACTCAGACTTACCCAAAAACTCATAATTAAAGGCTAGAAATTATCACAAATTGCATGCATCATTCTAAATATATAATCTACCAAGATTTTCATAAGTAATAACAACAATATGCCCCAAAATTAGGGTCCTAGAAATCAGATCTCACCCAAAACTCAATATGGTAGAAATAACTAGCATTCTTTACAATTAATGTTCCCAATCTACTTAAAAATAAGGATTTAATGATAGGGAATATACCACAAGTGACGAGGAGGGATTTAAAAGCAAAAACTTAAAGCTTTTTAGTGCTTAACAATGAAGGCCCAAACTTTTTCGTCAGAAAAGTGGTTTCGACGGAAGAGATTGTGGATGAAGTTTTGGGAGATTTGGGAGATATTTGGAGAGGGAAATAGATGTTTTTGGGAGAGTTATAGGAGAAAAAAGGTTAAGGGTGACGGTTTAAAAGGAGAAAGGAGAAGAAGAGGCACGGGTCAAAGTCTGGGTCGGGTCATACAATGGGTAGGTCAAACATACCTGAGCTTGCATTATGACATTTGATTCACACATGATGATGTGTGTTTCATATGTCACTTTGCAAGTGATGACTTTTGAATTGAATTGTTGCCAAGTTCCTATTTTGGCATGCGATGGCATGGGCGAAGCGCAAAACTACAAGGTGATTCGCCCCTCTGATCGCATGTGTCATCCATTTTTTTATTTTTCTTGTCAGTGCACTACCAATGGGAGAGAGGCCACATGCGTCCGCAAACTAACATATGCAAACTGCATGGTGCTTCACACATGTCCTCCAAAACTTGCCTTCCACTTTGCCACTTTCAACCTCTATGTATTTCTACAACACACCAAAAAATACAAAAGGTAAGTAAATAAACTCTAAAAACTTAGGTTGCCTCCCAAGAAGCGCTTGATTTTACGTCGCAGCTCGACGATAGTACCTAAAATCTTAATCCATTCCCGATAGCATGCCAATATAGTTGGCACAACCCCATCCAAAACAATAGAAGTACTTCTTCACAATCCTCATCACCTCCTCTTATTGTCAAGTTAACAATATCATAGATATCGTCACTTGAAGGGAATCATTTGGATCCATGTGCATGTTTACCATGTATGGTGTCTTGGGCAAGAGCAACCCTTTGGGATTCTTCTTTTCTCGAATATCCAAGACAACAAGTTGATGATTGGTTGATGCATCCTTCATCTCAAACTCACCAGGGACTTCAACTATCTTTCCCTTGGTAGCAATCACAGACACAAGTCTATATTCATCTGGTGGTTTAGTAGGTTGACACACGTTGAACGTGACCTCTTTGCTCCTCACTCGAAATTTGAGCTCTCATAGCTCAACATTAACAAAGGCTCTTCCGGTGGCCAAAAATGGGCACCCTAAAATGATGGGCACTTCAAGATCAACATCACAATCTAACACCATGAAATCAGCCAACAAGATGAACTCATCCACTTTCACCAAGACATCAAACAATATCCCCACTAGGTGCTTAATTGAACGATCAGCCATTAGAAACCTCATTGGTATGGGATTAGGAGTACCTAAGCCTAACTTTCTGAAAATCACAAGGGGCATCAAATTAATTCTTTCCCCGAGGTCACACAAGGCTTTTCTGAACAAGAATATCCCATGGTACAAGGGATGGTGAAAGCTCCTAAATCCTCCCATTTAGGAGCTATATTGCTTTTCATGGCAGCACTACAACTATGGGATACTTTAACCCTTCCCACATCAATCACATATTTCTTATTTAGCAACTCTTTCATAAACTTAGCATAACCCAGCATTTGCATAAGAGCATCAACAAAAGGAATATCGATAGATAGTTTGTTGAACATGGATACAAACTTCTTGAATTGATTATCTTCCTTTTTCTTGATTAACCTCTGAGGATATGGATAAGGGCCTTTAGCCAATGTCTTGGGCACACTCGGGCTTTCCTCCTTGATCTCATTTGAAATTTCTCAGTTTCATCCTTCTCCTCATGCGGGCTATCATCATTTTTAACCATATTGGGTGCACTAAGCTTCACCTTCATATTCGGACTTTCATCACTCTTTTTTTCAATCACGACTTCTTCTTCTATCTTGTCATCCTTCTCCATAATGACTTCTTTGGTCAATTTTCTCACTCCATCAAGCATCATTCCACTTCGAGTGACAATTGTCATCATATGGCCATCATTTTGCAGATTTTCAAGAGTATCACTTGGAATGGTGCCTTTCAAACGAGGGTTCATTTGAGATGAGATATGGTTCATTTGAGCCTCCAAATGATTGATTGATGCCAAGTGCGAGCTCACCATTTGATGAAGAGTGGATACCTCACTTTTCAAATCTTTCACCCTATTGTCCGTAGATTCAACCTTTTTTAACACTTGAGACAACATGTCTTCAAACTTAGAGTGTACGAGGTTACTCACACTTAGTTGATAAGGAGAAACATCAGCTTTTGGTGGGGGTACATAGGGATTAGCACTCTGGTGATTACAATGCCAAGGGCCTTGGTTGGTACCTTGATATCCGGGTCAAAAACTCACTTCTAAAAAACACGCTTTCTCACCTATAGGAGAATAAATACCTTTCTCATGAGCTTTTGAACCATAAGTTCCCACGGTATTGACAATTTTTGTCTCGGCTACCATTATATATTTGGCCAATAATTCAATTTGCGTCATCATTTTGTCCATGGTCTTATCTCTTTCCTCCTCCTTTATTCTCATCTCTCTAGTCATAATGGAAGAAGTAACACCCGGTGAGACATCAGCTTCCCTAGTATGCCACACTCTATTAGTGTTGAAAGAATAAGTTGGAAGGAGAGCTTGGGTTGTGAGAGGGATAAATAAGGTGATGCTAATGATCAAAAATATGAGTGGTGCTTTGAATGATTACGAGTAGCGTTAGGGAGGTTAAGTCACTTGAGCCAAATGTAATTCTCACCTTAACCCTATCCAACATCGTCGCCCACAAGTACTTAGTGATTCCGAGCATGGTAACTCTATATTAGTGGTGAATTAGATGAAGGGCAAGCCTATAGGTCAATGCGTGTGTACTTGAACTTTTTTGAGAGAGTGAGACTCTATTTGATTCTCATATAATCCCTTTGTATAAATTGCATGATTATGAGTGGAATTCTCTCTTGTAGTGAGTGGAATCACACACTTGAAATGAATAATGTAGTCTCTATTTCAATTGACAGGAATGAATGAGACAAGTTGTGTGGCGAATCGCGAGGTAAACCTTGAAGGTCAATGCCAATGAGTTGAGAATCTTGAAAATCTTGTTTTGAATGACAAATCCCCTTCTTTTGAATGAGAATTGAAATTCTTTTCGTAAAATTTTTGAAATGAGAACTTGCCTTGAGATTTTGGTTATACCAAGTGAGATGAGAATCGTAGTTGAGTCTTTTTTCTTTGAGTCTTTTGTTTGTTAGTTTTCTTAAGTTTTTGAGTCAATATAATCTTGCGTACACCCCTTGTGTTTTGAGAACCTTTTTTATTCCTTACTTTGTGAGTAACGTGCTTGAGGAAAAGCAATAGTTCAAGTTTGGGGGTCTTATAAGTTGGTAATCTACCAACTTATTCAGCCTTTATTCGTGAATTATTATCATATTTTGATGAGAATTAGAGGTACTTATTGCCTTTATTGATGTAAATACAGGTACTCTTGGTCAAAGAAAGAAAGCAAAGGAATTGAACCCAAAAGATCTTAAAGTGGAGCTAATGTACAAAGGTGATTAGAAGGGGAAGAATCTATAGAGAGAGGCAAAGTAATGTGTGAGCCGCAAAGAGGCACTTGCATTTTGTAGGTACCATCCCACAAGGAGGAACAAAAACTGCATGAGCAGTCACTCACGTGTGAGCCGCACTTGGTCAAGGGCGATCGCCCATCCCTTTTACACCTGACTCGCGCACTGCCAAACTTCACTGCCTGAAGAGAATGGCACCTACGAGCCGCAAAACTCAAGGTGCAATCGCAGATGCTATCGCACCCCACCTCGCACATGTCCCGAAGGGCAATTTTGTCAAAATATGTGACATATTTGGGAAGGTTCTAAAATCTTTTTTGGGGTCTGTACTAAGAATCATTCTTTAGTTTTTACTTTCCCAAGGAGGAGTATTGAGAGTACACTTTCTCTTTTCTTCTTCCTCATCGAAACACCATTTGTAAAGAATTTTGAGCTTAGAATTTTAACTTAGCTTACAATATCAATGGAATTTTTGGGAAACCCATTTGGTATATTCTCTTGTTCCTTTAATATGAGCAGCTAAATTCTATTCTAGGGGTATATGCATGATGAGTGTTTGAATTTGAGAATGGGTATTGATCAATTGTGTTTATAATTGACTATTTAGTATGGGTCTATTGAATTCTTCATGGTTTAATTATAAAATTGATGGTTGCAAATATTGATTGGGTTTACTAATTGTATACTTGCTTGAAAGAGGAGTTCATAAATTGAGTAAGAATTCAATAGTGGGGATTTGGGATTTCCACTATAGATTAAGGCTAGAAATAGCTTGATTGAAGAAAAATTCCATCTAAGAATCAAATCTAGAGATAGTTTGATTCACTCAAGCATTAATTGGTTGGTTTAAGGTAAAGTTATGGGACTTGAGCAAAGACCATGGTACATATATTTGGAGGGTTGAAAGACTATCAAATATAGCTCGAACTAAGCTACCCAGATTTTTAGTTGAAAGTTTGCATGATTAATCAATCCCCTATCCCATTTGTAACACACCAAGTGTTTAACATTGTCCATCATTTTGTATCAAAGGCTTACGAGCCTAAATTTGAGAGTTTTACTAAAAACACATATTTTCAAGATTTTTTTTTATTATTGGAATTACAGTTTTAAAAATATAAAATATATATATATATTGCCTTCTTGAAAAGCTCTTAGATACTTACGAAAAATTATTTAGTTATGATATATTTGTGTATGTATTTATTTTATAAAAAATTTATAATTTATTAATATTTTAACAGAGATGGTGAGTCAATTGTGTTGAAATATTATTATTATATAAGGTAAGCTTTATTCAAAATATTTTTTTATTAATCATGATATATTTAAAAATTTATATATATTTTATCACGAACTTATGCGATACCCGAGTGAATACGTAATGAGATAAGACTGAATTCGATATTATCACCACCCACTTCCACGTGGAAGTGGAGGGAGGGGACAACAAGTCCTAACATTAATTATGCCTACCTTGACTCCATTAGTATACTACTTCAATATAATTAATATAAGTAGTCGTAGTAATGAATATTGTTGAAAGGGGAGAGCCAAAGTTATATCTATATTTAGATGTCTATCTGAGCTCATGCACAATTTTACTTTTAATTCCTAATGAATAAAGTTACTTGAACATACTCCTACTACATCTATAGATATATATGTGTATATATTTCGCACTATTAGTGCTTTTTATTCTCCATTCTTTAGTAGCGGGGAGCTAATAGTTGCCTTTGGTTACGTGCTTATATCTCCACATATGGCGTGAAAAGGAATCTTTTTGGTAAACAATTTTGGCATTAGCTTTGATTTCCAAAAAAAAAAAATTATCTTCGTCAAGTTATTCAAGCTTGAATTCTAGGTATGTAAAGGCTATTTTTTCTCTCTTTGACATGATTTTATAAGGTTTATGAATTTTGGATCTAGTGTGTTTGAAAGAATCTATCGTTAGATTGCTCTAAATTATTGTTGGTGTTTATTATTATTAAAAATTCATATCCAGTGGTATCGGTCCATGTCATGTTTGGCGAATGGGAGGTGGTGTTCCTTGTCCCTGACTTAGATCAAAATAAGATTGTTTTAGATTTTTGGTGTTCACAGTAGTCTATATGAGTTAGTTAATTTGAGTAAAGAATATCAAGTTTAGACTTTTCCGAAATGTCTCACATATATTAAGCAGAAGGATGTATGTATTCAAATGAGTAGGTAAAATGGTGTTCTATATTACTAGGAAAGAGCATACTGGAGTACTTTTACTTTCAAGGAGAATCCTTAAATTACTACTTGTAAGAATAACAAAGAAGGTGTAGTGTAAGAATGTCTTTTTTTCCATCGTTAAACTACTGTAGTTATGTTAACTTCCTTCTAAATTAATTAGCTGACCTAAACTGCAACTAGAAGCTACTGATATTTCATCATGGGTACCTTATGAAATGTCTATTGTTAAATATCCTTTTTAATTTTCATCATTCAACATGCATCTCATGCCCTTGGGGCTAGGATCAGGATGTACTCTTACACCACATGCATTTAATGCCTTTGAAGCTAGGATTGGGGTGTTTGCCTACACCACATATGTATTGGATCGGGGTGTTTGCCTACACCACCTGTGCATTAGATCGGGGTGTACGCCTACACCATATTAGATAGGAGTGGCACACCTTCCCAACACATGCATTGCATTGCATATCATTCATATGATTGTGTACTATGGTCTTGAGGTATTATGGTCAGCCGAATGCGGAGGCTCTGAAGCTTTGTATTTTGTTGGTATTGTGGTGATGTCAGATGAGTCAGGAGCAGGTAAGTTGACTGCGAGTTGATTGACTTGTGTTATTTATATGGTATTGCATTTCTATGTTATGATTTTTCTGATTATCTGTATCTTGAGTTTCTATGGCAGAGGTTGTAGTTGTTGTGGGGCCTAGGGTAGGGGCAGGTAAAGAAGTGTTGGGCTGACACTGTGTCTGTGCAGGTTTTGCCTGGGATCTTGGTATCATTTTTATTTAAACTTCCTTCATATTGTGGTTTCAGTTTTGATTATGTTGCTTCTGTTGTTCTGTTGCCTTACATATTCAGTACATTCTTTCGTACTAATGTCCCCATTGTCTGGGGGAACTGCATTCATGCCTGCAGGTTATCAGGTAGGCAGTGATCATCGTTGCGTGTGGTCAAGCTCAGCTGATGGTTGATACGCTCCATTCTTTTTGGAGTTGCTGAGTCTAGAGTCTTCTATTGCTTTATATTGATAACGGGTATGTCAGGGGCCTATCACGACTCATGGTTAGTAGTTGATCATCTTAGAGGCTTGTAGATATCTATTGTGGGTTCGGTAGTTAGTTGCAATCGGGTTGGCCTTGTATTATGTATTATACTTTTGTTATATTCGAGTTTGTTTCCATTATATTTGATTTTGTTGTGCTTGGCCTTGGCGGCCTAACGGTGTTGTTTGGTTTGGTTTTGTTGCTTTCCTTGATCAAGTGTGGCACTGGGTGCCAGTCGTGCCTCTCGGGATTTAGGGCGTGACACCATTGTAGAACCTCATCGGAAGCATACCCCTGGTTTTTCCTTCTCTTGGTTTTTCTAATTGTGTTTATGTCGTTCTCTTGTTACTTGCAATTCAATAATTTCCAAACCTTTTCCCCCAAATTTTACTTTAAATTGCTCGAACAATTACTCACATTAGTGAATTGAACCCTGACATTAGGTGAAAAAATTATTAGCCCATTCTCTGTGAATTTAACCCTGATATCTCGTCCGGTTACTTACTTATTTTTCTTGACAATCGTTACCACCTTCTTCGGGGGAGTTCTTTTTTAACGTCATAAAAAATGGTGCCATTGCTGGGGAATAGTTCTTGATTTGCCATTTAATTGTCATTTAATTCACTTATGTTGAGTGTTTGATCTCTTTTATTTTTTTGTTATTTGTGTTGTTTCGAACAGGTTACCCATGAGCCAAGCGGGTGATCAAGAGAGTGTTGACGGATTTATGGATGTGGAAGACGGACCCGTTATCCATGTCACCATGGGTGCCATACGATTACCTCCAACGGTTGGAAATGTCATCTTTCATGTTACATCATATTCAAATAAAGGGACTCTTTGGAGGGCTGGCTCATAAAGATGCCAACCAACACATTCAAAACTTTGTCGAAATATGTCAGCCTTTTAATATCCACAATATATTGCAAGAGTCGATTCAACTCCAGTTGTTCCCATTCTCCCACACGGGAGAAGTAACCCTGTGTCTTGAGGAGCTCCTAGAGGTCTCTATTACAACTTGGAATAGACTAGTCGAAGCCTTCTTAATAAGATTTTTCCCACCTTCTCGGATGATGCATTTGAGGGATGAATCACCAACTGCCGACAACTTTCGGATGAGCCATTGCATGAAGTATGGCTGAGATTTAAGAAGAAGTTATTGTTGTGTCTGAACCATGGTTTTCCCGATAGGGTCCTTCTTAAAAGCTTTTATAGATCTCTAGACTCAATGAACAAATCAGTGGCGCATAACATCGTTGGTGAAATGCTTATAGACCAAAACTATAGTCTCGCTTTGGCTTTTTTAGATCGAATGACAAAAACCAATAGAGCATGGAATACTAGGGAATTTGATGTCTCACTGGGTGTTACTTTTTCCATTCTTACTTGCGAGATAAGGATAAAGGAGCAGGAAAGAGATGAGATTATGGCCAAAATGATGACACAAATTGACTTGTTGGCCAAACATATGATGGGAGCAGGGACTAAAAGTGTCAATGTCATGGGTACTAATGGTTCAAAAGCTCATGATGAAGGTATTTATTCTCCTATGGATGAGGAAGCATATTTTCTAGCAGCAAGTTCTTGACTCGGATATCAAGGTACCAACCAAGGCCCTTGGTATCCGAGAGATGAGAATCAAGGTTGGAACCGAGACAAGGGTCCTCAATAGAGGGATAGAGAGCAAGATCGAGATCGTGAAGGCCAATGGAGAGAGCGTGAGAGAGATGGTGATTTCTATAATCACTGGAGTGCTAATCCTTATGTACCTTCACACAAGGCTGATGTTTCTCTATATCAACCAAGTGTGAGTAATCCCGTACATTCCAAGTTTGAAGACATGTTGTCTCAAGTGCTGAAAAAGGTTGAGTCTACAGACAATGGGATAAAAGACTTAAAAAGTAAGGTATCCAATCTTCATCAAATGGTGAGTTCACACTCGGCATCAATCAAGCACTTAGAGGCTTAAATGAACAATATCTTATCTCAAATGAATCCTCGCTTGAAAGGTACTCTTCCAAGTGACACTCTTGCAAATTCGAAAAATGATGGCCATGTGATGGCAATTGTCACTCGAAGTGGAAGAATGCTTAGTGGAGTGAGAAAACCAACCATAGAAATCATTATGGAGAAGGATGACAAGTTAGAAGAAGAAGTCGTGATTGAGAAAAAGAGTGATGAATGTCAAGATATTATGGTGAAGCTTAGTGCACCCAATATGGTTGAAAATGATGATAGACCGCACAAGGAGAAGGACAAGACCGAGTCACCTCCTTAAATTGCCATTGAAATCGAGAAGGAAACCCCGAGTGTGCCACAACCATTTACAAAAGACCCTCCTCCATATCCTCAGAGGTTAATCAAGAAAAAGGAAGATAATCAATTCAAGAAGTTTGTAGACATGTTTAGAAAACTATCTATCAATATTCCTTTGGTTGATGCTCTTATGCAAATATCGGGTTATGCCAAGTTTATGAAAGAGTTGCTAAAGAAGAAACGGGTAACTAATATAGGACCTGTTGAAGTGTCCCAGAGTGGTAGTGTTGTCATGATGAGCAATATAGCCCCTAAACGGGATGATCGAGGAGCTTTCACCATTCCTTGCACTATCGGGGTGTTCTTCTTCAGAAAATCCTTGTGTGACCTTTGGGAAAGCATCAATTTGATGCCTCTTGTGATATTCAGAAAGTTAGGCTTAGGTACTCCTAAACCACACCGATGAGGTTACTAATGGTCGAACGTTCAATCAAGTGCCCTGTGGGGATATTATTTGATGTTTTGGTAAAAGTGGACATGTTCATCTTGCCGGCTGATTCTGTGGTTTTAGATTGCAATGTTGATCTTGAAGTACTCATCATTTTGGGGTGTCAACTTTTTGCCACCAAAAGAGCACTTGTTTATGTGGAGCTAGGAGAGCTCAAATTCCAAGTGGGGAGCAAAGAGGTCATATTCAACGTGTATCAACCCACCAAACCACCAGATGAATATAGAGTTACGTCTGTGATTGCTATTGAGGGGGGGATAGTTGAAGTCCCTGGTGAGATTGAGATTAAGGATGCATTGCCCAATGAATAACTTATGGTCCTGAATGTTCCAGAAAAGAGGAATCCTGAGGGGTTGCTCTTGCCCAAGCCACCATACATGGTGGATATCTAGGGGTGTATTGATGATGGGTGCTTAACAAATGGGTGTGGGTGTTATTTATTCTTGCTTATAATTGCTTAATTGACATGGGTCTAGTAATTTCACCAAGTTTTAATCCTAAAATTGGTGGTTGAAAACATTAATTTTCATTACTTTACTATGTGATTGCTTGAGAAAGGATTTCATGGTTTCAGATGTGAATTTACTAGTGGGAACTTGGGATTCCACTCAGATTTGAGGCTACAGATAGCTCTTATCGATGGAATCACCCATTTAAGGGTCTAAGCTAGAGATAGTGTGACCTCCCCAAGCTTAGGTTAGTTGTTTATTGATCAAACTGATGATGCTCTAACTGAGATCATCGGATATAAGATTGTTGATCGAGAGATAAGCAATTCTTACCCATGACCAATGCTACTTACGTAATTAAGTAAGAACAAGTATGAATTTATAATCACCCTATCCCATAACTAAAGCCCCATCGGATATGCATCCCTAGTCGTCTAGTCAACTTGGGACACCCGTTTTTGTTTTATTGCTTTTTAATTGAATTGTGATTGTAATGACAACATCTCAATTCCCCCATCTTGTTACTCTATATTTTGAGCATTTACTCTCGCTTTGAACTCAATTAGATACAATCTTTGTTTAGCTACCCAAGTCCCTTGGGTAATTTTGTTTTGTGCACGATCGTCGTGGCCTCCAACTTTGGAGAGCACAATTTGAGCGTTCATCAAAAATGGCGCCATTGTCGGGGACTTGAGTTGATAGCTATTTTTGATTGTTGTTTTGAAATCAATTTGAGAGTGCTTACTTCTTTTACTTTTGTGTGTTGTTTGTGGTTAATTGCAGGCACACGTTGCTCAAACATCAAATACATGTACTTCTCACTCATCCTAGTTGCACTTGATTTTACTACCTTGTCGGACCATAAGTTGGATTTTTGGGAGCCGAAAGAGCAATGGCTGCGACCTCCGCTAAAGAGATTGAGTAGTGGTTAAAGAACAATGCACGGAGGAATAGAGAGTTATCAATCACTTCCACACTCTTTGAATTTATGGTAAGGGGTATCTCAAATGAGCGAGTTGAAACCATTAGCACCATTGGTGTTCTTGGGGGTATGAGGTCTGTAGAAGATGGTGAGAGTTCAAATTATGATAGTGATGAGGTGCTTACAACAGTCCATGAGGTGGGTTCCCATGTCAACCCTCATAGTTTGGGTAGATGTGAGCATGGGAATCAAGGTCAGAACGAACAATATGGCTAGAATGGAAAGTATGCTTGTGCAGGTGTTAGAAAAAGTAGGGGAAACCTACGGAGTCATTGAAGAGGTAAGTCATAACCTTGGAATTCTTGCCCAAACCGTTCAATTGCACTCTGTAGCCATTAAACGTCTTGAAGATAGAATGCTTTGGCTGAATTCACAATTCAAATCTAGGCAAGTCAAGAATGAAGAGAGGGGTAGTGGTGCTGAGAACTCCCTAGACCATGTTGATGTTATAATGCCAATGATAAGCAAGCCTCAAAAAATGCAAATTCGGGGAAATGGTGTGACCAAATTTGTTCAACGTGAGAGCAAGGAGACTAAAGTTCTAAAACCATTCCCCACTTGTCTGCCTCCATTCCCTCAATGATTTTTTCAAGAAAGATTGGATGAGACTCCGAATGATTTCGAGTCTACATTGAAGAGAATCACCATCAATGTGCTTGCAAGTACTGCTTTTAACAAAATGCCTGAGTATGCCAAGTTTGTGAAAGAATTATGCACCACTTGCAACTTAGAAGATGTTGGGGTAGTTCAGCTATCTCCACTTAGTAGTTTGATTCTTGCGGGTAATTTCACCAATAATGCGGTGATATCGGGTGTACACACGGTTTGTGATTCGAAGGGAGTTCACAAGTCCTCTAGGCTAGTGTGTGATGAAAACTCAAGTGTCAACTTGATGTCGTTGGCCACTTTCAAATAGATGGAGTTAGGGCAGCCCACTAACACAAACTTGGAGTTTGTCGTGAAAGACCGGTCAATAAGGCACCCCGTGGGGATTGGTTGTGACATTTTGATCAAGGTAGGGTGAATGGTGTACCCTGTGGACTTCGTGATACTTGATTTCAAAGGGATCTTTGAGATACCCATCATCTTGGGGCATCCTAGCCTAAAAATAGGGCACACTTTGAGAAAAATGAACTCGGGAGAGTTAAAGTTTGGATTGAATGATGAGAACGCCACCTTTACCGTGAACAGATCTATGAGGCAACCAAGTGATTTCCAAACAGCGTTCACAATTGAAAAAATCGAGGAAAGCATCGATTTGCACATGAGAGAGGGATTCATTGATGAAGCCTTAGAAGCGGTACTATTAAATCATGATGGTGAGGGTATGGAGGAATTCGACGAGGTTTGTTGTGCATTGGTGGGAATGGGATCTTACTCTTATCCCCCAAAGAAACTTGATCTCGACCTAAAGAACAAGGAAACTCCACCATCTAAACCCTCAATCATTGAACCTCCTATCTTGGAGCTCAAACCATTGCCTTCCCATTTGAAGTATGCATACTTAGGCTCTAACGAGAACTTGTCGGTCATTATTTCCATCAAACTAAGTGACAAGCAAGTGGAAGCTTTGCTTAAAGTGTTAAAAAAGCATATTAGAGCTCTAGGGTGGACCATAGCGGATATCAAAGGTATACCTTTGAGAATATGCACACATAAAATAAACCTCCAAGAGGAAAGCATTCCTTCCATTGAGCACCAACGACGGCTTAACCCACTAATGCAAGAGGTGGTGAAGAAAGAAATTATTAAATGGTTGGACGCAGGAGTGGTGTTTCCCATATCCGATAGCACTTGGGTTAGCCCAATGCAATGTGTGCCAAAGAAAGGAGGAATCACAGTGGTTCCTAATGAGAAAGATGAGTTGATCGCAGTTAGACCGGTGACCGGTTGGAGAGTATGCATGGACTACTAGAAATTAAATTCTTGGACGGAAAAAGACCACTTCCCTCTCCCCTTCATGGATCATATGCTAGACCGGTTGTCGGGCTGTAGCTTCTATTATTTTATAGATGGTTATTCCGAACACAATCAAATCTTGATCGCTCCGGAAGATCAAGCAAAGACCACTTTCACTTGCCCATATGGAACCTTTGCCTTCAAAAGGATTCCCTTTGGTCTTTGCAATGCCCCGACCACTTTCCAAAGTTGTATGATGTCGATATTCTCATACATGGTGGAAGACACCATGGAAATTTTCATGAATGATTTTTTTGTTGTTGGAGATGAGTTTAGCAATTGTCTGGAGCATCTAGAAGAGGTACTTAATAGATGTGAGGAGATGAATTTGGTGTTGAATTGGGGAAAATGTCATTTCATGGTGAAGGAAGGGATAGTCTTGGGGCACAAGATCTCCAAACAGGGGCTTGAAGTTGATCAAGCCAAAATCGAGGTTATATCAAAACTACCCCCTCTGAAAATGGTGAAGGGCGTCCGGAGTTTTCTTGGCCACGCCGGGTTTTATAGGCATTTTATCAAAGACTTCTCAAAGGTAGCCTATCCTTTATGCAAGCTACTAGAAAAAGAGGCAAAATTTGACTTCGATGATCAATACATGAAAGCGTTCCTCACCTTGAAAGAAAAGTTAACCTCTACTCCTATTATCATTTCTCCAATTTGGTTGAAACCATTTGAGCTTATGTGCGACGCCAGTGGCATAGCTTTTGGGGTGGTGCTTGGCCAACGAAGAGAAAAGATTTTCCACACGATCTATTATGCGAGTAAAACCTCGATCACAGCCCAAACTAACTATACCATTATGGAGCAAGAATTATTAGTTGTGGTGTTTGCTTTTGAGAAATTTCGGGCATATCTCGTGGGGACTAAGGTGGTGGTGCACACTGACCATGCAGCTCTCAGATATTTGATGACCAAAAAAAATGCTAAACCCCGATTAATCTGATGGGTGTTACTTCTTCAGGAAATTGATTTTGAGGTGAAGGACCAGAAGGGGTGTGAAAATCAAGTGGCTGACCACTTAATGCATTTGGAAGAATAATGAAGGCCTGTGGGAGAGCTTGAAATCAATGACTCATTCCCGGATGAGAGAATTTTGGCTACTTCTCATGAATTGATACCTTGGTTTGCAGATTTTGCTAATTACTTGGCAAGTGATCTAATTCCGGAGGGATTTAACTCGAATCAGAAAAAGAAATTCCTCCACGACGTTTGGAAATATTATTGGGATGAGCCTTACTTGTTTTGGATTTGTGCCGATGGGAGGATACGGAGGTGTGTACCAAAAATTGAAATGTTACCCATTCTTAGAGCATGCCATTTGTCACCCGTTGGTGGACACCATGGGGGAATGCACACGACCTCTAAAGTGTTGCAAAGTGGGTTCTATTGGCCTACCTTGTTCCAAGGTGCCCATGATTTGGTAAAGGAGTGTGACAAGTGTCAACACGGAGGGGGCATATCTCGGTGTCACGAGCTTCCACTAACATCTATCCTCGAGGTAGAATTGTTTGATGTATGGGGTATCAATTTCATGGGACCCTTTACAAGCTCACATCGGAACACCTATATTCTAGTGGTTATGGACTACGTGTCCAAATGGGTCGAAGTGGTGGCTTTACCAAATAATGAAGGGAGAAGTGTGACTGCTTTTCTCAAAAAGCACATCTTTGCGAGGTTTGGCACCCTTCGTGCCATCATTAGTGATGGAGGATCGCACTTTTGGAACAAGTTGTTTAGCACACTACTTGAGAAATACGGTGTCAAACACAAAGTGGCCACTCCCTACCATTCACAAACGAGCGGGCAAGTTGAGGTGTCCAACCGGGAGATTAAGTCCATCCTTTCAAAGTGGGTGAATGTTCACCAAATGGATTGGTCATGCAAGTTAGACTATGCACTATGGGCATATAGGACATCCTACAAGACCCTAATTAGAATGTCCCCCTATCAATTGGTCTTTGGCAAGCCGTATCATCTCCCGGTCGAGTTGGAACACAAAGCTCTGTGGGCCTTGAAGAAGCTAAACTTAGATTGGGAGAGAGCCGCTCGTGCTAGAGTGGAAGACCTCAATGAAATGGATGAATTTTGGATGCGAGCTTATGAAAGTGCCTCTATCTACGAGGCCCGGATGAAGCGATATCATGATCAACAAATCTTAAGGCGTGAGTTCCACCCGGGAGATTGGGTGCTCATATTCAATTCTAGACTCTGGGTTTTTTCGAGAAAGTTAAGGTCCAAATGGTCGGGTCCTTTCAAAGTGCATCAATTTTTCCCCAATGGAGCCATACATTTGGAGAATAAGGATGGCTCGGTATTCAAAGTCAATGGGCAATGAGTGAAGAAGTACTTAGGCATTCCGGAGGAAGTTGCAATGGTAGAAGCCATTTACTTAGATGAGCCTTGAGAGGGAGGTACCTTCGTCGAGCTGTGATGTTAAACCAAGCACTTCTTGGGAGGCAAGCCAAGCATTTTTTTGGTGTTTTTCTTGCATTCTGGTTTTATTTTGTATGTTGTTTTTTTAGCCTTGTAGTTAGGAGTTGAGCCAAAGATATGGGAGCAATGATCAGATAGTGAGATGCTTCATGCGGTCGCACAATAGAAGGTGCGCATCGCATGAGAGGTCGCAGGCGCTTAGCAGGAGGCTGACCAGTAAGACCATACAATGTGCGACTAGTGTGCGATCGCATGAGAGGTTGTGCGTGTCGCACACTAGGTTCGCACTTCTAAGCAGAAGCCTGGCAGTTTTTCCCATAATATCCCATCACTATGCGATCACTGTGGCATTTCGCATACCACAGAGTGCAGATCGCACAGCTTGTGCACAAGTAACAAGCAGATTGAAATTTAAATTGGCCATTTTGATTGTGCGACTGAGATGCGGTCGTACCACCCGTAGTGCATTTTGCACAACTTCCTCAGGGAGTGTTCTCCTTCTCTAGCTAGTATCATTGGGGAAAATACTCTGTTTTGGTTGGGGGTTCTTGGATATTGCCTTGCTAATAGTAGTTTAGAAATAAAGTCTGAAGGTTTTCTTAATACCACGGTTCTTTCCCAAGGAGCAAGAGTTTTGATTATTTTCTTTTTCTTCTCTTTTGTTTTTGTGTGTCGAACCGGGTTGGTGTTTTCCTATGATAGATTGAGAGGCGACTTTCTTAAAGGAAAATGTCAAGTTTTAGTTTAGAATTGAGTCCGTAGTTGCTTGTCTCGAAATGGGCCCACCAAAAAATTTCTCGTGGCAAATTGTTTTGAAAATAAAAAGAAGAAGGGAAATGAATTTTTGAGGAAAAGCATTCTCTTGTCATGACTTTCACACTCTCGCTTTGGCTTGATTGACTCACAAACGAGTGTGCAATGAACTCGGAATAGCTTGTCAAAAATCATTTGCCCCAATTGATTGTGAGACTAATAAAAGAGGTCTTGTGGCATGATGCCTTGTGTGGTGAGACTTTACCTTAATTCTTGTGCATAAGTGTCATCTAGAACTGGCCCTGAATGTGATTCAAGGAAAAATTCTAGGTGTGACCGAGCTTGGAAAATGACCTTAGGCCCTTTTTGATAGCCACTTCACCCAAATGACTTCCCACGCCATCAAATCCTAGTGAACCCCTTTTGAGCTTGTGACCGTTCTTCGGCACTTTGTAAGACCTTGACCGTTTTGGAACATCTATTTTGGCACCCATCCTCCCTAATTGCTTGAAAATAAAATGTAGGCTAAAAGCCTAAGTTTGGGGGGGAAACAAAATATAACATAGGCAAATGCCTAAGTTTTGGGGTGCATGTGATCAAATAAGGAGAAGAAAAGAAGTGCACTTCAAGTGCAAGGTAGCACCTTAATTTCTAATTGAAAATTGCTCCAAAAGATCCCAATGAGCAAATTGAAAAGAAAAAATAGGTGCTACCAAGTGAAGGCAGTATAAGGAGTTTGAATGATCATGAGTAAAAAGGAGAAATCTTGGGTTGTGAGAGGAAGAAATAAGGTGAAGTTGAAATCCAAAAATGTGAGCGGTGTTCGAAATGAGAACAAAGAGCATTAGGGAGGTGTATTCACTTGAACCAAATGATATCCTCACCTTAGTCCTAGCCAACATCGTAACCCACAAGTCCTTGGTGATTCTAAGCTTGGCCACACTACATTAGTGGCGATATACATAAAGAGCAAGCCTATGGCTCGACGCATATTCACTTGAACTTCCTTGAGAGAGTGAGAGTCTTCTTGGTTCTCCTATAATCTCATTTTTTTGTGAATTGAATGATTGTGAGTGGGATTCTCTCTTGTGGTGAGTGGCATCATGCACTCGAATTGAAACATAGAGTCTCTATTTCAATTGAGGGGAATGAATGAGATAAGTTGTGTGGCAAATCTCGAGGCAAACCTTGACGGTCCATGCCAATGACTTGAGAAGCTTAAATTTCTTGTTTTGAATGGAAAAATTCCCTTGATTTTGAATGATAAATGATGTCCTTTTGGAAAAGGTTTTGAAATGATCAATTGCCTTGAATTTATGGTGGTTCAAATTGAGATGAGCATAGTAGTTGAGTCGTTTGTTTGAGTCTTTCGCTTATTCTTTTTCTTAATTTTTAGTGTAGAGTAGTCTTTTGTGCCTTGATTGAGCCTAGAGCATAATTCATTCCTTGTCTTGTGAGTATCTTGCTTGAGGACAAGCAATAGTTCAAGTTTGGGGGTTTGATAAGTCGGTAATCTACCAACTTATTGAGCATATATCCATGTATTATTGCTATGTTTTATATATATTTAGAGGTTCTTATAGCCTTTATTGATGTCTATGCAAGTACTTTTGATAGATGATGATAAACAAGGAAATGGACCCAAAAAGAGCTCAAAAGGAGTGAAGTGTAAAGCGTTCGAAAAAGCTAAAGATTCTGACTGAAGATGTAGTGGTCGTGTGACATGCACAAGCCGAGGTGCGAACCGCACCTCCTCCGCATACACTGTAAAAATCCTAAAGAGATTATTAAGGGGTGCGGTCACTATGCGACGCACACATATCAATGTGCGAATCACACCCCCTTCGCACGGAGCTCCCAAAGATAGCTGAAGTCACTGGTTCAACCGAAGGCAGGGTGACGCGCATATCACAACGTGCGAACCGCACATCGTGTCGCACACCTCCCGAAGGGTATTTTTGTCCTAATTTTTTAGTGACATTTTGGGAAACTATAAAAGGCCTATTTAGGCATAATTGTAAATAACTTTCTTCAGTTCTAAATATTCTGAAGAGCTTTTTACTTCGAGACTAAGTTTTCACCTCCATTGAGAAAAGGGTTTCAATCTAATTCTCTTGGTTAACACTTGTGTGCTCAAACTAAACATAGAACTTGAGATTCAGCTCTAATGGATGAGTTTTTTACTTACCTAGCTGGTACAATGTTCTCTCTTGCTATGAGTAGCTAATTTCTCTTGTCTAAGGGTGTACTGATGATGGGTGCTTAAAAAATGGGTGTGGGTGTTATTTATTCTTGCTTATAATTGCTTTATTGACATGGATCTAGTAATTTCTCCAAGTTTTAATCCTTAACTTAGTGGTTGCAAACATTAATTTTCATTACTTGACTATGTGATTGCTTGAGAAAGGATTTCATGGTTTCAGATGTGAATTTACTAGTCAGAACTTGGGATTCCACTCGGATTTGAGGCTAGAGATAGCTCTTATCGACGGAATCACCCATTTAAGGGTCTAAGCTAGTGATAGTGTGACCTCCTCAAGCTTAGGTTGGTTGTTTATTGATCAAACCGATGATGCTCTAACTGAGATCGTTGATATAAGATTGTTGATCGAGAGATAAGCAATTCTTACCCATGACCAATTCTACTTACGTAATTAAGCAAGAATAAGTATGAATTCATAATCACCCTATCCCATAACTAAATCCCCATCGGATATACATCCCTAGTCATCTAGTCAACTTGGGACACCCGCTTTCGTTTTATTGCTTTTTAATTGAATTGTGATTGTAGTGACAACATCCCAATTCCCCCATCCCATTACTTTATATTTTGAGCATTTACTCTCGCTTTGAACTCAATTCGATACAATCTTTGTTTAGTTACTCCAAGTCCTTTGGGTATGACCCCGACACTCTTTAGGATTATAAATTTTGTTTTGCTTCACGATCATTGTGGCCTCCAACTTTGGAGAGTACGATTTGAGCGTTCATCACCTACCCGTTGACCGACCCGACTTGGACTTTGACCCACCTCTCTTCCTTTTCTTTCTCCTTTTAAAATGTCACCCTTCACCCCTTTTCTTCCATAACTCTCCTAAAATCCTCAACTACTCTCTCTCAAAACTCCCTAAATCTTCCAAAACATCCACCACAATCTCTTTCTCTCTCACCACTACTCCACCACTGATGCACCTCTACTTCCGTACACCTCTCTTTCTGGCGAAAAAGTTGGGTCTCCATATTGTTAGGCACCAAAAGCTTCAAGTTTTTGCTTTTCACTTTCTCTTCTTCACTTGTAGTAAGTTCCCCAACGTTAAATCCTAATTTTTAAGTAGATTGGGAATGTTAATTGTGAAGCATGCTAGTTTAATCTACCATATTGATTTGTGGGTGAGATCTGATTTTTGGGACCTTAATTTTGGTCCATGTTGTTATTATTGCTTGAGAAATACTTGGTAGATCGTGTTCATAGAATGATGCATGCAATTTTTGATAGTTTCTAGCCCTTAATTTCTGGTTTTTGGGTGAAGTCTGAGTAACCCACTTGTGATGATGCATGGTTTGTCCCTATGATAGATTGGGTGACATTATTCTTAAGGAAAAATCATCATCGTTGCAATTTTTTGCTTGAATGTTGTGTGATGGGCTAAAATTGAACATCATTGCACCCTTGTGTCATTTTGATAGCTATAAATTATCCGGTGAGCGCTTTGGTTGATGGGAGTGAAATCTTGTTGCATTGAATGTGCTTGAGTGATTTTCATGAATGCTTGATGTTTCCGATGATAAATGGGATAACATTCTTCTTAAGGGATATCGTTAAGCATATCTTTATAATGTTTGGGTCTTGTGGATGTATGAAGTTTTCGGGGAAGTCAGAGTACCCAAATAACGTAAGAAAGGCTCAACTAGTGCTTGTAATGCTTAAGCCCTATTAAATCTTGTGTTCATAGCCATGTTTGCACTTGCATTCCACAGGTATTGCTCTGCAAATCGCATAGGTAACGCATATAGAAATGAAGAATTGAAAATTCTTACTATTTCCACATGCGTTTCACATGTGACACGCAGATCTTCACATGAAAAATGCATGAGGCATCGCATGTCTGTGCCAAATTTACCAGTTTACTGCCTATAAGGGCGAAGGCACATGTGACGTGCAAAATGGCTGAGGAGATTCGCACTTGCCCTCATCCATTACATCTGATTCAATAGGTAATTTGTTAGCAAGGGAGAAGCCATTTGCGAAGCGCAAGTCGTCACTTTCGATTCGCATGTGACTCGCACTTGCTGACAGTTCACATGTTGTCTTTTCCTTTTGTTATGCATTCTAGTTCTTTTTATTCATTAACTTCTTTTAGCATTTTCCTCTTACAATACTGCAAAAATATAAAAAGATTTTGTTATTTTTGTCAGTACTCACAACCTTCTCTTGTAGACAATTTTTTCTAGCAATGGAAATTTAGGCTACCGTTCAAGAAGGCCCCCAGCTCCTCCCACCTTCACTAACAAGTCCAAGGGGAAGAAGAAAATCCTTATTGTTGCCCCAGCAACAACTCCTGTGCAAGTTACTAAGGAGGAGAGGATACACTTTGGGGTAGATGGCATGAAAGCCCTCTATAACAGGGTCAAGGCAAAAAGGTCCTTCACCCTGGAGTGTAGCTTTAACCTTGCAGCAGTAGGGGATGATCTTTCTAACTTCCGCCACTAATTCACTACAAGCCAATGTTTCCCATTCGAAGATTTGCCCAGAGGTTATTACCTTGATGTGGTCTATGAATTTTATGCCTCCTACTAGGCCAAGCAGGACTCGATGAAGTACACGGGCAATGTTGATAATTTCCCTTGCTTGGACTTGGTGAAAGTCTGAGGTAAAGTGGTTCATATCACACCGGCTACTATCAACTCCACTTATTGGATTGATCCGATTGAGCCAGCACCAGAGTATTAGGCTAAGGTCATTTTGAAAGACAAACCACTTGGTTAGGCAACTTCTATCATCGCTCATGGGACTCCTCTTTGGGCAACTATGGGAGGCACAATTCCATGTCAGATTCTTCATTTTGAGGCATGACTATGGTATGACTTTGTCCACTCCTATTTCTTACCTTCTAAAAATGATCAGAAGGTTACACAGAAGGCCGTCATTATAGTAGCCTCTATAATGTCAGGAGAACATGTGAATTTTTGTGAGATTACCTCAATGGTAATTAAGAGAAAATCACATTGGCCTGGTGACTCATTCCCCTACCCTGTGCTTATTAGCAAATTTGTTCTAGGGATGGGTTTCAATATTTCCACTTTGACATCTCCACCCCTGCCACTGGTGTGATTGATCTAGATAAGAAGACGCATGTTGATGCCTCCAGGATGAAGAAACGTAAGATGCAAACTTTTGCCAGTATTCAGACTCAGGACACCAAATTTGAGCCTATTGTTTCCTTTCCTACGAGATCAGTCTCTGGTAGTCCTACTCTTGTAGAGTCTGGAAATCCTATAGTTGCTTCTCCTCCTAGACCTTCCCCTTCATCCACAGCCTCAACCCTGACTGGCTTTTAAAAGCTATTCAATATGACATACTCCCACGATAATCAGTTGACCACTCTGGCCGAAAAGCTTCCAAGCATGATTCATAGGGCTGTAAAAAGTGCTATGAAGGATATACTGGACAGTGTGTCCAAATTCTGCAAGAGGGTAGATATTGTTGATAATGTTATGTCTGCTATTCGGAGAGATATCGACAAAGCTAAGGGGAAGGCACTAATGGCGGCTACAGATTTGAGTGCTTTTGAGGATGCCATAGCTGCACCTCGCCCAGCTCTTGGCCCAGTGGATACTTTTTTTGTTACCTTGGGTAGAGAGGATGAGGAGCTTGATGATACATAAGATCCAGCCTTTCAGCAGGCATTGTATGAATCTTAGCACACCGCGCATTTTCACAAAAGGGGAGCAGGCACCACCTCAGAGCCGTCAGGGCAGGGGGAGGATGAGAAGGATTATCCAGTACAAAGAGTCTTTGCATTTTTCCCTACTTATTTATGTTCTTAAGCATTGAGGGAAATGCTTTATTTTAAGTGGGGGAGAAATGCATTAATTTTATGATATTATTGATTGTTTACCTTATTGGGCTTTGAGATATTGTTTTTATTTCCCTTGTCGAGCCTTTTTATTTTCTTGTTAGGAAATTGGCCCTTGTTGGGCATAGTTTGGATGACTGCGGTATTGCCCTCGTTGGGCCTTTTATTTTTCTTAATGCTTGAATTGTGCCCTTGGTGGGCCTATTATATTGATGTTTGAGGTGCGATATCACTGAGTTAGTCCTACACGCACAATTGTTTCACTACCCGTGCATTGCAAATGGTCTTAGTGACTACTCAAGTCTTGTTCTCCAATTGATCCATGAGAATTTTAATCCTTTTCACCTTCTTAATAGTAGAATTACTCGAACAAATACCAAGGGTTTTCTTCATACCACGGTTCTTTCCAAAGGAGCAAATGTTTTCTTTTGTTTATTTTTGTGTCGAACCAAGTTGGTGTTTCCCTATGATAGACTGAGAGGAAACTTTCTTAAGGGAAAATGACAAGTTTTAGTGTTAAATTGATTCCCTGTTTCGCTTGTCTCAGAATGGTCCCACCAAAAAATTTCTTGGCAGGAAATTTGCAAATTGAAGGAAAAGAGGAAAAATGTTTTTTTGCTAAACGCATTCTCTTGTCATAACTTGCACATTCCCTGTTTGGCTTGATCGATTCACAAATGAGTGGGTAGAAGAACTCAGAATAGCTTGTCAAAAGTCATTTGTCTCAATTGATTTTGAGACTAGCTGCGAAATTCTTGTGTTGTGATGCCTTATGTAGTAAGGTTTTACTTCATTCTTGTGCATACGTGTTGTCTAGAACTTTCCCCGAATGTAATTCAAGGTGAAATTTGAGATGTTTCTTAGTTCGAAAGATGACCTTAGGCCCTTTTTGAATATCCACTTTACCCAAATGGCATTCCCTTTACATCGATCCTAGTGAGCTCCTTTGAGCTTTTGACTTTTCTTTGGAACATTGTTAGACACCTTGACCCTTTATGGAACCTATGTTCTTACGCCCATCCTCCCTAATGGTTAGAAAGTGAAATATAGGCTAAAAGCCTAAGTTTAGGGGGGATTGAAATGTTAACATAGGCAAAAGCCTAAATTTGGGGGTGTATGTACACAATGTAGAGAAGAAAAGGAGTTGTGCTTCAATGCAAGGTAGCACCTTATGCTCAAAATGACAATTGCTGCAAAATGTTTAAGGAAGTGAGCAAAATGAAAAGGAAAGGAGAAATTGGTGCTACCAAATGAATGAAACAAAAAGGTGTTGAAAGAATAAGTTTGAAGGAGAGCTTGGGTTGTGAGAGGGAGAAATAAGGTGATGCTAATGTTCAAAAATATGAGCGGCGCTTTGAATGATCACGAGTAGCGTTAGGGAGGTTTAGTAACTTGAGCCAAATATAATTCTCACCTTAACCCTATCAAATAATATTGCCTGCAAGTCCTTAGTGATTCCAAGCTTGGTAACTCTACATTAGTGGTGAATTACATGAAGGGCAAGCCTATGGGTCAATGCGTGTGTTTTTAAACTTCTTTGAGAGAGTGAGAGTCTCGTTGGTTCTCGTATAATCCCTTTGTATAAATTGCATTATTGTGAGTGGGATTCTCTCTTATGGTAAGTGGCATCACACACTTGAAATAAATAATATAGTCTCTATTTCAATTGAGAGGAATGAATGAGACAAGTTGTGTGGCAAATCTCGAGGCTAAACTTGAAGGTTAATGCCAATGATTAAAGAAGCTTGAAAATCTTGTTTTGAATAACAAATACCCTGCTTTTGAATGACAATTGAAATCCTTTTGGTAAAAATTTAAAAATAAGAACTTGCCTTAAAATTTTGGTGATACCAAGTGAGATGAGCATCGTAGTTGAATCTTTTTTCTTTGAGTCTTTTGTTTGTTAGTTTTCTTAAGTTTTTGAGTCAGTGTAATCTTAAGTACACCCCTTGTGTTTTGAGAACCTTTTTCATTCCTTACCTTGTGAGTAACTTGCTTGAGGACAAGTAATAGTTCAAGTTTGGGGGTTTATAAGTTGGTAATCTACCAACTTATTAAGCCTTTATTGATGAATTATTGCCATGATTTGATGATAATTAGAGGTACTTATTGCCTTTATTGATGTAAATGCAGGTACTCTTGGACAAAAAAAGAAAGCAAAGGAATTGAACCCAAAAGAGCTTAAAGTGGAGCTAAAGTACAAAGGTGATCAGAAGAGGAAGAATCTGTAGAGAGAGGCAAAGTGATGTGTGAGCCACAAAGAGGCACCTCCGTTTTGCATGTGCAATTGCACAAGGAGGATCAGAAACTGCCTGAGCAGTCACTCACGTGCGAGGTGCAGTTGGTCAAGGGGATCACCTATCCCCTTTGCACCTGACTCGCACACTACTGGACTTCACTGCCTGAAGAGAATGGCACATGCGAGCCACAAAACTCAAGGTGCAATCGCATGTATTTGGGAAAGTTCTAAAACCCTTTTTGGGGTCTGTACTAAGAATCGTTCTTCAGTTTTTACTTTCCCAAGAAAGAGTATTGAGAATACACTTTCTCTTTTCTTCTTCCTCATTGAAAAACACCATTTGTAAGGAATTTTGATCTTGGAATTTTGACTTAGCTTACAATATGAATGAAATTTTGGGAAACCCATTTGGTTTATTCTCTTGTTCCATTAATATGAGCAGCTAAATCCTATTCTAGGGGAATGTACATGATGAGTGTTTGAATTTGAGAATGGGTATTGATTAATTGTGTTTATAATTGGCTATTTAGTATGGGTCTTTTGAATTTTTCATGGTTTAATTATAAAATTGATGGTTGCAAACATTGTTTGAGTTTATTAATTTTGTACTTGCTTGAAAGAGGAGTTCATAAATTGGATAAGAATTCAATAGTGGGTGTATGGGATTTCCACTATAGATTAAGGCTAGAAATAGCTTGATTGAAGGAAATTCCCATCTAAGAATCAAATCTAGAGATAGTTTGATTCACCCAAGCATTAATTGGTTGGTTTAAGGTAAAGCAATGGGGCTTGAGAAAATATCATGGTACATATATTTGGAGGGTTGAAAGACTACCAAATATAGCTCAAACCAAGTTACCTAAATTTTTAGTTGAAATCTTGCATGATTGATCAATTTCTTATTCCATTGTAGAACCTCATTGGAAGCATACCCCTAGTTTTTTCTTCTCTTGATTTTTGTAATTGTGTTTACGTTGTTCTCTTGTTACTTGTAATTCGATAATTCCCAAACCTTTTCCCCCAAATTTTACTTTAAATTGCTCGAACAATTACTCACATTAGTGGATTGAACTCTGACGTTTAGTGGCAAAACTATTGTCCCATTCTCCATGGATTCGACCTCGATATCACGTTGGGTTACTTACTTGATTTGCTTGAAGATCGTTATCACCTCCTTCGGGAGAGTGCTTTTGAATGTCATCATTGTCTATCTCACATTCTCTTCATTAACTTTCACGATCTCTACCTTGCTCTCTATCCCTCTATTGAGTACCCTTATCTCAGTTCCAACCTTGATTCTCGTCCCTCGGGCGCCAAGGACCTTGATTGGCAACTTGATACCCAGGACGAGAAGCCACCGATAGAAGACAAACTTCCTCATCCATAGGAGAATAAACACCCTCCTCATGAGCTCTTGATCCATAAGCACCCACGACATTTACACTTTTAGTCCATTCTCTGATCATATGATTGGCCAACAAGTCAATCTGAGTCACCATTTTGGCCATGGTATCATCTCTCTCCTCCTCTTTCCTCCTCATCTCACTAGTCATTATAGATGAAGTAACACCTGATGAAACATCAGCTTCTCTAGTATGCCATGCTCTATTCATTTTTGTCATTTAATCTAAGAGAGCCGAAGAGAGACCATAGTTTTTATCCATGAGAGTTCCACCTGCGATGTTATTGGCCATTAATTTGTTCATAGAGTCTAGTGCTCGATTGAATCTTTGGAGAAGGACCTCGTCTGTCAAACCATGGTTAGGACACGATAATAGCTTGTTCTTGAATCTCACTTGATGCAATACCTCATCCGGCAGTTGTCAAAAATTGGTGATTTCATCTCTTAACTGCATCATACGGGATGTTGGGAAAAATCTGACCAAGAAGGCTTCAACTAATCCATTCCAAGTCATAATGGAGACCTCTAGGAGGTCTTCAATACACGCGGTTTCTTCTCCCGTAAGAGAGAATGGGAACAACCAAAGTCAGATTAACTCTTGAGATATGTTTTGTATGTTGAAGGGCTGACATATTTCGACAAAATTTTGGATATGTCGATTAGCATCTTCGTGAACCAGCCCTCCAAATAGTCCCTTCATTTGTATAAAATGCAACATGGTACTCATTACATGGAATACAGTGTTGCCAATAGTTGGGGGTAGTCAGATGGCACCCACAGAACCATGGAATATGGGTCCATCTTCCACATCCATGAATCCATCTACACTTTCTTGATCACTCTCTCGGCTCATGAGACATCTATTCAAATGAACACAAATTACAAAAAAAGTAAAAGAGAACAAACATTCAACACAAGTGAATTAAATGACAATGAAATGGCAAATCAAGAACCTTTCCCCGGCAATGGCGCCATTTTTGATGACTTTCAAAAGAACTCTCTCGAAGGAGGTGGTAACAATCGCCAAGAAAAATAATTAAGTAACCCAACAGGATGTCTGGGTTGAATCCACAGAAAATAGGATGATGGTTTGCACTAAACATCAGAATTCAATTCACTAGAGTGAGCAATTGTTCGAGAAAATACAAGTAAAATTCGGGGGAAAAGGTTTGGGAAACCAATTCGCAAGGTTACAAAAGCAGACGTAAATACAATTTGAGTAATCAAGAGAAGGAAAACTAGGGGATAAAAGCAGACGTAAATACAATTTGAGTAACTAGGAGAAGGAAAACTAAGGGTGTGCTTCCGATGGGGTCTTAATATAGGATAGGAATCGATTAATCAAACAAACTTTCAATTAAGAGCATGGGTAGCTTAGTTTAAGCTACACTTAATAGTTCTTCAACCTATTAAGCATATTTACTATGGTATTTGTTCAAGCCCTATAGCTTAATCATCAAACCAACCAATTAACACTTGTGTAAGTCAAACTATCTCAAGATTTGACTCTTAGATTAGTATTTCCTATAATCAAACTATTTCTAGCCTTGATTTGTGGTGGAAATCTCAAATCCCCATTATTGAATTCTTACCCAATTCATGAACTCCTCTTTCAAGTAAGTACAAAATTAGTAAACAAAATTAATGTTTGCAACCATCAATTTTATAGTTAAAACATGAAGAATTCAATAGACCCATACTCAATAATTGATTATAAGCTTAATTAATCGACACCCATTCCCGACATCAAACACTCATCATGCACACACCCCTAGAATAGAATTATCTACTCATATCAAAGGAATAAGAGAAGATACCAATTGGGTTTTCCAAAATTCCATTCATTATGTAAGCTAAGTTCAACATTCCAAGCTCTAAATTACTTACAAATGGGGTTTTTCATTGAGGAAGAAGAAGAAAGAAAGTGTACTCTCTCAACTCTTCCTTGGAAAAGTAAAAATTGATGAATAATTCTTAGTACATATCCCAAAAAGGGTTTTAGAATCTTCCAAATATGTCACACATAATTGGACAAAATTGCCCTTCAAGGCATGTGCGATGAAAGTGTGAAGGCACCTGCGATCACCTCTCGAGGTTTGCAGATCGCAGATGCCCATCTTATCATGTAGTAGAGTTCCAGCAATATACAAGTCAGGTGTGAGGGGATGGATGATCGCCCTTGACAAAGTGCGGCTCGCATGTGAGTGACTGCTCAGGCAATTTCTGATCCTCCATGTGCGATGGCACCTGCATTTGTCCCTCTTTACGGCTTGCACATCACTTTATCTCTCTTAGCAGATTCTTCCCCTTCTGATCACCTTCGTACTTTAACTCCATTTTAAGCTCTTTGCGTTTAAATTCTTTGCTTTCTTCATTTTACCAAGAGTACCTGCATTTATGTCAATAAAGATAATAAGTACCTCGAATTCTCATCAAAACATGGAAATAATTCATGAATAAAGGCTCAATAAGTTGGTAGATTACCAACTTATTAACTACCAATTCATGGTTCTGACCTTGATTTCCATGCTCTTGCCTCGGTGGACTTTAACTTGCATGGGAACCCATACCATGGATTTCGGCACTTGAAACTTCTCCATCATCAAGGGAGTAGATCTCCTCATCCATGGCTCTTTGGTTTCCCACATATTAATGGCGTTTATAGTCTCCACCTTTTTCTTTTCCACATGTGTAGTCATTAACTCGAGGAGAATCTTGATGGTTTTTATCTCTCTATCTCTTTGTGCAATATTTTTCTTCCAATCATCGATCACATTAGCAGAGGTAGCACCCATTTCCCCCTCGGCTCCCCAAGTATTCCAAGCACAATTTGTCTTAGTCACCTTTTGAAGCAACACCTTGGCAAACTCAAATGTTTGATCCATCAAAGCATCCTTATCAAAATTGTTGATGACGGTCATGTTGGTAGTGTCTAAAGATCGATAAAAATGTTGTAAGAGCACATCGTTCGGGAGGCCATGAGTTGGACATTTGGCCACTTTCCTCTTAAACCTTGTCCAAGCCTCGTGGAGAGGCTCACTATGAAATTGCTCAAATCTAATAATTTCATCCCTTAATTGTAGAATTTTGCAAGGAGGAAAGAATCTATCAAGGAATGTAGTGAGCAATTCATCCCACGTAAATATTATTCCCATGGGAAACTCTTCAAACCAAATTGTGGCTTCTTGCGTCAGAGAGAATGGAAACAAATGCAACTTAATGGATTCTTGACTGATATTGGCTATGGAAAACGGTTGACATACCTCCAAAAAAGTTCCTTATATGTCTATGAGCATCCTCGTGGTGTAATCCTCCAAATAACCCCTTTATTTGTAATAAGAGGAGCATGGTGCTAGTAATTTAGAAGGTTGCATTCCCCGTTGCGGGTGGTATGCAAATGACACCTTGCACATCTCCTTGACCTCCTCCGTTATTTTCTTCCATGTGTTGGTCAACACTAGCATCAATGCTAGCTTGACTCATACTTTGCCTATTTATAACACCATAAACAACAGAAATATAAAAGAGAACAATATGTTAAACTAAAGTGAATCAATAGACAATAAATGGCAAATCAAAAGCCAATCTCTGGCAACGGCACCATTTTTATGACGCTCAAAACAACTCTCCTGAAAGAGGTGGCAACAATCATTAAGCAAAATAATAAGTACCGAACGGATGTCGAGATTAAATCCACAGAGATTGGTATGATGACTGGCGCTAATTATCAAGATCGATTCACTAGAGTAAGCAAATTGTTCAAACAAGTAAATTAATATTGGGGGAAATGGTTTGGGAATTAAGCTTCAAATTGTAACAATTTACTAACGTAAACACAAGAGTTTTAATCAATAAAGGAAGCCTAGGGGTGTGCTTCTGATGGGGTCATGCAATGGGATAGGGGTTGATTATTCAAGAAAATTCTCAACTACTAGTGCGGGTAGCTTTGGTTTAAGCTATACTTATTAGTTTTTTAATCCACTAAGCATGTATACTATGGTCTCTTTCAATCTCCATAGTTGGATAATAAACCAACCAATATAGCTTAGGTAAGTTAGGCTATTTCTAGCCCCAACTCTTGGGTGAAAATTTTCTAAATCAAGTTATTTCTAGCCTCATTTATGGTAAAAATCCCAAATCCTCACTATTTAATTCTTACCCAATTGATGAACTTCTTCTTCAAGCAAGCACACAATTATTAAGCTAAATTAATGTTTGCAACCATCAATTTTATAATCAAAACATGAAGAATTTAATAGACCATGTAATGACCCTTCTGGTTATTTTCACGTTTACGCCTTCTTTGTACTGCTAGAGCTTTCCTGTAGCGGCCCCAAGTCATTTATGACTTGCTGGGACCGGTGGTTCGGTGTCGTAGTCATTCATTTGGTCATTTTAGTCGTTTTCCTGTTTTAGAGCCTTAACTTAGAATAACATTGACTTTAGTCAACATTCTTTGTAAACATGCTCAGAATCAAATTCTGACAGTTTTTTTAGCTCCAGAGCATGGATTTTGGTCTAAATGGACCCTGGGTCGGGTTCTGGGAGCTTTTGGTTTAGTTTTTGTCTGGGGTTTTGTGTTTTAGCCAAGTTAAACTTGAAAGTTTGACTTTGGTCAACATTCGGAGAGATGGCCTTGGATGGAAATTCTGTCTACGCTATTATCTCTGGAATGTCGACTTTGGGCTAGCAAAACCTTTGGTTTGAGTCCTGAGGCTTTCGGGCTTATTTTGGGGTATTAAGTTTCGAGTTAGTTTTGGGCATGGGGCCCACTTTTCCTTAAAACGATCTCCGCTAGTAAATTCGTTGATTCCATTGAGTCCAGAATATCATTTCCACTTAAATAGTTCAATTGGTTTGTGAGTATCGGGTTCTGATTATTCCCGGAATGCCCCGTAGAAGTTTAGAAATTTACAGATTTTTTTGTTGCGAGCCAGCTTTAAATAGTTGTTGGCAGCTTTATTTTCAGCTTTTCTCTCATCTTCCCAACTCATTTTTTCCACCATTTTTACACCAAATTCCTTCAAATCTTCACCTGCTCTTACCCATAACTTGGAGGAATAATTGTTGTTGATCCGGGTGTGTTTCTTGGCCGGATGAATAGGTAAAATCTCTTATTAACTTCCGTTAATTTCCACAAATTTCATTCTATAAATTCTTATTTTTCACGATTTTCAGCTTATTTCTTTCGCTTCTTTCAACTCCAACTTCTTTTTTCTCAACTTTAATTACTCAAGAACAGTGTGGGCTCGTGGGAGTTCTCCACGCTCCTTTATCGTTGGTAAGCCTCTTCTTCTTCAAGCCTAGTTCTTCTCTTCAAGCTTAAAAACCTCCATGGTTGAGGATCTTACAAGCTTGATTTTTCTTGGGTTAAAGCAGCGTTGGAGAGCTTGATTATTCGTGGTAGCTATAGTTCTAGTCCGTGGTCGATTCTTGCTTCCAAATTGGTACATTTTCTCCCTTGAAAATTGCAATTCTCCACTTTTGTTATCATGAATTAGTAGTACTTCGGGGCTGTTTGAGTCCTGAAATGAACTCCGTTTGCGCTCAAATTTTGAACATGGGTTCCTAAATTCACCACGGACATAATTGTGAATTTTATTTTCTATTTTGCTACGCGAGCCCCGAGGGTCATTTTTCAACCCGATTTTCGGCCTGATTTTCTGTCTAGCAATATGGGTGTCATTCTTCTCATCTTGACACCTAGATTATGTTCTTGATAGAGTGGCAGTTTTCTGAGGCTATTCATAAGGGGAAGGCACACAAGTTATGGTTCATGTTTGCAGTTCAGCCCTGAGGTAGGTTACGGTTTAACTCCTTAGACTTCGCATATATAGAATAAAAATGTACTAATGGGTATCCTTGGGTTGGGCTTACTAGTTGGTACCACAGACCTTGACCGCTTTATTCATGTCACATTTCTTTTTTTTCCTCTAATGGTTGTAGTATTTTCAATAGATAATATTATCACCCTTGTGGTTCTGTGTAGCCTTGTTTGACTCTGAAACATAGATGGTGGCTTATATGGGAATGTTCGTGAGTCCCGGGCATCATTATTATTGTTGTAGAGCTGGCTATCTGTGTTGTAGAATGATTGGAGCCTGTGCAGGGCCGATAGGTTGATTGTGGGTTGGGAGCCAGTGTTGTGATTGTGTATACCATTCATCATGCATATAGAGGGAATCTCTTCATGATTTTACTACTATTTTGACTTCGGGCCTACTAGTGCTGAATTTCTAAACTTTACATGGCCTGTGGGGCCCGTTTTCGATGAAAATTACTGAAAAAGAATTTTGGTACCGTCTTAATGGATCTTCTTGGGGTAAGGGGGAATTAAAGGATGTTTTATCACTATTTCCACTTATACTAGACTCGGCGGGGTCGAGCACTAAACTTGTTTTGCTACAACTTCCGGGGTGATGCTAGACTCTGTGGGGCCGTGTGCTAGGACTATTTGACTTACTGATTTAGACCTGGATACTCTCCAGGCAGCTTTACTTGGGGATTTTGGAGATTCTGGGGCATCTAGTATGTTGGTAGGGGGCCTACATGGACCTTGTAATTCTAGACCAGGGGCTATGTGCTACGAGTGCCGGATAGGGGGTATACAGCGTAGTAGAAGTATATGGGTGTGACCTTCCATGGATCCCATCTTCTGGGCCTTATAGGATGCCGAAAGTGGGTAACATATGGTACTGTTGTCACTCTTGGCTTAGCATGGCATGTCATACCATTTATTTGTGTGAGGTTGTACCCTTGTTTGTTATTTGTTGATTATACGCTCCGGTAGTATGGGATGCCGGAGGGTTTATCTTCACTTGTTTGTGTTCCTTGGGTGTATGGGCGCCTGTGGGACTGTAGGTAGACTTATTGTTACTATTTCGCTCTTTTGGTTCCTATTATGGTTCTTATGACTTTTGATATTGTTAAGGTTAAACTTGGGCTTCCAGTTGTTGAATTCCTGACTTGAGATTGCATGCTTAGTTAGGTTATCATTCATTGTATTCGAACATGTTTACTATTTTCTTCCTCTCCTTCTCTATTCGTTGAGGTTACTGGTATACCTCTTGTTTTCTAAACTCTTCTTTGTATACTTGTTGTTACGAGGATATAAGGTACGTATTTCTTTCTTTCGCCTATGATGTGTATTCTTTTAGCTAGCCATATGATTGTTCAAGCTTGTATTCCTTCTGTGCTAGCTTTCGTGTACTTCTTCATTGCCTTCTGTGACTAGTTGTTTTCTATTTTGCTTATTACTGCTCTTTTATCTTATATGTGCCCAGTCAGCCTATGATACCTATAGTGTACTGGTTGCTTTGCAATTTGTGCTCATACTACACTCTGCATCTTCTGGTGCAAATCCTAGTGTAAGCCATCGCCGCTAGAGCGTGGGATTTATGCTTAGAGATCTTTTGGACTATCCATACTGAGAGTGAGCTCTTGGCGATCGGAGCTTAGCTTTAGTTTATCTTCTATATCATGTACTTTGTTACTACTCGGAGACAGTTGTGTATGTATTATTTTGGATGCTTCATACTCCTTATATGTAGTTCCAGCTCTATACTATGATACCAGGTTTTGGGGTTTTGGTTTAGCTTCCGCAGATATATATATATTCCCGTATCTACTTTGTTCAGCCTATTTCCCTTGCTTCCACTTATTTATATCATTTCTCTGCTAAAGTGTTAGATGGTAGCTCATTACTAACCGTTCTGGACTATGGGGATTGGTTCGCCTACTGGGGGGTTGTAAGTGCCATCATGACTGAGAAATTGGGTCGTGACAAACCCACACATTATAATCAATTATAAACCCAAATAATCAACACTCATTCCTAAATTACAACACTCATCATACACACACCCCTAGAATTGAGTTTAGCTATTCATAGTGAAGGAATAAGAGAAGATACCAATTGGGTTTTCCCAAAGTCCACTCATTCTTCAATAGCCAAATTCAAATTCCAAGCTTAAGGTAACGATGATGTTTTTCACTCTAGAGAAGAAGAAAGAAATTGTACTTCACAATGTACTCTCTACAATATTCTCTATATGATTTCTCTACTACAATGTATTCCTTTGCAAAGATCCCAAAAAGGGTCTTGGAACCTTCCTAATTATGCCACACACATTTGGAATATTTTGCTCTTTGGGGCACATGCAAAGTCAAGGGTGAAGGCACATGCGGCCGCCCCTTGCGACCTGCGGCTCACAGGTGCCCAGTCTTCAGGACAGTGAGATTTGTTCATTTGTAATCTCATGTGTGGAGGAGGGGGAAATCGCCCTTGTACATTTGCAGCCCACACATGTACGACTGCTAAGGAAGTATTTTGTCTCTCATGTACACTGGCATCTGCAAAATGCATGTGCTCCCCAACTGCTCACATATTGGTTCGCACCTCACAACAGATTCTTGCCTTTCCAATCATCTTTGTAACTTAGCTTCCCTTTTTGGTTCCTTTGATTCAAATCCTTTTCTTCCTTCAATTGACAAAGAGGTGCCTGTATATAAGACAATAAAGTCAATAAGTTCTTCTAAATCGCAACAAAACTTGGCAATAAAAGGCTAAATAAGTTGGTAGATGTAATCAGTTACTAGCATCAAAGAAATCAATTTAATCTTATCATTTGGCACCGCAGTGATACCACCTTTCTTTGGCACACATTGCACCGGAGTCACCCAAGTGCTATCTGAGATAGGATACACAACTCCCATATTCAACCACTTAATGATTTCCTTTTTTTCCACCTCTTGCATAGGTGGGTTTAACTGCCTTTGATGCTTGATAGAAGGAATACAATTTTCTTGAAATTGGATTTTGTGAGTGCAAATACCCGGGGGAAAACTAATAATTTTGGAAATCGTCCACCCAATAGCTCGAATATACACTACTAAAAACAGCTCAAAAAGAGACGGACAAAAAAACGACGGACAGCGTCGCTCCAAAAAAGCGACGACAAAAGTGATGCTATCCGTCGCTTTTCCCTTTTTTTTAATCTATATTAAATTTTTTTAAAAAGCAAAGGACAATGTCTCATGTTCCATCGTATTTTTTCGCAGATTTTTGTGCCAATATTATTTTTTATATATTTTATATTTATTTTTTTAGTATAAGCAACGGACAGCATCGCAATTATTAAAAAAATAAAAAATAAGACGTTGTCTGTCGCTTTTTTAAAATTTTAATTTATTAATATATATATAAATATAAATTTAAAAAAATAAATTTATAGTTATTGCTTAAAAGAAAAGTGATGGACAATGTCGCTTTGTCCGTCGCTTTTTGGTCAATTGTTAGTCAACTTATTTGAGAAAAGCGATGGACATTGTTGCCCATCGCTTTTTAAAAAATATATTGACCCATACCGGGTCTTCTTCTCCATTTTTCTCCTCTTGTCTTCTCTCCTTCTCCATAATTCTCTCCTCCTCCATAGCGATTCCACCACCGCCGCATCCATTTTTTAGCACCGCCGCCTCCTCCATCCTCCTCCACCGCTGCCACCTCCTCTTCCATTGCCACTGATTTCCTCTACCATTGTAGAGGTTAGGGTTTCTTTCTATTTTTTTCAATTACTTTAATTTTTGGTTCCTATCTTAGTTTATTAGATTAATTTTGGCCAAATTATGAACATTGTTAGTTTGTGAACTTGAATTTGATTTTAGGTTGAATTTGGGAACTTTAATTTTAGAGTTTATGTATTTGATTTTATGTTGAATATATGAACTTGAATTTGTGAATTTTTGAACTTGAATGTGATTTTAGGTTGAATTTGAAAACTTTGAAGTTGAATTAGGTTCTTGAATTTGTAAACTTGAATTTGATTTAGGTTGAATTGGGGAACTTTGAACTTGAATTAGGTTTCAACTTTAGGTTCTTTTTTGTGAACCTTGAATAATGCTTGCTAATTTAGGTTAGTCTTGTGAACCTTAGTTTAGGTTAGTCTTGTGAACCTTAATTTAGGTTTTTGCTATTAGTTTTCACTTTAGGTTAGTGTTAGTTTTGAATCTTTAATTGATTGTTATATGAATCTTAGTTTTTGATTAATGTTTAATTATTCTTTTGCTATTAGTTTTGAATTTAGGTAATGTTTAATTTTTTAAGCTATCAGTTATCAATTTAGATTAGTGTTAGTTTATTACATTAATGTTAGTTTGTGAACCTTGAATAATGCTTGCTAGTTTAGGTTAGTCTTGTGAACCTTAGTTTATATTAGTCTTGTGAACCTTAATTTAGGTTAATGCTTGCTATTAGTTTTGAATTTAGGTTAAGTCTTTTAAAGTTAAGTTTTTTTAAGTTAAGTTTATTAGTTTATATTGTTAGTTTTGGATTATAATCTTGAATTAGTTTTCAACTTTAGGTTCTTTTTTGAACTTGAATTAGGCTCTTCAATTAGGTACTTGAATTAGGTTGTTGAATTTGATTATGAATTTGAAATTAGGTTCTTAAATTAGATTATAACTTGAATTTGGGAACTTTGAATTTGAAATAGGTTAATTAGTTTTGAATTTGAGTTATTATCTTGAATTAGTTTTCAACTTTAGGTTCTTGATTTAGGTCCTTGAAGGTAAGTCTTTTTAGGTTAAGTTTTTTCAGTTTATATTATTATTTTTGGGTTATAATCTTGAATTAGTTTTCAACTTTGGGTTCTTTTTTGTGAACCTTAATTAGGTTCGTGAAGTATGTACTTGAATTTGGAATTAAGTTCTTGAATTAGATTATAACTTGAATTTGAAAACTTTGAATGTGAAATAGGTTCTTGAATTAGTTTTGGGTTTTGTTTTATAATCTTGAATTAGTTTTCAGCTTTAACTTCTTGAATTAGGTTCTTGAAGGTAAGTTTTTTTAAGTTAATTTTGTTAGCTTATATTGTTAGTTTTGGGTTATAATCTTGAATTAGTTTTCAACTTTAGGTTCTTTTTTGTGAACCTTAATTAGGTTCTTGAATTAGGTACTTCAATTTGGAAGTAGGTTTCTTGAATTTGGAAACTTTGAATTTCAATTAGGTTCTTGAATTAATTTTGAGTTTTGAGTTATAATCTTGAATTCGTTTTCAACTTTAGATTCTTGATTTAGGTCCTTGAAGGTTAGTCTTTTTAGGTTAAGTTTTTTTAGTTTATATTGTTAGTTTTGGGTTATAATCATGAATTGATTTTTAACTTTAGGTTCTTTTTTGTGAACCTTAATTAGGTTCATGAATTAGGTACTTAAATTTGGAATTAGGTTCGTGAATTAGGTACTTGAATTTAGAATTAAGTTCTTGAATTTGGGAACTTTGAATTTGAAATAGGTTCCTGAATTAGTTTTGGGTTTTGCTTTATAATCTTGAATTATTTTTCAACTTTAACTTTTTGATTTAGGTCCTTGAAGGTAATGTAATGACCCTTCTGGTCATCTTCACGTTTATGCTTTCGTTGTACTGTTAGAGCTTTACTGTAGTGGCCCCAAGTCATTTATGGCTTGCTGAGACCGGTGGTCCGGTGCCCAGGTTGTTCATTTGGTCGTTATGGTCGTTTGCCTGTTTTAGTGCTTTAACTTAGGAATTCATTGACTTTAGTCAATATTCTTAGCTAACATGCTCTGAATTGAATTCTGACAGTTCTATTAGCTCCAGAACGTTGAGTTTGGTCTAGTTGGACCTTTAGTTGAGGCCTGAGAACTCCCGGTGTAGGTTTTGTGTTAGTTTTTCTATTTTCAAGCCATTTGGAGTTAAAAATGGAACTTTGGTCAGCTATCGATGATTGGAGCATCAGATTCAGAATCTGATGATTCCATTAGCTCCGCAATGATGAATTTGGGTTAGGTAGATGGTTGGTTTGGGTCTCAGGTGAGCCGGGCTTATTTTGAGTGTTTGGTTGGGTTTTTTGTCAGTGTCGTCTTGGGTCAATATTTCTCTGAAATTACCTCGTATGTAAGTTTCATCGATTCCGTTGAGTCCAAAATGTCATTTCCACTCTGTTGGCATTATTTGTTTTTGAAATATCGGGTTCTGATCATGCCCAGAATGCCCCGTAGAGTTCTGGAAATATTGTAAGTTTTTGGATGTTACAGGTGCAAGTCTCAGGCCTTAATCGCGACCGCGAGTCCCCTTCCTTGCGATTGCGATGAAGCACCTGGTCCCTTGTTTTTCGCAATCATGGCATCTCTTATCGCGACCATGATGAGGCCTTCCATCCTTTGTTCTTCGCGATCGCATGGCTAGTCCTCGCGATCGCGATGGTCTAGCCAGCATAGTCCTCGCGACCGCGAGGGATCCCTTCGCGATCGCAATAAAGGACCCCTGGGCAGCATAAATATTTTCCCATTCGTTTTTCCTGCCTTCTTGTCCATTTCTCCCAACACTAGTGCACCAAATACTCTCTACCAAAGTCTTAACTCAATGTTAGCTTGGAGAATTCGTTTATCCCTCGAAAATTCTTACTCCCTTGGTATTTTGGTAAGTTCTCCTTCTTTCCCCATGTTGTCTTCTCCATTGTTGATTTCACCATTGTTGTAAACTCTTGGAGCTTGGAATTTCTTGTAGAATCTACTCCCTTGGGACTGCATGCCCAGTGAAATCATTGATTTCGTTTCCTTGGTGTGTTTTCTCATTGTGGTAAGTGTTTTCCCCGCTCAATTTACAGTTTTCATCCCTTACTTTCCCTCTTGGGTTTCTTGACTTGTAGGGGTTGTTTAAGCTTGAAATCCTTGCCCAATCTCTTAATTTTCCGGGCATGTACTCCTATGATCATGGTGATCATTTTGTACTCTTTCATTTTTGGCTTCGGGTTGTGATAAACTCTCAAATTGTACTCCCCAAATATGGAGGCATGGCAGTCGTCAAGCAAAACACATTTATAAGTACCCAACAGGTGTCAGAGTCATACACACAGAGACTTGATGCTAGCTATATAAAGATTGTATCAAAATAAGTTCACAAGGAGAGTAAATATTCAAAACACAAAAGTAAAAGGTTGGGGGAATTGGGATTCTGTCACTACAATCACAATTCAAATTTAAAGCAAGTAAAATGGGTGTATTAAATTGAGTATGCGACTAGGGATGTGTATCCAATGGGGCTTCAATGTGGGATAGGGTGTTTATCAATTCACACTTATTTTTTATTATTGACGTCATGGGTATGGTTGTTTATCTCTCGATCAACAACCATATATCCGATAATCCCAGTTAGAGCATCATCAGTTAAATCAACAAGCAACCAATATCTAGCTTAAGGAGGTCACACTATCTCTAGCTTAGACCCTTAAGTGGGTGATTCCATCGATATGAGCTATTTCTAGCCTCAAATCTGAATAGAGTCCCAAGTTCCCACTAGTAATCTCATATCTGAAACCATGAAATTCTTTTTCAAGCAACAACATAGTTAAGTAATGAAAATTAATATTTGCAACCACCAATTTTTAGATTAAAACTTGGTGAAACTACTTGACCCATATTAATAAGCAATTATAAGCAAGAATAAACAACACCCACACCCATTTGTCAAGCACCCATTATCAACACATCCCTAGATAAATGAAATCAGCCACTCATAGCAAAGGAGAGAGATATACCAAATGGGTATGTCAAAATCCTCTTCATTCAAGCTAAATTTCTAGTTCTAAGCTCAGTTTGAGTACACAAATGGTTAACCAAGAGAATAGATTCAAACCCTCTTCTCTTTGGAGAGGAAAACTTTTTCTCAAAGTAAAAAAAGCTCTTCAAAATATTCAAGACTGAAGAATTTTTTATTTAGAACTGTTCCTAAATTGACCTTTTATACTTTCCCAAAATGTCACTAAAATTTAGGACAAGTTGCCCTTTGGGTGGTGTGCAACGCGACGCACATCATGATGTGCGCATCGCACACTGTCTTTAGTTGGTCCAGTGACTTCAGCTCATTTTAGAGGCTTCGTGCGAAAGAGGTGCAGTTTGCACCTTGGGTAGTGCACGTCGCACAGCGACCGCACCCTTTAGCAGATTCTTCAGTGAGTCTTGCATATCCATGTGGTAGGGGTGAGTTCCGCACCACGGCTTGTGCGTGTCGCACGGGCACCGTATCTTAGGCCAGAATCTCCATCTTTTCTGATCCTTCCACACTTCACTCCTTTTGAGCTCTTTTTGGGTCCATTTCCTTATTTTTCATCACTAATCAAAAGTACCTGCATAGACATCAATATAGGCCATAAGAACCTCTAAATCTATTCAAAACATAGCAATAATTCATGGATTTAGGCTCAATAAGTTGGTAGATTACCGACTTATCAAACCCCTAAACTTAAACTATTGCTTGTCCTCAAGCAAGATACTCACAATGCAAGGAATGAATTATGCTATAGATTCAATCAAGGCACAAAAGACTAATTTACACTAACAATTTAGAAAAAGAATAAACAAAAGACTCAACTAGGATGCTCATTTCAATTTGAAACACCACAAATTCAAGGCAATTGCTCATTTAAAAAAAAATCCAAAAGAACTTCATTTCTCATTCAAAACCAAGGGAATTTTGTCATTCAAAATAAGAAATTTAAGCTTCTCAAGTCATTGGCATGGACCGTCGAGATTTTCCTCGAGATTCGCCACACAACTTGTCTCTTTCATTCCCCTCAATTGAAATAGAGACGTGATGTTTCAATTTGAGAGCATGATGTCACTCACCACTAGAAAGAATCCCACTCACAATCGTTCAATTCACAAACAATGAGATTATAGGAGAACCAAGAAGACTCCCACTCTCTGAAGGAAGTTCAAGTGCATATGCGTCAAACCATAGGCTTGCCCTTCATGTAAATCGCCACTAATTTAGGGTAGCCAAGCTCGGAATCATCAAAAACTTACGGGTTACGATGTTGGCTAAGGTTAAGGTGAGAATTTCATTTGGTTCAAGTGACTAAACCTCCCTAATGCTCTTTGTTCTTATTTTGAACACCGCTCTCATTTTCAAATTTCAACTTCGCCTTATTTCTCTCTCACGCAACCCAACCTTCTCCCTTCCAATCATGATCATTCAACTCCTTGTATCGCCTTCCTTTGGTAGCACCTATTTTTTATTTTCATTTTTCGCTCATTGGATTGAATTTTGGAGGAATTTTTAATTCAAACCTTAGGTGCTACCTTGCACTTAAAGTGCATTCCTTTTCTTCTCTTTATTTGATCACATACCCCCCCAAACATAGGCATTTGCCTATGTTGTCTTTTCATCCCCCCCCCCCCCAAACTTAGGCTTTTAGCATACTTTTCACTTTCAAGTAATTAGGGAGGACGGTTTCTAAGACAGAGATTCAAAAAGGTCAAGGTGTTAACAAGGTGCCAAAGAACGGTTACAAGCTCAAAAGGGTTCACTAGGATTGATGTCATGGGAAGTCATTTGGTGAAGTGGCTATCAAAAAGGGCCTAAGGTCATCTTCCAAGCTCGGTCACACCTAGAATTTCACCTTGAATCACATTCGGAGAAGGTTCTAGATGACACACATGCACGAGAATCAAGGTAAATCCTTACCACACAAGGCATCATGCCATAAGACTTCTTTCATTAGTCTCAAAATCAATTTGGGAAAATGATTTTTGACAATCTATTCCGAGTTCATTACACACTCGTTTGTGAGTCAATCATGTCAAAGCGAGAGTGTGCAAGTCATGACAAGAGAATGATTTTCCTCAAAAATTCATTTCCCTTCTTCCTTTTATTCTTAAAACCCATTTGTGAAGAAAAAAAACTTGGTGGGCCCATTTCGAGACAAGCAACTATGAACTCAATTTTAAGACTAAAACTTGGCATTTTCCCTTAAGAAAGTCGCCTCTCAATCTATCATAGGGAAACACCAACCCGGTTCGACACAAAAATAAAAGAAAAGAAAAATAAAATAATCAAAACTTTTGCTTCTTGGGAAAGAACTATGGTATTAAGAAAACCCTTGGAGTTTATTGCTAAAATACTATTAATAAGGCAATATCCAATTGTGCGCTCATGATTCAACTAAAAACAAACTTGGTGTAGGCCTTTAGCGCATTTGCGAAGCACGGGTAGTAAGACAATGGGGCATGTAAGACCAATCCGACAACACAATCTCAACAACCAAAAATCAATCCCGGCGAGGGCGCAAATAAGCTCAAAACTAAAGCATAAGCAAAATGCCTGGCAAGGGCAATAAGCATCACAATCATCTAAAATATGCCCGAGAAAGGCCAAATCAAATATAGCAGAACTAAAATGTCAACACGGCCCGTCAAGGGAAATAAAATAGTATCTCAAGCCCAATCACGGGCACCAACAAAACACAAGTAAAGCCACCCCCTCCCCACAAAAGGAGCATTTTCCTCAATGCTACTAGCTCAAGGGAAAGAAGGGTGAACTCCCTAGAGGCTATGCCTCTTCATCATCATCATCATCATCAGTTGTTGCCTCCTCCTCATCCACAAGGGATGCCAACAAGTCATCCAGGGGACCAGGAATGGTGCGAGGCTGGGGTAGGGTGATCAAATTTGCCTCCTCCACTGAGGCCTTACTCTTTTCCTTGTCGAGGACCTTCCGGAGTGTCTTGATAGATTTCTCACAAACATCCACCCTTTTACAAAGATTGGACACGCTCTCTATAACTCCCTTGATGGCATTCTTCATCACCCTCTCAATCAATCCCGGTAGATCCTTTGACAAGTCCCTCAATTGCCTTTTGTGGTTGTATGTTTTTCCAACCATATCTTGAAGACCACTTTTATATAATGTCCCTTTAGGTGCACTAGTAATGGGTGTATGTGTTTCTGAAGTAAGAGGTGAAGGAGAAGAAGCATATAGTGTAGCATCAGAGTCATCATCCTTAACTTCCATCGATGCCTGTACCCTATACCTTTTGAAACAAGAAGCATCCTGGTCAGTTTTCTTATCAAGATCCAACATTCAAATGGCCGGACTAGGCGCATCACAGTCAAAGAAAGGGACACCGACTTGTGCATAAAGTTTACTGATTAGAACTAGAAAGGGGAATGCATCTCCACCTCTACGAGCCTTTCTTTTGATCACTAAGGCGATGACCTCACCAAAGTTGATATGATCCCCCACCATGATTACGTCTACAAGAATGGCCCCATCATGCGTGACCTTTTGGTCATTCTGAGAAGGCATGAAGCGGTAGAGAACAAAATCATACCAAAGGCGTACCTCGAAGTACAAAGACCGGTGAGGTATTTCACCCCTCATAGTGTCCCAGAGAGGTTCATCAGTAGTGATGATAGGAGAAGCCTATTTGAGAGGTTTGCGCTCAAAAAGTAGCTTAGCCATGATCTTAGGAGCAGGTTCAATAGGAGTACTCCAATAGATAGCATTAATAGCGTCCGGAGTGATCTTGATTTTCTTCCCTCGAACAATGACTGACTCCAATGCAGGGAATGTCTCATAATACCCTTTGTATCCTTAGCATCTTGTGTGGCCTGATATGAGGAAAAGAACTTTCAGACTAACTCCTTGTAGTAGTTCCCAGGCATCTCTTGGAATGGCTACCACTGACGGTTGGCAAACTGAGTTGGGATGTTAGGTAGGTTATCTTCCACTGCATCCAGGTTAAAGATTTGCTCTCTGTTAAAGGTCCTTCCCATATCACGATCATATATGACCCTCATCCCCTCTATTCCAAATAGAACTCTCTCCTCCTCAGATATTTGAGTTCGGGAAGAAGAGGCTTTCTTCTTCCCTTTTGGGGCTGGATTAGAGGAGAAGGGAGTTGTTGGCCTTCATGAGCTCCTTTTGGTATTACCCCTGCTAGAATACATATTCTGCATACAAAGATTGTGAGCCAAAAACAAAACCAAAACCTAAAAAGAAGTTAGCAACAACAAAGGATGGAATGCAAAGGACTAGAAAAACAAAGTAGGTGACTGAAGGCTTGTGCGGACCACATGCAAAATGCACCAGTAGGAGTGCACATCGCATGTGCTATCGCACGAGCTAACAGAATTCTACAGGGATTTTTCCATTGAGGTGTGAAGCTGGTGCGGTCCGCACCAATAAAAGTGTGCATCGCACTATGCTTCGCCCCTCGAAACAGAGAGCTGGCTATCTTTTGAACTTGGTGTGATTCCTTGTGCGACCTGCACATCAAGATCTATACATCGCATGCGAAACACACAAAGGCACAGTTAGAATTTTTGGTTCCTTGTGTTCTTGTGAGTTTCGCATGTGATTTGTAGAGCAAGATGTACTTGGGCACTCGACACCACGCAACAAACCAACAATATTAAATAATGGGGGTAAGGTATATCATGACCATAAACATCCAAGTACTCATACTTCCCCAGATTTCCGTTAACAACAACAACTAACAAGCAAAGAACTTAACGGCTTCCCTTAAGATAGACGTTACTCTGTCTATCATTGGGAACATCAAGCCCTTACTTGCAACAATGGGCACCAATAAAAAAAAATTAGCAATAATTAACCCCTCCCTACAAAAGATCGTACACCCGAAGAAAATTTTCAACAAGGAATCATGGGCATACGAGTAGCAAAATTCAGCCCTTACAATTAATTTTCAGCAATACCTTATGATAAATGATGATTTGCCCTTAAAAACGACTTCACTCAATCTATCATCGGGCCAAACCATTCGTTAATTACAAGTGGGTTACTCAAACTTCACCCAAAACTCAGATTTCAAGGCTAAAAATCACTACCAATCAACATGCATTAAACAAATTCAAGCTCTACCAAGTTGACAATAAGCAAAATTTTCAATGCAACTCAAAATAGGGGACCCGAAATTTTTGGATCTCACCCAAAATCAACATGGCAATTCTACTAAGCAAGCTTCACAATATGAGTTCCCAACCTTCATAAAAACCAGTACTTAACATCGGGGAACTTACCACAAGTGAAGATTAGGCGGAGAGAAGTGAAAATTGAAGCTTTTGTAGTGCAACAATGGTGACCCAATCAACTCGCCCGGAGAGACGATAGCGACAGTGGTGGTGGAGTGGCAGAGATGGTTGAATGATGGAAGGGAAAGATTTTGGGGGAGTTTGAGGGATTTAGAGAGAATATTAGGAAAGAAATTGTGAAGTTTGGAGAAAAGATGGTGGAATATGAAGAAGGAGGCAGTTTTAAGAAGAAAAAGAAAAAGAAAAGGCAGTCGGGTCATCTCCAGGTCGGGTCGATCAACGAGTTAGGTCAATTAAAATTCAAATTTACCTCTTATGCGCCATGACATATGATTCGCACCAGCCTTGGTGTGGACCGCATGATGTTTTGCACATTGCCTTTTTTCTCCCCTGGGTTTGCCCAGGCTTTTAGTTTATCATGCGAAGGAGGTTCAACGCGCACTTGGGCTCATGCGGATCGCATGGTCCAGCGCACATCACCTCTAATTTTTCAACTTCTTTCATGGCACTCTGTTTTGGCATGCGATGAGTTATGCAACATTCATAATTGCTCGTGCGGTCTACACAGTACTCTGCACAGCCCATGTTTTCACTTGTCCATGTTTCTACTCTATGCATTACCTACAAACACACCAACAACAACAAAAGATAACCAAAAACAAAGTAAAGAAACTTGAGTTGCCTCCCAAGAAGTGCTTGATTTAACATCACGGCTCGATGATACTACCTCAAATCACTCATTCTTTGGATTGGTGATGGTATCACTAGGCAATGTCCCCTTCATCCTCGGGTTCATTTGGCTTGAGAGGTGGTTTATTTGGGCATCAAGATGCTTGATCAAGGCTGAGTGAGAGATCACGGTTTGATGAAGTGTGGAAACTTCACTCTTCAGATCACTCACTCCAGTGTTTATCGTATCTACCTTCTTGAGAACTAATGAAAACATATCCTATAGCTTGGAATGACCGGGGTTGCTAGTGCCCGGTTGTTAGAGAGAGTCTGCCTTGTTCAGAGGTATATAGGGATTTGAGCTCCGATGATTTAAACGATCACCATATTTGTCTCTATATCTCTAATTTTTGTCCCTTTTCTTGTCTCTTATCCAACCTTGGTTCTCTTCCCTCAGGAGATAATACCCGGGACGATAACCCACCGACACAAAGCATAGTTTACCATCAATAACTGTCATCAGCTTATCATCACTCACTTTGATTTCCAATGTACTCACAGTATTTACCACTTTTGCACCACCTACTCCCATTACATGCTTCACCATCAAGACAATTTGTGTCATCATCTTGGTCATTGACTCATCCCGCTCCTCTTCTCTTTTTCTAATTTCGTTGGTCAAGATGGATAAGGGCATTCCTGAAGTTGGCACATCCGCTTCTCTCATATGCCAAGCTTGGTTGGTTTCGGTCATTCGCTCTAACAAAGTTGAGGCAATGGGAAATTCTACGTCCATGAAGGTGCCACCTCTAAGGTTGTCAGCCACTAACTTATTTAGAGAGTTCAACGACCGATAGAAGCTTTGAAGCAATACTTTGTTCGACAACTCATGATTTGGACACAAGATAAGCTTCTTTTTTAACCTTAACCAAACTTCATGTAGAGGCTCATCCGAGAGTTGCCTAAAGTTGGTAATCTCATCTCTTAGCTTCATCATTCGAGATGGAGGAAAGAATCTTAATGTAAATGCCTTAACCAACTCGGCCCAAGATGTGATAGAGTCATCCGACAACTCTTCCAACCACATTGTGGCTTCCCCCATCAAGGAAAATAGGAATAGGCATAATCGGATTGACTATTGGAGATATGTTGAAAAATGAATGGTTGGCAAATCTCCACAAAATTTCGAATATGACGGTTGGCATCTTCATGTGCTGCTCCACCAAATAGGCCCTTCATTTGGATTAAGTGGAGCATGGTGCTAGTCACATGAAAAATAGTGTTTCCCACCATGGGGGTAGGCGGATTGCACCCACACCCCCTTGCATCATAGGCTCAGTCTCGTCGGCCTACATGAAGCCGTCAATGCTCTCGTTGTCGTCGGCCTCATTTATAGGCTAGCTTGCTTAGTCACAACACAAACAACAAACAAAAGTAAAAGAAATAGGCACTCTCAAAATGACTTCAAATCAACAATCAAAAATAGTTATAAATTCAAGTCCCCGACAACGGTGCCATTTTTTATAAATGCTCAAATCGTACTCCCCAAATATGGAGGCATGGCGATCGTCAATAAAACACATTTATAAGTACCCAACAGGTGTCGGGGTCATACCCACAGAGACTTGATGCTAGCTATATAAAGAATGTATCGAAATGAGTTCACATGGAGAGTAAATATTCAAAATACAAAAACAAAAGGTTAGGCAAATTGGGATTCTGTCACTACAATCACAATTCAAATTTAAAGCAAGTCAGTAAAACGGGTGTATCAAATTGAGTAGGCGACTAGAGATGTGTATCCAATGGGGCTTCATTGTGGGATAGGGTATTTATCAATTAACACTTATTTTATCTTAATGACATAAGTAGCATTGGTCATGGGTATGGTTGTTTATCTCTCGATTATATCTGATAATCTCAGTTAGAGCATCATCAGTTAAATCAATAAGCAACCAATATCTAGCTTGGGGAGGTCACACTATCTCTATCTTAGACCCTTAAGTGGGTGATTCCATCGATATGAGTTATTTCTAGCCTCAAATCTGAATGGAGTCCCAAGTTTCCACTAGTAATCTCACATTCGAAACCATGAAATTCTCTTTTAAGAAACAACATAGTTAAGTAATGAAAATTAATGTTTGCAACCACCAATTTTTAGATTAAAACTTGGTGAAACTACTAGACCCATGTCAAATAAGCAATTATAAGAAAGAATAAACAACACCCACATCCATTTGTCAAGAACCCATTATCAACACATCCCTAGACAAATAAAATCAGCCACTCATAGCAAAGGAGAGAGATATACCAAATGAGTAAGTCAAAATCCTCTTCATTCAAGCTAAATTTCAAGCTCTAAGCTCAATTTGAGTACACAAATGATTATTCAAGAGAATGGATTCAAACCCTCTTCTCTTGGGAGAGGAAAACTTATTCTCAAAGTAAAAAAAGCTCTTCAAAATATTCAGGACTGAAGAATTTTTTATTTACAATTGTGCCTAAATTGGCCTTTTATACTTTAACAAAATGTCACAAAAACTTAGGACAAAATTGCCCTTCATGTGGTGTGCAAAGCAACGTGTGGTTCGTACATCATGATGTGCACGTGGCACACTATTTTCAATTGGTCCAGTGACTTCAGCTCATTTTGGAGGCTTCGTACAAAGGAGGTGCGGTTTGAACCTTAAGTTGTGCACGTCGCAAAGTGACGGCACCCCTAAGCAGATTCTTCAATGAATATTGCATATCCATGTGGTAGGGATGCGTTCTGCACTAAGTCTTGTGGGTGTTGCACGGGCACCACATCTCAGGCCAGAATCTCCTTCTTTTCTGATCCTTCCACACTTCACTCCTTTTGAGCTCTTTTTGGGTCCACTTCCCTATTTTTCATCACTAATCAAAAGTACCTACATAGATATCAATAAAGGCCATAAAAACCTCTAAATTTATTCAAAACATAGCAATAATTCATGAATTTAGGCTCAATAAGTTGGTAGATTACCGACTTATCAGGTTGCGAGGCCTGCGGGCCCATCAGTGACCCAAATTTTAGCTCGGCTATTACTTTAGCGATATGGGTATCGATGGCCCCATTTTTATGTATCATTTATGTTTTTGATAGTTTGACTATTATTTGGGGTTTCTCAGTGTGATTCGGGCATGGATATCGTAATCCTAGCAGCTTATCGTTGGACGACAGGCAGGTTACGGTCTAAACTCCCTACACTTTGCATATATCAGATAAGATTGTACTAATTAGAATCCTTGGGCTGGGTTATTATCTTGGCACCATAGACCTTGACCATTTTTCCATAATCACCTCGTTTCTTTCCTCCATAGTGTGTAGTATTCTTCGTAGGTTAGTATTATCACCCTTGTGGTCTTGTGTGGCCTTGATTTTACTCTAGACCATAGACGGTGGGCTTTTCAGGAGTTTCCATGCGTCCTGTACATCGTTATCATGATATAGGCTGGTTATCTATGTTGTAGAGTGATTGGAGCTTGTGTAGGGCCGATAGATTGATTGTTGGCCAGAGGCCCTTATTGTGATTGTATACATCTTCTGTCATGCATATAAGGGGGATTTCTTGGTGATTTTATTGCGGTTTTGGGCTTGGGGCCTACTATTCATGATTTTCTAAACCTTGCATGGCCTGTGGGGCTCGTTTTCGGTAAAAACAATTGTAAAAGAGTTTGGTACTATTTTAATGGATCTTCTTGGGGTAAGAGAAAATAAGAGGTGTCTTAACACTATTTGCACTTATACTAGATTCAATGGGGCTGAGTGCTAGACTTGTTTTACTACCACTTTTGGGATGATACTAGGCTTGGTGGGGCTGTGTGCTAAACCTATTCTTGACTTACTGATTTAGACCCGAATACCCTCCGAGTAGATTTACTTGGGGACTTTTGAGATTTGTGGGGCATTTAGTATGTTGGTCGGGGGCCTCTCTGGACCTTGCCATTTCAGGCAAGGGGCTAGGTGCTGTGAGTACCAGAGGGGGGGTATACGGTGTAGTAGAGGTATACGGGTGCGACCTTCTAAGGATCTTGTCTTCTGGGACTTATAGGGAACCGAAAGAGGGTACCATACATTACTATTACCACACTTAGTTGGCATATTATATCATACCATTCATATGTGTGAGGTTCCATCCTTGTTTGCTATTTTATGTTTGTACGCTCTGGTAATATAGAATGCCGGAGGGTTTGTCTTTACTTAATTATGTTCCTCGGGTGTATGGGCACCCATTGGGACTGTAGGTAGACTTGTTATTACCTTACCGAGCTTTATGATTCCTTATGCTAAATTCTTATTGTATCTTGATATTAGAACTAGTATATGTAGCTGGGTTTGGTTATTACTCCTATATTCGAGCATGTTATTGTTACATTGTTTCCCTCCTTCATTTTTAACTGAGGTTACCAGTATACTTCCCATTTTCTAAACCTCCTTATATATTGCTATTGCAAGGATCCCAGGTGCTTCTTTTCTTACTTTCGCCTGTGCCTGTAGTATAAATCCTACTTGCTAGCCTTGTACGTTATTTTTGTGTCTTTCTTCTGTGCTAGCTTCTGTGTGTTTCTTCATTGTTTTTGGTGACTATTTGCTTCAATTCTGTTTATTATTGCTCTTTTATCTTATATGTTCCCAGTCGACCTATGATACCTACTATTATATTTTGCTTCACATTTGGTGCTCATACTACACTCTGCATCTTCTGGTGTAGATCCTAGTATGGGACATCACCGTTAGCTCGTGGGAGACTCATGCGAGGAGCTATTTTGGGGATATCTCAGACTAAGGGTGAGCTCTTGGCGGTCGGAGCTTAACTTTTTAGCTATATTTTGCATCATGTACTCTATTACTACCCAGAGACATTTGTATATTATATTTTGGATCCTTTGCACTCCTTATATATAGTTCTGGCTCTATATACTATGATACAGGTCTTGGGGTTGGCTTAGCTTCTATATATGTTGTTATATATTCTTTTTATCTACTTTCTTCAGCTCATTTCCCTTGCTTCCGCTTACTTAAACTGTTCTTCCACTTATGTGTTAGATAGTAGCCCATTACTAACCATTCTGGGTTATGGGAATTGGTCCGCCTACTAGGGAGTTGTAGGTTCCATCATGACCGAGAAATCGTGTTGTAACAGCTTGGTATCAGAGCCTAGGTTCATCGGTATCATTGGTATAGGAGCCAATGTGTAGTAAAGTCCTGCGGATTGGGGCAGAGATATCCATACTCAATCCTCGGTAGGCTATAGTGACATCTTAGGAAATATGACTCTCTTATTTGTTTCTGTATCATGCGTAATCCTTGGGAGTTTCTTGAAATCTTACTTGTTCTCATTCATTCTTCCGCAGATGGCTCGTACAAGAACGTCAGCATCGAGCGGAGATGAGCCTCCGACTCCAGCTAGGGCACGGGGAGGTCATAGAGGTAGAGGTCGAGGATGTCCCCGAGCAGCAGCACCTGCTAGAGTTGTTGTAGTTGAGATAGAGCCTGAGCATAGGTCAGAGTTCATTCCTGAGCAGCAGCATGTGGACCCGGGGATAGCCCAGGTACCACTAGCCCTAGTGTCAGCTTCAGCCTTAGCTCAGTCTGCAGATATTCGGGGTTTTACTGTCCCAGTTTTTGGGCATGATTAGAGAGCGGCCTTCTGAGATAGCGTAGACATCTGCTCAGGGGGAAGCCCTGGGTGTACCGAGTTCAGGAGCGCAGCCTGCTAATGCAACTCTGATAAGGTTGTATTCTACCTACTTATTTAGCTCTTAATCTTATGTTTTTGCTAGTATAAAATGGATAAATAGTGCAATTGACATGGATTACTTCTATTTTATAGGTTTCTATGTTTTAGAAGTGTTCGGGAAAGATTCAAGTGAAAACTAGCCAAATGGAGCAAAATGGAGTTGCTGATCACTGGCATCAAGTTGGCCATCGCATTCGCGAGCCACAAGGCACGCGATCGCGATGCTCAAGGAATCAAGCGGGCTATCACGACTATGAGCTATAAGGCACGCGACTGCAATTCACAGAGAATCAAAGCCATACGATCGCGATAGTGAATCCACGTGACCGCGTGGAAGAAAAATATAAAGCCTCAGGACCGCAAGGATTGGTCATGCGACCGTGATGAAGAAGTCGCCAGCTGCAGGACAGATTTGGAAATTTCCATTTTTGGAAACCCTAATCCACATAAAACACTTCTCAGTTGTCTTGGAAATCATCTTTGGCTATTCTCACAACTTTTGGAAAGCTTGGAGAGCAAGTTCATCAACCAACACCATAGGAGTGAAGATTTGGATGCTCTTTATTGTAAAATCTTTAGTTTCCATTCTTCAACTCTTGTTCTTAATTGCTATTTTATTGGTGTAATTGTTGAATTGAGATTTGGGTTTGTATTAGAGATAATACTTGTTTGGGTATTGAATTCATATATAGATTTTGCTCTTGTTTGATTATTTGGGTCTATTGAATCCTCCATGCTTGAATCTGTAGTTAATAGTTGCAAACATTAACTTAGCTTACTAATTTGGGTTGTTTCTTGAGAGAGTATTTCCCTAAATTCGAGAAGATTCAATAGTGGAGATTTGGGGTTTTCACTCTAGACCAAGGCCAGAGATAGTTTAGTTGTCGAAAACTCTGATCTAAGAGTTAGGGTTAGAGATAACCCAACTCACCCAAGTAAATTGTTGGTTATTGCTTACTCGTGGTGGTTCAAGAGAACCCATGAGGATTGTTGCTTGATTGGTTGAAAAATGGTTAAGTGCACCTTCAACCAAGACTACCCATGTGTTGATCGGGTGCAAGTCTTGTGAATTGAATTCTTATTCCCAATTCTCCCTTGTTATCCTTGCTTGGCGAAGGCAAGGTGAAAGCCATTAATCAATCTATCTTTTATTTGATTTTCTTTTATATTTAGTTTTAGTCTAAATCCCCCCCTTTTAGATATCTTTTCCCCTTTTTGTTAATTGAACTTTAATAAGGTTTTTGGATTCTTTATTAGCTCGATCGCGACTATATTGTTTCCTTGGGTACGACCCTGACACTCATTGGTAATTATTAATGTGTTTTGCTCTAACGATTTTCGTGACCTCTAACTCAGAGAGCACGATTTGAGCGTTATCAGGCTTCCTGTGCTGAGGTTATTCTGATCCCATTAGTTGCACAGCCTCTTACTCCTCGCCCAGTTATGACAGAGATGGAGCAGAAGGCGTTGGGTAGATTCTTAAGATTGGCACCTCCGAGGCTTGCTGGTACATCTGGATTGGATCCACATGACTTTATTACTAGTTGTGAGGAGATATTACATTACTTGGGCTTGTTAGAGACTCACGGGGTCGGTTATACTACTTACCAGATGGAGGGCCCAGGTTGCTTGCAGGCCATCATCGTCACCTCAATTGTCCTGGTCTGAGTTTTATGAGGCCTTTATGGCTAAATTCTTGCCACAGAGCGACAGAGAGCATCAGAGAGAGGAGTTCACTAGACTTGCTCAGGGTTCTATGACCGTATCCGAGTATGAGACCTATTTTCATTAGCTCGCTCTATTTAGAGCCATGATTATGCCTACCGAGCCTGACAGAGTCCGTAGGTTTGTTTGGGGGCTATGGAGAGAGTTTAGAGAGCCAGCAGAGATATTGGTTGCTAGTGGTCGGTCATTCCAGGTTGTTGCAGACTATGCCCGTATAGTAGAGGACTTGCATCGTCAAGACCACAGGGCCAGAGACAGGAGGCCTCATTATCAGGGAAGCTTCAGTGGTTTTTGACAGGGTGGTAGAGGTTCAGGCCAGTTGGGTCAGGGTTATCAGCCATAGCAGCATCAGGGTCAGACTAGTTAACCAGTTCAGGCATCACTCCAGGCTTCCAATTCTCAGTTTGAGCAGGGTCAGAGTAGTCAGTGTGGTCATAGTGGTCAGTCTTTGAGAGGTACTACTTCTGGGATGTTAGGCCGTGGTGGCCACACAGGTTCAGCTGGTTCGTCTCGACAGGTTGGGCCTTCAGGGTCCTGTTATGGGTGCAGTGTTAGCGGTCACTATGCCAGAGATTTTCCCTTAGTGGGGTTCAGCTTGCTATGAGTGTGGGATCAGTGGTCATTTTGCTAGAGATTGCCCCCAGTGGGGTACAGTTTAGCCTGCCGCTCAACTGGCTTAGCCTATTCTCTCATCTCAGCCATCGGCTTGAGGAGGTGTTAGTCAGGGTAGAGGTGGTGGCCCATGTACAGGACAGCTGGTAGGGATGGTGGTCGGTGAGGTGGTGGTCATTGTCAGTTCTATGTGGTCCCTGGTAGACCAGAGGCAGAGGCCTCAGATGCTATGATTATAGGTACGATCTTTGTTTGACGTCGGCCGGCTTATGCTTTATTTAATCCTGGATCCACTTGTTTTTATGTATCTGCCTACTTCATGCCTTGTTTGGGGTTGACTAGTGAGCCTTTATCTGTGCCTGTATTTGTTTCGACCCCAATAGGAGATTCTTTAGTAGTGGATCAGATTATGAGATCTTGTATGATATCTGTGGGTGACTTGGGGACTTGGGGTGATATGTTTATCCTTGATATATTATATTTTGATGTGATAGTGGGCATGGACTAGTTATCCTCTCACCATACAGTTTTAGATTTTTATGCCAAACCGTTAGCATAGCCATGCCCGGCGTATCCCCGGTTGTGTGGCAGGGTTCTGTCAGTCGCGTACCATTTGGGTTTATCTCTTGTCTTTGAGCTAGGAAATTAATTTCTCACGGGTGTTTAGCTTATCTAGAATATGTCAGAGATGCTAGCGCTATCACTTCTTCCCCTGAGCCTATTCCTGTGGTTAGAGACTTCCTAGATGTGTTCCCTACCGACCTGTCAGGCCTTCCACCTGAGAGAGATATTGATTTTGCAATTGAGTTAGAACCGGGCACCATGCCTATTTCTATTTCTCCCTACCGTATGGCTTCTGCTGAGTTAAGAGAGCTTAAGGAGGAGCTCTAGGATTTGCTAGCTAAGGGGTTTATCAAATCGAGTATGTCACCTCGGGGAGCTCCTATTTTTTTTTGTGAAGAAGAAAGATGGGTCGATGCGGATGTGTATTGATTATTTGCAATTGAATAAGGTGACAGTGAAGAATAGGTATCTGATGCCGAGGATTGATGGCTTAATTGATCAGCTTCAGGGTTTATCCATGTTTTCAAAGATTGACTTGAGGTCCGGATAACATCAGTTAAGGATTAGGGTGGAGGATATCCCTAAGATAGCATTCAGGACACGTTACGACCATTATGAGTTCCTGGTGATGTCTTTTGGGTTGACTAATCCCCCTGCAGCTTTTATGGATCTGATGCACAGGGTGCTTAGCCCATATTTTGACTCGTTTGTGATAGTCTTCATAGACGACATCCTGATATACTCCCGGAGTAGACATGAGCATGAGCAGCACTTGAGGACTATACTTCAGACTTTGAGAGACCATCAGCTTTATGCCAAGTTCTCAAAGTGCAAGATTTGGCTTGAGTCATTTGCATTCCTAGGACACATGGTGTCTAAGGATGGGATTAGAGTTGATCTGGGTAAGATTTCAGCAGTACGTGGTTGGCCTAGACCTACTACTCCTACTGAGGTTCGCAGCTTTGTTGGGTTGACCGGATACTACAGACGGTTTGTTAAGGGATTTTCTTCTATAGTAGCACCCTTGACTATGCTGACTAGGAAGGATGTTCCATTTCAGTGGTTAGATCAGTGCGAGGATAGCTTTCAGAGGCTTAAGGCCTTGTTGACTTCAGCTCTTGTATTGAATTTGCTGGTTGAGGGTCAGAGTTTCTCCATGTATTGTGATGCTTCAGGGGTCGGTCTTGGTTGTGTGTTGATGCATCAGGGTCGAGTGATAGCATGTGCATCGAGGAAGCTAAAGGTTCACGAGCGTAACTACCCCACTCATGACTTGGAATTGGCGGGGGTAGTCTTCGCGTTCAAGATCTAGAGGCACTACTTATATAGAGTTAATTGTGAGATATTCACCGATCATCATAGTCTCCAATACATTATGAGTCAGCGAGAGCTGAACTCGAGGCAGAGGAGATGGATTGAGCTACTAAAGGACTATGATTTCACCATTTTTTATCATCCAGGCAAGGCAAATATGGTAATGGATGCCTTGAGCCAGAAAATGGTGAGTATGGGCAGCCTAGCTTCACTTTCAGTTTCTGAGCGACCATTGGCCTTGGACATCCAGTCCTTGGCTAACCATTTGATTAGGCTTTACTTATCAAATCCCAGCAGAACTCTTGCTAGTGTCGAGGTTCGGTCTAACTTGGTTTATTAGATTCAGAGCCATCAAATTGAGGATCAGAAGTTGTGTGACGTTCGTGATCAGGTTGTTCGGGGTATGGCCAACCGAGATACTCAAGATTCAGATGGGTTTCTGAGGTTTAGTGGTCAGCTTTGTGTTATGAAGGTTAGTGATTTGATTCAATTGATACTTTGTGAGGCACATTATTCTAGATACTCCATTCATCCTGGTGTGGCGAATATGTATAGAGACTTGAGAAAGCTTTACTGGTAGAGTGGCATGAAGCGGGATATAGCAGAGTTTGTATCTTGGTGCTTGAACTGTCAGCAGGTAAAGTTTGAGCACATAAGACCTAGTGGATTAATGCAGCGACTTCCTATTCCTGAGTGGAAGTGGGAAGGGATTACTATGGATTTCATAGTTGGTTTGCCTCATACTTCCTGGGGTTTTGATTCTATCTGGGTGATTGTTGATAGGCTGACTAAGTCAACATATTTCTTGCTAGTTCAGACTTCCTACGGTGCTGAGAGGTTAGCTTAGATTTACATTTGAGAGGTTGTTCAGTTACATGGGGTCCCAGCTTCTATCATTTCAGACCACGGCACAGTTCACATCTCAGTTTTGGAGGGCTATTCTGTGAGATTTGGGTACAGAGGTTCAGCTTAGTACTACTTTCCACCCTCAGAAAGATGGCCAGTCTGAGAGGACTATTCAGGTCTTGGAGGACATGCTTCAGGCCTGTGTTCTTGATTTAGGAGGTTTTTGGTATCAGTTTGTGCCTTTGGCCCAGTTTGCGTATAATAATAGCTTTCATTCTAGCATCAGCATAGCACCTTTCAAGGCATTGTATGAAAGGCAATGCAGATCACCGGTTGGTTGGTTCGATGGGTTGGAGTCCAGGACACAGAGTACAGATTTGCTTCAAAACTCACTATACAGAGTTAGAGCTATTCAGGACAGACTTTGAGCTGCTCCGAGTAGGCAGAAGAGCTACACTGATCGAACACTTTGTGCCTTGGAGTTTAGTGTTGGTGATTTGGTATTCCTCTGTCTGTTGCCCATGAAGGGCGTAATGAGATTTGGTCGGCGGGGTAAGCTTAGCCCCAGGTATATCAGGTCATTTCAGATTCTCCAGAGGGTTGGTAGTGTTGCCTATCAGTTAGCTTTGCCTCTGATGTTTTAATCTATGCATCCGGTGTTTCATGTTTCTATGTTGAGATGGTATGTTCAAGATGAGTCCCATGTGTTTCATTAGGATTCAGTTCAGTTAGAAGAGAGTTTATCCTTTTTTAAGGAGTCGATAGTTATTTTGGCCAGAGATATCAGGAGATTGAGATCTAGGGATATTCCGGTTGTGAAAGTTCAGTGGAGGCATCATTCGCTTTAGGAGGCTACTTGTGAGACCAAGATATATATGCAAGCCCAGTATCTGCAGCAATTTGAGCCTCCAGGTACTTCCTTCTTCTTGACTTTCGAGGACGAAAGTCTTTTTAGTAGTGGATGTTGTGATGACCCTTCCGGTCATCTTTGCATTTACACTTTTCTTGTACTGTTAGAGCTTTCCTGTAGCGTCCCCAAGTCATTTATGTCTTGCTAGGACTGGTGGTCCGGTGCCCTTGTCATTCATTTGGTCTTTATGGCCGTTTGCCTATTTTAGAGCTTTAACTTGGGAATTCATTGACTTTAGTTAACATTCTTAGCTAACATGCTCAGAATCAAATTCTGACATATCCTTTAGCTATGAAACATTGAGTTTGGTCTAGTTGGACCTTTAGTCGAGGCCTGAGAACTCTCGGTGTGGGTTTTGTGTTAGTTTTTCTATTTTTAGGCCATTTGGAGTTGAAAGTGGAACTTTGGTCAGCTTTCAATGATCGGAGCATCAAATTTGGAATCCAAGGATTCCATTAGCTCCGGAATGATGAGTATGGGTTAGGTAGATGGTTGGTTTGGGTCCCAGGTGAGCTGGGCTTATTTCGAGTATTTGGTTGATTTTTTTGTTAGTGTTGACTTGGGTCAACATTTCTCCAAAATGACCTCGTATGGAAGTTTCAGCAATTCCATTGAATCTGGAACGTCGTTTCCCATCTATTGGCATTATTGGTTTTTGAATATCGGGTTCCGATCCTGCCAGGAATGTCGCATAGAGTTCTAAAAATGTTGCAGGTTTTGGGTTGTTGCAGGTGCAGTCCTCAGGCTTTAATCACGACCGCAAGACTCCTTCCTCGTAGTCATGATGAATCACTTGGTCCCTTGTTCTTCGCAATCACGACGTCCCTTGTCGCGATCGCGATGAGGCCTTCCCTCTTTTGTTCTTCACGATAGCGTGGCTAGTCCTCGCGATGGCGTGGCTAGTCCTCGCGATCGCGATGGTATAGCTAGCGTGGTCTTCGCGACCGAGGGGTCCCTTCGCGATTTCCTATTCATTTTTCCATCCTTCTTGTCCATTTCTCCCAACACTAGTGTACCAAATACTCTCTACCAATGTCTTAATTCAGTGTTAGCTTGGATAATTCATTTATCCCTCGGAAATTCTTACTCCCTTGGTGTTTTGGTAAGTTCTCCTTCTTTCCCCATGTTGTTTTCTCCATTGTTGATTTCACCATTGTTGTAAACTCTTGGAGCTTGGAATTTCTTGTAGAATCTGCTCCCTTGGGACTGCATGCCCCGTGAAATCATTGAGTTCATTTCTTTAGTGTGTTTTCTTATTGTGGTAAGTATTTTCCCCGCTCAATTTATGGTTTTCATCCCTTATTTTCCCTCTTGGGTTTCTTGACTTATAGGGGCTATTTTATCTCGAAATCCTTGCCCAATCTCCTTAATTTTCCGGGCATGTACTCCTATGATCATGGTGATCATTTTGTACTCTTTCATTTTTGGATTTGGGTTGTGGGGCCTGCGGGCCCATCGGTGACTCAAATTTTGGCTCGGCTATTACTTTAGTGATATGGGTATTGATTGACCTATCTTGATGTATCATTTATGTTTTTAATAGTTTAACTATCATTCGGGGTTTCTCGAAGTGATTCGAGCTTAGATATCGTGATCCCAGCAGCTTGTCATCGAACGACAGGTAGGTTATGGTCTAAGCTCCCTAGACTTCGCATATATCGAATAAGATTGTACTAATTGGAATCCTTGGGCTTGGTTATTAGTTTGGTACCACAGACCTTGACCACTTTTCCATGATTGCCTCATTTCTTTCCTCCGTTGTGTGTAGTATTCTTCATAGGTTAGTATTATCACCCTTGCGGTCCTGTGTGACCTTGATTTGACACTATACAACAGACGGTGGGCTTTGGGGGTTTCCATGAGTCCCAAACATCATTATCATGATATAGGCTGGTTATCTATATTGTAAAGCGATTGGAGCCTGTGTAGGGCTGATAGGTTGATTGTGGGTCGGGGGCCGTTATTGTGATTGTATACATCTTATGTCATGCATATAAGGGGTATTTCTAGGTGATTTTACTGTGGTTTTGGGCTTGGGGTCTACTATTCATGATTTTCTAAACCTTGCATGGTCTGTGGGGCTCATTTTCAGTAAAAACAATTGTAAAAGGTTTTGGTACTGTTTTAATGGATCTTCTTGGGGTAAGAGAAAATAAGAGGTGTTTTATTACTATTTCCACTTATACTAGACTCGGTAGGGCCGAGTGATAGACTTGTTTTACTACCACTTTCGGGATGATACTTTGCTCGGCGGGGCCGTGCACTAGACCTTTTCTTGACTTACTGATTTAGACCCGGATACCCTCCAGCCAGATTTACTTGGGGACTTTCGAGATTTGCGGGGCATCTAGTATGTTAGTCGGGGTCCTACATGGACCTTGCCATTTTGGGCAAGGGGCTACGTGCCGCGAGTGCCAGAGGGGGGGTATATGGTGAAGTAGAGGTATAGAGGTGCAACCTTCCATGGATCTTGTGTTCTGGGCCTTATAGGGCACTGGAAGCGAGTAACATACGTTACTATTACCACACTTAGTTGGCATATCATACCATACCATTCATTTATGTGAGATTCCACCCTTGTTTGTTGTTTGTTGTGTGTACACTTGGTTGTGTTCCTCGGGTGTATGGGTGCCAATTGGGACTATAGGTAGACTTGTTATTATTACCTTACCGAGCTTTATGATTCCTTATGCTGAATTCTTATTGTATCTTGATATTGGAACTAGTATATGTAGCTGGGTTTGGTTATTACTTCTATATTCGAGCATGCTATTGTTACTTTGTTTCCCTCCTTTTTTAACTGAGGTTACCAGTACACTTCCCATTTTCTAAACCTCCTTATATACTGTTATTGCAAGGATCCCAGGTGCGTCTTTTCTTACTTTCGCCTGTGCCTGTAGTATATATCCTACTTGCTATCATTGTACGTTATTTCTATTTTCTTTCTTCTGTGCTAGCTTCTGTGTGTTTCTTCGTTGATTTTGGTGACTATTTGCTTCTATTTTTTCTGTTACTGCTCTTTTATCTTATATGTGCCCAGTCAACCTATGATACCTACTGGGTACCTTTTGCTTCTCATTGGGAGCTCATACTACACTCTGCATCTTCCGGTGCAGATCCTAGTATGGGCCACCGCCATTATCTCATGGGAGACTCATACGAGGAGCTATTTTGGGGATATCTCAGACTTAGGGTGAGCTCTTGGCGACCGGAGCTTAGCTTTTATTTATCTTTTGCATCATGTACTCTATTACTACCCGGAGACATTTGTATATTGTATTTTGGATCCTTCGCACTCCTTATTTGTAGTTCTGGCTCTATATACTATGATACCAGGTCTTGGGGTTGGCTTAGCTTCTATATATGTTGTTATATATTCCTGTTATCTACTTTCTTCAGCTCATTTCCCTTGCTTCCGATTACTTAAATTGTTCTTCCGCTTATGTGTTAGATAGTAGCCCATTACTAACCATTCTGGGCTATGGGAATTGGTTCGCCTACTGGGGGTTGTAGGTGCCATCATGACCGAGAAATCGGGTCGTGATAGGTAAGTTTTTTAAAGTTAAGTTTGTTAGTTTATATTGTTAGTCTTTGTGAACCTTAGTTTAAGTTAGTCTTGTGAACCTTAGTTTAGGTTATAATCTTGAATTAGTTTTCAACTTTAGGTTATTGTTAGTTTTGAATTAGGTTCTTGAATTTGGAAATTTTGAATTAGTTTTTGGTTATGCATACAGATGTGATCAGGTGATGGTGATCGATGTCATCCTAGTAAGAGTACTAGCAAGTCTAGTAAGCCTAGGAAGAGCTCTAGGAGGCCTATAGAGCATGATGATATTCCAGTTCATCTTTCATATTCGTCACATATTCGCTCTTGTCCACCAGTGTCTATCCCCTATGGCACTGGAAATCCCGCAGATTATCATGGTCCTAGATGACCCACTACTTCTCATCACACTTTCATGCCAACACCCACTATGCCTATGCCACATAGAAGCGAGAATATCAGATTATCATTTGGTACTCCATCCCCATGTGATTCTTCTTTCCCCACCTATCAGGCTTGCCACTTAGATATCATACCAGCTCTGAGTCTGACACACAGACATCTACTCCCCCATTGACTCAGTATTATACACTTCCGCCATTACCTGTATCAGCACATTTTGAGGAGGAAGAGGATGTGGATCTAAGACCCAGCGAGAAGGACGCCCTTGGTAGAGTCATGATTCAGCCTGATGGATTATCGTAAGTTTTTTTTCTAAATTGATAAGTTTATTTTGTTTTATCAGTTAATTGATTATTTATGACTTGACATGCTTATTATGTTCTTTACAATTGGTATCCCCCAAAAGAGCCCAAATGTGCTCTAAAGGAGGCAGTTAGGAAGCTTTATCAAGAACCTTGTCACTCCTGGCAGGACATTCCAGAATCGATCAAACAGGTCATGTTTGATGAGTTTAAGGTATATATAATTTAATTATTATTTTATTAAGATTAATATTAACTTTTCATACTATATACATATATATATATACATGTATATATATATATCATCTAACACTAGTCATTGCTCTCTTTCAGACAATGTATTCTTGGAAGCGAAAGTACAATAAGATCATTTCTACTACTTTTGAGAGGAAGGTCAGTGTTAGGTTGTCCCAATGGCTTAAAAGAGTTCGGAATACTAAAAAGTGTGGATCTTCGCTTCTACCTCATCTTCATGAGTAGCTTAAAGAATATTGGAATACGAAAGAGTTCAGAGCATTGTCTGAATAAGCCAAGAAAGCCAGAAACAGTGTCAAAGTTGGATGATTGCACACTATGGGTGCAAAGAGCGTAACAGAGATTGATAGGAAAATGGTAAGTAATAATATTAACCTTTTAACTTATATATTTATATAAACTTGATTAAATACTAATTACTTGATTATGTTAAATTTTATTTTATTTGCGGGAGAAGGAATTGGGGCACCTTCCGACTCAGATTGAGCTCTTTCGGAGATGCCACATAAGAGAGAGAAAAATGATTCAGATCCATATTTATGGGTTGAGTAGAGGGCTCAAGATGCCTATGTAAGTTTTAAATATTTAGATATAATTAAAGTACTAACATATATATATATATATATATATATATTATGTATATATTATAATTTTTAATTTTTATATGCAGGATGAGTTTGGACGTGTCTTGTCTGAGTACAGCCAGACTCAACAAGGTCAGGGCTTACTGACCTAGCCTACAGAGGAGGAAACCACTCAAATGTGGATCAAAAATGTGGCAGGAGGGAGATAAAAGGGGAGAGTCTATGGTCTAGGCTCTAGGAATGATGTGCGATGCATCCAATCAGGACTGATAGGTATTGGATCCTAGCGCTAGACTGAGGCAGTTGATGGTGTTAAGCAAGCAGATATGTCACAGCAGATCGCACAGCTTATGCATGCCTTGGTAGAAACCTAGATAAAACAGGCTGAGAGCGATAAAGATATCTCAATGACCGTCGAGGATCTTAAAGAACAAGTATCTTCCTTGATTGGTCATTGCTAACGTAGTATAAATCATACTCCTTCCTCCTCATCATCAAGTGATGACGTGACTAAGCATAGTGATAATGAGGAGGAGTATGTGGATACTAATCCCCCAATAAGATTGACTCATTTAGTTTATTTCCCTCTACTTTTAGACATTTTGACACTTTGACACTTTTTTTAAGTTATTCAATATTTTGTAGGTCCTTTTTGGTGGACCTTTTATGTGTTTAGCCATATTATTAGTTGTTATTTAGTTTCTTGTTGATGTTAGAATTATTTTATGACTGTTGTGGTAGCAATTAGTGCTGCTTTGGGCTGTATTAAATTTATTTTGTAAATGGCAGGTGGTGCATCTTGAAAATGCAAGCTTCTGCATCTGGAAAAAATATAGAAAAGCGATGGACAGGGTCTCTTTTGTTCATTGCTTTTCAGGAAATTTTAAAAAAAAATCCAGAAGTGACATTGTCAGTCACTTTCCTGAAATTTTAAAAAAAAAATCCCATAAAAAGTGATGATGTCCGTCGCTTTTTAAAAAAAAATTACCAGAAAAAGCGACGTTGTATGTTGCTTTGTTCTTGAAGTTCTAGAACAAAGCAACGGACAGCGTCACTTTTCTAGAAAAAAGTTTTTAAAAAAAGTCATGTCTTTTTGATTTGCATCGATGTCTATCGTTTTTAAAAGTGATGTTGTCCATCTCTTTTGGAAAAGTGACTGACCACTTTTTCACAGAAGTGAGTCCGTCGCTTTTCCGTCACTTTTGGCCAAAAAAAATACGGACAGCATCTCTTTTGGCCGTCTCTTTTGGCCGTCTCTTTTTAGGCTTTTTTAGTAGTGATACTTTCTCAAAATGGACAATAAAGATTCCACTTGTAACTCCTTCAAATCTATGGAGATAATTACTGGTAGAGTGTCACTGGCACCAAGATAAGCATACCTCAAGTGTGATGAAAGAGGTTTGAGCTCAAATCTTGAGGGCTAAATAATGAATGGTTTAGGAGGAGGAGATTCTCTATTCTTCAAGTCGAGATCAAGTTTATTAGGGGTATAGGTGTAGCATCCTAACCCCGTCAAGACATTGCACACCTCCTCATAATCCTCAATTTTTGATCTATCATAATTCAATGGAACTATCATCAATGATTCCCCCAAGAATTGATTTTTGGAACCCAACTCTATCAACTCATCAATAGTGTCAATAAAAGAAATAACTAGCAAGTCTCTCGGTTATTTCATAGATTTACACACACTAAATGTGATGTCTTCATCATTCACCCAGAATTTTAATTCACCACTTTTGAAATCTACTAAAGCCCTGTGGCTAAGAATGGCCTCCCCAAAATGATTGGCACTTTGAATTGACTTTACAATCAAGAACTACAAAATCAACAAGGAAAATGAATTTATCAACTTTGAAAAACACATCATACAAAATTCCCACCGAATGGTTGATAGATCGATCCGCCATTAGCAACCTTATAATAGTGGGATTTTGAGCCTCGAGGCCCAACCGATTAAAGATAACAAAGGGCATTAAATTTATGCTTACCCCTAAGTCACACAATGATTTGGAGAATTGGTATAAACTGATAGTGCATAGGATAGTGAAGGTGTTGGGGTCTTCTTTTTTTGGAACTAAGTTGCTTGCCATAATTGCAAAACAATGGTGTGACACCGCCATCGTTCCAATATCCATGTGCCTCTTCTTTGTTACCAAATCCTTCATATACTTGGCATATCCGAGCATTTGTAGAAATACTTCCACTAATGGGACATTCACAGAGAGTTATTTAAGCATAGCAAGAAACTTGCTAAATTGGGTGTCTTCCTTCTTTTGTTTCAATTTTTATGGGAATAGAAGGGGACACTTAGGTAAGGGCAAAGAGATTTTGGAATCCTTGTCCCCCTTTCTTTATCAGGATCAACCACTACTTGCAGAATGGGGTTTTGAACATCATTTGAACAACATTATCAACCTCAACCAGTTGATCTACTATTTTCCCTTGGGACTCAGAATTCATATAGCATCAAGCTTTGAACTAGCATAATTCCCCGATAATGTTTCAACTCGCTTTTCCTTCACATGAGATTGGTTGACCTTGACCTCTTCACCCGGAGTTTAATCAATTGCTTCCACCACATCACTAAGAACTTTTCCACTTTTAGTCATAATTTTCATGCAATGCGTATCTTTTTTTGGGTTTGGATACATTTTACCAGGAAGAGTACCTTTAAGCCTTGGATTCATCTGGGTGGACATTTGAGTCATTTGGGTCTCAAGATGCTTTATCAAAGCTGAATGAGAACTTACAATTTGGCTTAGGTTAGACACATCACCCATCATTTCTCATACACCCATATTGGTCGACTCAACTTTTTTCAACACTCGAGCAAGCATATCTTCAACCTTAGAACTTGCAGGATCACTTACGGATGGTTGAGTTGGATTAGAATCACCCTTAGGAGGAGGAATGTAAGCATTAGAAATTCAATTATTGAATTTATCCCTTTATCTATCTCTATCCCTCTAATTTTCATCTCGCTCTCGATCTCTTTCCTGATCCCGCTAATTGCCATCTGATTCTCTATCTCTCTAATTACCTTTATGATATTTGTTCCAATATTGATTCCCACTTCCTTGACTCCAAGACCCTTGATTAGGGCCTTGGTGATTAGTATGGGAACCCGTTGCTTGGTTCAATACAAAGTAGGCCTCCTTTTCACAAATGGAATAGACATCATTATCTTATTGCACTCTACTCTTATATGCACCAATGGCATTCATACTTTTGGTACCCACACCCATGACATTATTTGTAAGCAAGTTCAATTGAGTCATCATTTTTGCCATGGCCTCATCCCTCTCTTCATCCTTCTTTCGCATCTTCTTGATAATAGTCACGGGGTAGCACCCATTTCCATCTCATCTTCCCTAGCATGCCAAGCACAATTTTTCTTAGTCATCCTATCTAGGAACCCTTTAATAACCCCAAATGTTTGATCTGTTAAAGAACCTCCGGTTAGACTATTAGCAACCGCCTTGTTGATGGCATCCAAGGACCGATAAAAGTTTTGCAACAACACTTCTTTCAGGAGACCATGTGTTGGACGTTGTTGCAATTTCTTCTTCAAGCAAAATCATGCCTTATGAAGAGGCTCATTAGGCAATTAATAAAAGTTAGTGATCTTATCTCAGAGTTGGATCATATGAGATGATGGGAAAAACCTCTCAAGGAAAGCACCGGTAAGTTCATTTCATGAAGTGAAAGAACCCTCAAGGAGTTCTTCAAGCAAAGTGGTAGCCTCTCTCGTCAAAGATAACAGGAAAGGCCTCAAACGAATAAACTCTTGATTAATGTTGGTGATGTTGAAAGGTTGGCAAACTTCTGCAAAGTTTTTGATATGTCTATTACTATCCTCATAAGCAAGTCCGCCACATAAACCTTTCATTTGAGCAAGGGCAACATAGTGCTAGTGATGTGGAACACCACATTGCCTACCGTGGGTGGTAATCAAATGGCAAGTCCTAACCCCCCTTAACCCATGGGGTCATCATCATCCAAGTGGCCATTGTAACTAGCATCATCACTAGCTTGATTTCTCATATTATAACCTACAAAGAACAAAAACAACAAACAAACATAAAAAATAATATGCAAGACAAGAGTGGATAAAAACACTAATAGGGAAATCTAAAATCCTATTTCTCAGCAACGGCACCAAAATTGATGACGTTCAAATCTACTACTCAACTAAGAATAGTGTACACAGTCATCGCAATACAATTACCTACAGAGGTAGGGATTGATTCTACTGGGAATAGAATATTAGTTTTGACCCGATTAGTGTATTAACTCACTAATTGTTTGCACACTGTGTAAAATAAACATGTAAATAAAGAGGGGTTTGTAACAATTGTTGTTTAATACACTTCAATACATAACATTTTTGAATTTGATTTAAGTAAGAGAAACCTTAGGGTTGTGCATGCATTGAACCTACGTATTGCAATTGGGAGTTAGCACTTGCTTTATTATTGATATTAACGTAGAGAGGCTTGGTTTTAACTACATTAATGATATTTCAATCCACTGATACAATTCACCTTGGATTTTCTCAAACCCTAAGGTGTGCACAAATTTAATCAACCAAATACCTCTAATAAATAGTTCTATTTACAGCAAACTATTGTTAAATGGGTTAACCCAAGTCTTTGTCAGTTAATTTCTCCATTAGTACTCATCTTCTTTCTCAAGAAATTAAAAGCTAATTAGAGTTTGCAATCTCTAATTTTAATTAAAATATGAGGAATTAACTAAACCCATAATCAATAACCAAAAATTAAACCTAACAACTAAGACCCAATCACAAATTAGATTTTACATCACACAGCCCCAAGATTGGGGTATTTAGATACTTATAGTAAAAGAACAAGAGATTATACCAAGTGAGTTATCTTCAAATTTAGCCATTAATAAACTTTGATCTTCAATTCCAAGATCAAATTCAACAACAATGGTGGAAATATTCTCTAAAAGTAATAGAGAAGAAGGTTCTTAAAACTAAATTCTAAAGCTGCTCAAAATAGGATAATGGAATGTAGTACAAATTCCTAGAATTGTCCTTGAAAACACCCAAAATTGGCTGAAGTCATTGAAACCCTTATGCACCCACAAATACTGCATTTCACTTTCTAGAATTTTACCTTGGCTACACTGGCATATGCTCTTCGACTATGGCCCAGATATGATCGAAAATACCCTTTTATGCCTACATAGTGAGTGTTTTATACTGCTTTCATCCTTCAATTCATGGCTTTGGCTTTTTTCCTTATTTCTTCACCTCTTTTGGTTCTAAATCCCTGTTTATCAATATAGATCTTTAATGCTTACACATATGAGGATCACGATATAAAAATCACCTTAAAAGCACAATATTGAGGTAATAATTAGTGCTTAAGGACTCAATAAGTTAGTGAATTACCAACTTATCAGCCTTCATTAATAACGTTTTTTCCCTTAAAGTTGAGGGAAGCTAAGTTTGATGAGTTCCTAAATATTAAGCAAGGTACCATGAGTGTGAAGGAGTACAACCTCAAGTTCACAAAGTTGTCTCGGTATGCTCCAAAGATGGTGTCCACTATAAGGGAAAGAATGAGGAAGTTTTTGTCTGGTGTTTCAAGACACTTGGAGAAGGAATATGTTACAGCCTTGCTATATAAATATATGGACATATATAGATTGATGGTCTATTCCTAATAGACCAAAGAGACAGAACAGAAAGATAGAACTAGGTATGGTCACCTTGAATTCCTAGTATGTCCTTTGGTTGAACTAATGCACCAGCCGCCTTTATGGATCTTATAAATAGGGTTTTTAAGCAGTATCTTGATATATTCATGATTGTCTTCATTGATGACATCCTGACTTACTTCCTTAGTAAGGAAGAGCATGTTAATCACCTCTGAATTGTGTTGCATACACTTAAGGATCGTGAATTATATGAAAAAAATTCTAAATGTGAATTTTGGTTGAAGTCTATGGTATTTCTAGGTCACATTATTTCTAATGAGGGTATCAAGGTTGATTCTCAAAAGATTGATGCGGATAAGAATTGGCCTAGACCTACCACCTTAACTAATATTAGAAGTTTCTTGGTTTTGGCTAGTTACTATAGAAGGTTTATTGAGGGTTTCTCCTTCATTGCTTACCCATGGACAAGGTTAACTCAGAAGAAAGCAAAGTTTCAGTTGTCCAAAGAGTGTGAGAAGAGTTTTTGGAAATTGAAAACAAGGTAGACTTCTACTCTAGTATTGACCCTGCTAAAGAGAACTGGCGGTTTTTGTGGATTGTGATGCCTCGAGAATTGGTGTTGGTTGTGTTATGATGCAGCATGGAAAAGTTATAGCTTATTCCTCTAGGCAACTTAAGAACCATGAGAAGAATTACCTGACTCGTGATCTTAGTTGGTAGTAGTAGTGTTTGCTTTGAAGATCTGGCGTCACTATCTCTATGGCATTCATATTGATGTCTTTATTGATCACAAAAGTTTAAAGTATATCTTCAATCAGAAAGAGTTAAACCTCAAATAGAGAAGATTGTTTGAGTTTCTCAAGGATTAAAATATGAACATCTTCTATCACCCAGGAAAGATGAATGTGGTCACCGATGTCCTTAGCAGATTATCCATGGGAAGTCTTGCTCATGTTGAGAAAGGAATTAGAGAGCTTATAAAAGATATCCATCCACTTACAATCCTAGGGTTTTGCCTCTCGGACTCTGAGGATGGTGGTGTAGTTATTCAAAATGAGGTTGAGTCATCCCTAGTGTCAAAATTTAAGGAAAAGCAAGACGATGGGCCCATCTTGCTCCAGCTAAAGGAAGAAATCCACAAGAAAAAGTTTATGGCTTTCAAAAAATAGGGAGATGGTACTGTGAGGTACCAAGGCAGATTGTGTGTTCCAGATATTGATGAACTCCATGAGAGGATTATGGAAAAATCACACCATTCCAGGTATTCTATTCATCCAGGTTCCATAAAGATGTATCATGACTTGAGAGAAGTCTATTTGTGAAAAATCAAAAAGAAGAACGTCACCTATTTTGTGGCTAAGTGTTTGAATTATTAGCAGGTTAAGATTGAGCACCAAAGACCTGGTGGTTTGGCTCAATGTATAGACCTTCTCGTGTGGAAGTGGGAAATGATAAATATAGACTTACCAACAAGTTTGTTGCAATCACATCATTAGCATGACTCAATTTGGGTAATTGTAGACCATTTGACAAAGTTAGCTCATTTTTTGTCCATTAAGACAACAAATTCTATTGAAGGTTATGCCAAGTTGTACATATGGGAAATTGTCAAACTTCATAGGATCCAGTATCCATTATCTTAGACAGAGGTGCTCATTCCACCTCTCACTTTTGGAAGTCATTTCAAAAAGGATTTGGTATAAAGGTGAACCTTAATACCGCATTCCACTCTTAGACCAATGGTAAGGCAAAGCATACCATTCAGACACTTGAGGATATGTTGTGATCTTGTGTCCTAGATTTCAAGGGTAGCTAAGATGACCACTTACTTTTCATGAGTTTGCCTATAATAATAGCTATCACTCCAGTATTTAGATGGAACTATTCGAGGCCCTATATGGGCAAAGATGTAAATCTCCAATAAGATGGTTTGAGGTTTGAAAGGCTGAGTTATTGGGGTTTGACTTGGTCCACCAAGCCATAAAAAAGTTAAGATCATTCAAGAGCGGTTGAGGACTGTGCAGAGTCATCAAAAGTCATAAATTAATGTGAGATAAGGACACTTGGAGTTTAGTAGTTGATGATTGGGTATTCTTAAAGGTTTTGCCTATGAAGGGAGTTACGCAGTTTGGAAAGAAAGGGAAGCTTAGTCCCCAATATATTAGCCCCTACCAAATATTGAAAAGGATTGAAAAAGTGGCCTACGAGTAGGAGTTGCCTACAGACTTGTCCTCCCTTTATCCAGTGTTCCACGTCTTTTGCCAAAGAAGTGTGTGGGAGACCCTTCAATTATTATCCCTACGGAAAGTGTTGGTGTGAAGGACGGTTTAACTTATGATAAAGTCCCCAATGAGACTTTAGATCATCAGGTTTGCAAGTTGAGAATAAAAAAAAGTAGCTTCAGTGAAAGTTTTATGGAGGAATCGAACATGTTAGAGGCTTTATAGATAGATAGTAGTCACATTTTACAGTTTTGACCTTCGTGTCAACCTTTTTACGAATCCTAAGTATTATAAATTTTGAATGAAGTTTCTTAATAAGATTATTCCTCATGTTCTTAAATCATGTTTTCTGCTTATATTAGTTATGTGCTCATGTCTCATGCCATGTATGAGTATGCTCAGGCCAGGAATGACATAAGGTGTCAATCCCATCCAGGGTGTAGGCTCGGGGCATGATAGTTAAGGCCAAGGTAAGGCACACTGCCTTATGTCGTGAGGCAGTCCAGACATGGGAAAAAAATTCCTTTTCCTAGATTATTTTAGTGGGCCCTCTAGGTGTTTATAATTATTATAAAAGCCTATACTTAGTTGCTTTTAGTCATAGACAAATATTATGGAGGAACAAAGCAAGATCGAAGACCAAATTATCTTAGGGTTAACTCTTCATCTTTTTCATTAGCTTCATTTCTTGTTAGATACATAAATTATAGCTTTTGTAATCAGACTATGAGTGGCTAATTGCCTTCTTTCTAGAGTTATGGCAATAGTATGAATGTCATATTATAATATAAAGTTATTGCGAGTTTCTATCATATATTTTGTTCTCTTAATCTTATTTTATTATTCTCTTGATTCGCAACCAAAGGATAAATGAATAATCATGAATGAAACTTGAGAGAGAAAAGTTAGTGATAAAACATGGAATAAGGAGAGTGGGATGTGTTCTGCAAAATAGATGTCACGACCCAATTTCTCAAGTCATGATGGCACCTACAACCCCTCTGTAGGCGAACCAATCTCTATAGCCCAAAACGGTTAGTAATGGGCTACACACTAAGTAAGCATGCACAAGAAGAGAAGATAAGCGGAAGCAAGTAAAGAGAATATAAAAGAGGAGACAACCGAATATATATATATATATATATATATATATATATATATATTATATATATATATATATATATATATATATATATATATGGAAGCTAAGCCATCCCACGACCTGGTATCATAGTATAGAAGTCACTACTAAATATACAAGTACAAGAGGGTACAAAATAAGAATATACAATTGTCTCTTAATAGCAAAAGAGTACATAGTACAAAAGAAGAGATAAAGTTAAGCCCCAGCCACCAGGAGCTCACCCTATGTCTAGGATATCCAAAACTACATGGTTTTGTGCAATAAACGGCGATATCTCACACTAGGATCTGCACCAGAAAGATATAGAAGTGTAGTATGAGCATCAATTGTAAAGCAATGGGTACCCAGTAGGCATCATAGGCCGACTGAGCATATATAAGATATAAAAGCAGTAAATAGCAGATAAGAAAGAAGTAGTCACAGAAGCAAATAGAGGAAAACACACGGAAGCTAGAAACAAATAGAAAGCAAGGAGAATATATAACTATCCTATGCTAGCCACAGAATATATATCACAGTAGAGAATGCACCTGGATCCTTGCAATAACAACATACATACAGAGAGTTTAGCAAACATGGTGGTATACCGGTAACCTCAAATAAAAGCGAAAGAAGGGAAAGCAACTAAACATAATCATGCTAGCAATAAAATTCACAAGGTAAGGATGATCGAACAATAACCCACAAGTAGCTATAAAATGAACAAGTAATATAATAGAAGCGAATAAACTAATCTACCTACACTACCAACAGGCGCCTATACACCCCAGGAACAAATACAAGTGAAGACAAACCCTCTGGTATCCCATACTTCCAGAGCGTACACTCAACAAACAGTAAACAAGGGTGGAACTGTGCAATTAATGAATGATATGATATGAAAGGACATGTGGTACCATTTGCACCTCCTCCGACACTCTCGGCCCGTAGCCTCTAGTCCGGATTGACAAGGTGCATAGAGGTCTCCGAGACCACATACAAAATCACATTATCAATAATCATGCTCAGAATCTATCTGGGTCAAAAATCAGTAAAAAGTCATGTCTATCTCTCTAGCCTAGCCCAGCCTAGTATTGTATCAAATCAGTAGAAAATAGGTCTAGCACTCTGGCCCAGTCGAGTCTAATATCAGTTTGAAAATCAATAGAAAACATGTCTAGCACTCTGGCTCAGCCGAGTTTAGAATCCGTGTGAAAACCATTACAAATCTTTTTTACTCCAAGAAGGTCCATAAAACCAGGTTTAAATCTATTTTAAAACCATGTATAACCAAAAATGGGCCCTCGAGGCCATGCAAGGTTTAGAAAACTGGGGATAGTTAGGCCCGCAGCCATAATAGTAGTAAATCAATGCATAAAACCCTTTTGCATGATAATGATGATATGCTCGAATACAATCAATAGCCCAATAGCTCACAATCAACCTACTGGCCTTGCACAGGCTCAATCCGCTCTACAGCACAGATAACCAGCTCATAAATTGCAAATCAATGCCCATGACTTATGGATATTTCTCAAATCCCACCATCTATGGTCCAAAGGTGAATACAAAGGCCACACAGGGCCACAAGGGGTAATACTACAAAACGAGTTCAAATACTAAAGCCAACGTAGGAAATAAGAATGGTAAGGAAGAAAGCGAACAAGGTCTGGGGTGCCAACTTAGTAAGCCCAATCCAAAGATGCTAGATAATGCAATTATATCCTATATAAGCAAAGTCTAATGTGGGTAAGTCGTAACCTGCTTGGCATCCGATAATAAGCTGCTGGGAAACCAAAGATTGAGCTTGAACTGCTCTGAGAAGCCCCAAATACCACTCAAGCTATGAAAAATAACATCTACTCGTCAATACGAAACTAACAATACTCATAAGGCTAATAATTTAGCCAAGTCGAAGTCGGGGTCAAAAGCGAGCCTGTGGGCCTCGCAACTCAAAACCAAAAATGAAACTTACCATGAGGTTCCCATCATTACCAGTAACGCATGCTCAAAAATTGAGCAGAAAATGAATAAGTGAAGGTCCCCAAAATAGCCCTAAAATCTCAAGAATAAACTAGGAATTAAAGAGATGAATTGACGAAATTGACGAGATGAAAACTTACAATTGAGGATGGAATAACGACCACGAATAAGAATTTCTCCCCTCAACACTATGATATGATCTTACACAAAGTTATGGATCTTAGAGTGTAAGAAAATGGTGGAAGTTCATTTTAGGGGATGAAACAAATGAAGGAGAAAGAGTTATATATGATGCCAGGCGCTTAGGCGCAGGCGCGGCCCAGGCGTCGCAGGGGCGCCATCACCATGGAGGGTGAGGAAGCGCACGTGCTTCTCCTGCCGAAGCTACCAGGCACAGCAGGCGTGGCACCCAAGGCTCAGGTGTGGCGAAGGCACCACCGCCGCGCATGTATCAGAAACAGAAGTAACCAGCTGCAAACTCAACTCAAAATCAATCTGATCGCACACTCAGAGAATATTTCAAACCTCGCGGACACAAACTAAAGGTTCTATCCTACCAGAAATGACATTTTAGACTCAATAAAATTGAAAAAACTCCCAACGGAGATCATTTTGGAAAAAAAGTGGGTCCCATGCCCAACTAGCTAACCTTAACCATAACTGAACCCAAAAGCTAAAAATAAGTCCGGAAGCCTCGGAACCCGAATCAAAGGTCACCCTAGCCTAAAGTAGATATTCTAAATCTAACAGCGCTGACAGAATTTCCATTCGAGGTCGTCTTCTTAAAATGTTAACCAAAGTCAAACTTCCAAGCCCAATTGTCCTGAAATCACCGAAAGGGAGGTAAAACCATATTGAAATCTCCCTAGGTTCCGACTAAAGGTCCTACTAGACCAAAGTCCATGCTCTGGAGCTAACGGTACTGTTAGAATTTGATTCTGAGCATGCTGGCTAAGAATGTTGACTAAAGTCAATGATTTTCTAAGTTAAAGATCTAGAATGGGAAAATAGTCATAACAACCTAACGAATGATCCAGACACTGAGCCACCAGTCCCAGCAAGTCATAAATAACTTGAGGATGCTACATGCAAGCTCTAATAGCACAAAAAAGGCAAAAATGCAGAAATAACTGGGAAGGATCATTACAATAGATTTGTGGCTAGATAAAAATATACCTAGTTTGATCTACTTGGCTCTCATACAGGAGATATAAATATATTTGGATTAGTAATGATTATCATCACTTAAAAGTATAGGTATGAGGCTAATATGGATAGACAGTTAAGGGCTCCAGAGACCATGACTATAATATCAATCATGTGATTAGCAAAATGGTAGAAATTAGCATAAAAATGTGTGTGACAGAATTACACAAGGGCCATAGCCCTAGGATTTATCTTCTCTGTGAACAACTTCTACTATATCAATCTATATTACCTTTCTTATTTTAGTTATAAAAAGTAGCATAAACAACAAAACCAAACTCTTTGAAATGGAAAACATTTGTTATTGTAAATATCATGGATAAAATCAATATCTTTCCAGCAATAAGTCCTTGTAAAATTTGACATTCGATTGCTTGTAATTATTTTATTGCTTAACAATCATGTACACTTATGTATGCTGTTGAGAGACAACAAAGATTTTTCTTATTTTTTTTTTGCACTTCTTCTTTCCACTTTTGGACAAAAAAATTGTTGTTATCCACCAACATTTACATTGCAGCATTAGTTACATGAAAATTTTACCTTAGACATAAATTGGTTAATATTTTAATATCAAATATAATGACAAAAATAGTTATATCAGATATTTTGAGCATGTACCTGACCAACAGCTCCAAAAGGTTCACTGTAAAAGAGTTAATAATAATAGCTCAATGACCGAGCCTCTTTTTTTTAGATTTGTATAGATGCAAATGAAATAGTTGAGCAGTAGTAAAAAATTAATTACTTATATTTTGTTGATTAATCGATAAAGAGACTAATAGCCAACTTCTAAATTCATATCGAACTAACTAATATCTTATTGGTTATGTTAGCAAATTAGTATATTCAAAAATCACTAATTGATAAACCAAATCGATAAACACAAATATCCAACCGAACCATATAATAAACACCCCTAATATCAGCGGTCTGTGTTAAAATGGCACACTTAGGATGATGTTTGAATGTCTAATAGGAAGGGATCTAATTTTAAGTTGGCATTTGTCATATGATTTGAGACCCCAATCTAAAGTTTTGCTATGAAATCTACACAAAATTTCAACTTCAATGTTAAATTTCAAATTCTCCAAAAGTAAATTTTCAAATTTTTTAAAATGTAAACTTGAGCCATAAGTATTTATTTTGTAAAAAATACCAATGCTCGATGTGAATAGATTATTTGTACCATGTGGAGAAATTATATTAAAGAATAACTAGTTAATACTATCATTGATATTTTAGACTAGCAAATCTTTGTAAAATTATGCGTATTTAAAAACTTTTAATAACTTGTAATCATAAACATTAACTTATAAAATGAACATGGAAATATGTGATTTATTATGCGACGTCTTAGATATTTTGTTACCTTGTTTATGAACACTATGATTTACTCATTTGATAAGATTATTGTCACGACCCGATTTCTCAGGTCATGATGGCACCTACAACCCCCCAGTAGGTGAACCAATCCACGTAGCCCGGAACAGTTAGTAATGGGCTACTACCTAACTAATACGCACAATAAGCAGAAAGTAAGCAGAAGCAGAATATAAAGATAGACAAAGCGAAATCAAAACTTGAATATATACATAAAGAAACTACACCAACCCCAAGACTTGGTATCGATAGTACAGAAGCTTCTAATAGAATACAAGTGCTAGAGGTAACAAAAGATAGGTACAACTGTCTCCGAATATACAAAAGGAACAGTACAAAAGATGAGATATGGTCAAGCCCCGATCGTCAGGCGCTCACCCTAGTCTCGAAGATCTAAAAGCTGCACGAGTCTCCAACACAATCAACGGCGAAAGCTCAACTAATATCTGCACCAGAAAGATGCAGAAGTGTAGTATGAGCACCAATTGCTAAGCAACGGGTACCCAGGAGGTATCATAGGCCGACTGGGCACATATAATATAAGAGAGCATTAATAAGCAGAGTAGAAGCAAATAGTCATTGAGAACAACGAATAAGTACATGGAAGCTAGCATGGAAGGAATACAAGCAGAAAACAACAGACATAGCTAGCTACTAGAAAACATATCGCAGGCATAGGTGGAAGAAAGCAGTAACGCACCTGGGATCCTTTATATAACAATATATATAGAAGTTTCTTAGAAAATGGGTGGTATACCGGTAACCTCAAGAAATACGAGAAGGAGGAAAGCAAAGTGACAACAGTATGCTTGAACACATGAATAATAACCAAGCCCAGCTACAAAATACTAGTCTCAATACCAAGATACAATAAGAAATCAACATAAGGAATCATAAGACTCGATAAGCAATAATAAATCTACCTACAGTCCCATGAGTGCCCATACACCCGAGGAACACATACAAGTGAAAACAAACCCTCCGGCATCCCATACTACCAGAGCGTACACTGAGCAAAAAGCAAACAAGGGTAGATCCGAACATAATATGCATGATATGACATGATATGTTGAAACCATGTGATGGTAATGCCGTATGTTACCCACTTCGGTACCTAGAAGGCCCAATAGAGGCAGGATCCATAGAAGGGATTCCCCCGAGTACCTCAGCTCTACCGTACACTCCTCCTCGGTCACCCTCAGCCCGTAGCTCTTGGTCTGGAATGGCAGGGTCCATGGAGGTCTACTCGTAAACCACATACTAAAACTCAAACCTCGATATAATAGTCTGAAATGCAACTGGATCAAACTAGTAATCAAATCTCGAGAATGCATGCCTGGAGTCTATCCAGGTCTAAATCAGTGAAAGAAGTCTCAAACCCCATCAAGGGTGCCCGAACATAACTGGGTCTAAAATAATAGTAAAACCAATCTGTTGCTCGGTCCGACCGAGTCTAGTACCATTTCAAATAAATAGGAAATCAATTCTAGCACTACGGCCTAGCCGAGTCTAGTATAAGTATGAAAACAGTGATAAAAATTATCCTTTTAATTCCTTTTTACCCCAAAAGATCTATGAAAATAATTCCCACCTTAATTAACTATTTTTATTAAAAATGGGCCTGTAAGGCCATGCAAGATTTAGAAAACCATCAATAGTAGGCCTGAAGTCAAAACCATAGTAAAACATGTGAAAAAACTTTTATATGCATGATAATGGTATGCTCAAACACAAACAATAGCCCAATGGCTAACAGTCAACCTATCGGCCCTGCACAGCTCCACTCATTCTACAGCATAGATAGTCAGCTCTATAACAGTAATAACGATGTCCGAGACTCACGGATATCCACACTAACCCACCATCTATGTTTCAGAGTCAATACAAGGCCACATAGGATCACAAGGGTGATAATATCATCTATAACAAATACTACAAATATCGGAGGAAAGAAATAAATCAGACATGAAGAAGCGGTCAAGGTCTATGGTACCAAGCTAATAAACCCAACCCAAGGATGCCCATTAATACAATTTTATCCTATATATGTGAAGTCTAGAGGAATTAGATCGTAACCTTCCTGTCGTCCGATGACAAGCAGCTAGAATGATGATGTCCAAGCTCGAACCGCTCCGAGAAGTTCCAAAATAAAATCAAACTCAAATTCGGACTTGAATAACTTGACGTAGATAATGGATTTTTCTTTCAGAAATCAGATTTTGCATTCAAATAATTTTCTTTACCAAACTTTCCTTCGGCGTTCTTGAAATGAGAGTATGCAGCAACTTGTTAATTTCTAACTAATGCTCAATGGAAGAAAATTAAATGAAAATGAAGTAACAAGGATATGCTAGTGGAAAATTAATGTTACTAACTAATTTGAATGGAAAGTTTTCAATATATAAAAATAATGCTGCTCACAATTAAAACCATTAGTTTAAATAATGCCACCACATAATCATGTTACTAGATATCTCTTTCCCTAAGCTCCACGTGGAGGGGTGGTTCAACACCACTTCTTTTTATCCATTACGTATGCACTGAGATATTGCACAAGTCCGTGATAAAATACATATAATTTTTGAATATATCATAATAATATAAAATCACTTCAAATAAAACCTACTATATTATAATAATAATTTTCAACATAACTAAGTTTACTATCTCAATTACAATATTAATAATTTATAAAACTCTTATAAAATAAATACATACTCAAATATATCATAACAAACATTTGTTTTTCATAAATATTTAAAACATTTTTAGAAAAAAATAAACTTTTTACCAAATTCCACTTTCAAATTAAATATTTCCAAATACGCGCGATGTTAATAAAATTCTCAAATTTAGGCTCGCAAGCCTTTGATATAAGACGAAGGTTAAGGTTATACGACACCTCAAATCAGGATCGACCTGCCACAAGGTCAGTTGAAGTCATACGATCACAAATCACCATCGCACAATTTTGATAACCCAACTCTTAAGACTCAGCTCTAAAGCAGGGAAACGCCCATAAATACCAAATAAAAGGCCAAGGAATCGAACCACCGATCCCAGCAAGCCATAAATGACTTGGGGCCGCTACAGGCAAGCTCTAACAGTACAAGAAAGGAGAAAATGCATAAATGACCGGAAGGGTCATTACATCATCCACTAATAAAAAGACTTTCATCCCCGAAAGTCAGGAAAGAAAGAAACACTAGAGATTTAAGAACAGCGGATACGAAGCCTGCACTACTCTCTAGGACAACCCCGGTAGCCTTCTCGACTGGATGGCACCCAATAGAATGATACTATGAAAAGCAACCAAGCCTAATCTCCTCATTAGCCAAGCTAGATTCCAAACTTAAACTCCAAAACTCCAAGAACCTGCCAACCATAACTGAACCTCAAGAATCACAACCGGAAAGCACCGACACAACACCAAAACCAGAAAAGCAAGGAGACCAACACAAAAAACTTGAATCTTCGAAACCACAACCATGTTTACCAGAAACGCCAACAACAAAAACTCTAAATCATGAAACTGTTGATTTGTAAGACCCTTTTATTCTGAACTGAACCCTTTTGCACCACAAACAGGAAGCTGCATACAAGTCAAACACCCAAACCATCCTCGAAGTATCAACTGACACACCGGAGATCCATAGTTTCTTCTTATACTCTACCACGAACGAAGTCACCCTTTATACTCAAGTTCTATCAAAGTCAAGCTACAATCTACTAGCCTTTGCCATCTAGGATAACAACCCATAGAATATCATCAAAACTAGAGTCACCTATCCCGACTGGCGATCAACCAACGAACGAACATTTTTGCTAACATCAAACTCGATAACTGAACCCAGCTGAGCAACCCATCTGAACCCTACCAAGTATGAATCAACTGGAAGCGAATGAACCAGTGTAACCTTGCCCAAAAGACCCAAACCAAAATGAAGCCTCTGCAAGGAGTGTGGTAAGCCTACCACAAAGCCCAAAATCACCAGCTAAGCTCCAACTCTAAGAATACTCAAACACTATTTGGATTTGAAATTGCTTTACAAATCTCAACTCGGGAAGGAGCCTACCATACCACGAATATCAAGTTAAAACACCCCGAAGGCAAAGGAAAAGGTGTCTGGGGTTCAAAGCTGTCATATATCCATAAAAATCCTTGCATAGACCTTCAACTCACCCCTTTGGCTTAAATCGACCCCTCTACTGTATCAGCACACAAACCAACCATCTCAAAGAACACAACATACCAAACTTCTAGTCCATACTGGCCGAGTTTAACCAATGTGGGGAATCTCATATAAAGGACAACCCCCGAAGACCCAACTAAACAAGCATTTCAAACTCTCAACAATGAAGGCGACGATCAATCTCAAAGTACCATTAGAACTCATAATAGGCTCGCTAGTTTTACCCTGCACAACCTGATCACATAAGTATACACCACTGCTGGGTATCGACCTTACGCTGCTGAGTTTGTACAACCAGGGTAGAAGGAACTTCGTACTCACTGGAACACCACCAAAAGCTGAATGTCTAGCCTAACTCAAGGGTTATCCAAGGAGTAGGTGTCCAAGGCCAACTGTCACCCCATAACGGAAAATGGGTAAGCTAAGTTGCCCGAACTCAATGCCTTCCAACCCAAGACGCTACAACCGAAAGAACCAACCACGAACCTTCTGAAGTAGTTTCCTAGTCTACGATACTGAAACAAAACTTTAAAATTACCAACCCAAGCCTCTGTCGACCCCATATGTTGTCAATGAACCTTTAGGAACTGAAACCAACTAGGCTGTGAACACTGCCTGATTTTACAAGTCACATAACTAACCTTTAACCGTTTATGGTTCTCATAATTTTATTCGTTTCAGCAATGAACACTGCCTGATTTTATAAGTGCTTAGAGAATCGGCATTTATCATTATTCTCCTTGAAGCGGCTTACACTTTACACTTACATAGGTGTTTTATAACCGTTTAATCCTATAGATAAACTATTGGTCTGCCAAACTTAGAAACCATTAAAAATCTTTAAGCCTTAAAAGTTTTATCCTAATTTTTGAATATTATCTTTATCACGAGAATGAGTTGAGTTATTTGACAATGTTGACCGTCAATTATAACTTTATTTTTCTCTTTGAACCTAACTCTTGGGATCTCCAGTCTACTAGGTAGAGTTATCTCCATGATGACTTGTCTTAGGCCTTAAACCCATTTCCCTTGATGATTTTTCAACTACCTCTCTAGTTAGGCCTTTTGTAAGTGGATCCGACACATTATCTTTTGACTTTACATAGTCAATCGTTATAATTTAACTAGAGAATAGTCGTCTAATAGTGTTATATCTCCATCAAATATAATGAGATTTTTTGTTATACATAGTGCTCCATGCCCTACCTATTGCCACTTGGTTATCACAGTGTATGCATACAGGTGCCAACGGTTTGGGCCAGAACAAAATATCTTCTAAGAAATTTCGGAGTCACTCAGCTTCTTCACTGGTTTTATTTAAAGTTATAAACTCGGATTGCATTGTAGAGCGAGCAATACATGTTTGTTTGGACGACTTTCAAGAAATTTCTCCTCTACCAAGATTTAATACATACCCACTTGTGGATTTAACTTCAGATAATTCGGTGATTCAATTTGAATCACTATATCCTTCAAGTATTGCGGAATATTTGTTATAGTGCAAGACATAGTTTTGACTATGTTTTAAATACCTCAAAATTTATTTCATTGTCATCCAATGAGTTTGATTGGGATTACTTGTGTACCGACTAAGTTTACTGATAGCACATACTATATCTGGTCGCGTACAATTCGTGATATACATCAAACTTTTCAATACTCGTGCATATTTCAATTGTGAGTCACTTTCACCTTCATTCTTTTGAAGTTCTAAACTCACATCCATCAGTGTCTTGAAAATATTGAAATTCAAATATTTGAATTTTATCAAGTATCTTTTCAATGTAATGAGACTGTGACAATGCTAAACCTTGAGGAATTTTATGAATTCTGATCTCTAAAATTACGTCAGCAACTCCTAAGTCTTTCATATCAAATTTGCTAGTCAGCATAGGCTTAGTAGCATTTATGACATAAATGTCTCTACTGATGATTAACATATCATCAACATATAAATAAATAATGACTTTATGATTCAGAGTATTTTTAATGTAGACACATTTATCACACTGATTATCTTAAATCCATTTGTCAACATTGTCTGGTCAAACTTAGCATGCCATTATTTGGGTATTTGTTTTAGTTCATAAAGTGACTTTACAAGTTTTCACACTTTCCTTTCTTTACTAGGAACCACTAAACTCTCAAGTTGTTCCATGTAAATTTCTTCCTCCAACTCTTCATTCAAGAAAGCCATTTTTACATCCATTTGATGAATTTCAAGATTATACCGCCATTGCAACTAGCATCCGAATAGATGTTATTCTCATTACTGGTAAATATGTGTCAAAATAATCAATGCGTTCCTTTTGTCTATAACATTTGACAACAAGTCTTGCGTTATATTTATCAATAGTACCATTAGCCTTCATTTTCCTTTTAAAGATCCAATTTGGAACCTAAAGATTTATTTCCAGTTACCAATTCCCAAGTATGGTTTTTTAAGATTGATTCAATCTCACTATTGACATCTTCTTTTCAAAATGATGAGTCTCCATAAGACATAGCTTCTTTGAACGTTTGAGACTCATTTTCAAGAAAAAAATCACAAAATCCGATCCAAAGGAAGTAGATATTCTTTGACGTTCACTACGTCTTGGATTCTCTTCATTAAGTGTATTTTTCTTTAGTTCTTTCCGAAGTCGTTTAAATCTTTCACTTGATGACTCACTATTCATTTTATACGGATAAATATTTTCAAAGAATTTGATATTATCTAATTCTATTATCGTATTATCATGAATATCGAGATGTTTGGATTTCTGCACTAAAAATTTGCATACTTTACTGTTTATAACATATCCAATAAAAACACAATCCACAGTCTTAGATCTTCTCTTGGCCCTCTTGGGTTTAGAAACTTGGACTTTGGCTAAGCACTCCCACACTTTGAAATATTTCAAGTTGGATTTTCTTCCTTTCTATTTCTCATATGGAATAGATTGTATTTTGTTGTGGGGCACTCCATTGAGCATATTGTTTGTTGTAAGGATAGCTTACCCCCATAAGCTTTGCGGTAAATCGAAACTTATTAATAAGGCATTCATTATTTCCTTCAATGTTCATTTTTTTCTTTGTGCAATTTTATTAGATTGAGGCGTGTAGGGAACAATAGTTTGATGAACAATTCTATTTTCCAAATATATCTCCTCAAAAGGAAATGCATACTCTCCTCTCCTATCGCTCCTTATCATTTTGATCTTCTTGTTCAACTAATTTTCAATTTTAGTTTTTTTTTGCTTAAAAATTTCAATTGCTTCATCCTTACTGTTAAGCAAATAAACATAACAATACCGAGTATAATCATTAATGAAGATTATGAAATACCTTTTTTCAGTGCGAGATGGTGTTGACTTCATATCACAAATATCTGTGTGAATTAAGTCTAAGAGATTGAAATTTCTTTCAACAGACTTATACAGATGTTTAACAAATTTAGTTTCAACACAGATTTAACATTGTGATTTATTACACTCAAACATAGGGGATACTTCTAAACTAATTGGTTTTTATAAAGTTTTGTGATTGACATGTCCTAAACGAACATGCCATAAATTATTTGACTCAATCAAGTAAGAAGAAACTGAACTCTTATTCATTTCAGTAATCATTACATCGAGTTTAAAAAGGCCCTGAGTTAGGTAACTTTTCCTACATACATTTCATTCTTACTAACTATAACCTTATCGGAAATAAAAATACATTTGAATTCGTTCTTAGTAAGAAGTGATGTTGAGACCAAGTTCATTTGCAGATCAGGAACATGAAGGACATTGTTTAGAGTTACGGCCTTGGCGGATGTCAATTTCAAGCATATCTTGTATGTTCCTTCAACTTTTGTTGTAACAGAGTTTGCCATAATAATGGTCTCATCGGGTCCAGTGGGAGCATAGGATGCAAACTGGTCCTTATTGGTACACACATGATGGGTGGCATCAGAATCTATCCACCATTCTCTTGAGTTGCCAATCAAGTTGCATTCAGAAAGCATAACACATAAGTCTTTCACTTGTTCAGCCATGTTTTTTTCACCCTTGTTCTTGCCTTTCCTTAGAACCGACAATCTGAAGACTTGTGACCAACCTTGCCATAATTATAACAGTTGCCTTTGAACTTCTTCTTTGACGGATTGTTCTTTGATCCTGACGGCTTCTTTCTTTTTTGTTTGTTGGTGCTTCATTAACAATATTTACTCCCGATATTGCTGAACTTGCACGAGACTTCTTTTCTGCAGCCTTATTGTCCTCTTCTATCCTTAGACGAACAATTAAGTCTTCAAGAGTCATCTCCTTGCGCTTATGCTTCAAATAGTTCTTGAAGTCCCTCCATTAAGGAGGCAACTTTTCAATGAAAGCTGCTACTTGAAAGGCTTCATTTGTTACCATACCTTCCGCAAGGAGATCATAAATTATGATTTGTAGTTCTTGGACTTGTGACATGACCGTCTTATTTTCAACCATTTTAAAGTTCAAGAATTTTGCAACCACAAACTTTTTCAGTCTGGCATTCTCAGTTTTGTATTTTTTTTCTAAGGCATTCCACAACTCTTTTGAAGTTTTACAAACGCTGAAGATGTTGTACAAGCCATCCTCTTAGCCATTGAGAATGTAGTTCTTGCATAGTAAATTTTAATGTTTCAAAACTTTAGTAATCACAAACTTTTCTTTATCTGGTGTTCCTTCAGCCAACACAGGAACGTCCTCACTGATAAAGCATTATAGGCTTAGAGTTATGAGATAGAAGAACATCTTCTGCTGTCATCTCTTGAAGTCGATACCCAAAAAAAATTTGACTTTTCTGTCGTAGCCATTGTAGGTACAACGATCATATGACTTGATGATACAATAGTTGTTTCTGCTGGGAAAACACTATTCACAATAGAATTATTTTGATGATCTGTTTCATTCGTTATTTTTTCTCACAAATTTGATACACAACTTAGTAAAAAATACTAACAATAACGATTATATCTTTATTCAACTTGTTTCTAGCTAACGATGAAGTTTTTATATCTTCGAATCATTCAACAGAATGAACTCTAAGTTTTGATGAAGTTTTTATATTCTTCAAATCAGAATGAAGATTTAAACGGAGTAGAAAATCAAGAGATTTCAATCTCCAAAAAACAAATACAGATTAACAATAATTTTCTTAAGATTGTTATTTGGATGATAAATAAAATTTGTACTTAAAACTAAGTAGAAACAAGAACTTCAAACTATTTCTCAAAATAGTAAAAAGAAAGAGATGAAGAAGAAAAATCGAGCCCACTGAATACGTAATGTGTCCTTAAGGAAATTATTCCCCTCAAGCACCCGAGGTTGATGGAATATATCCTCCCAGGATAGAACGATTAAACATCAGCAGAATAGCGGTACCTCAAATTTTGTTGATCGGCGAACCACTCAACGGTAGTAAATCACACTTGAATTTTTCAAAAAAGAAGTATATATTTTGTTTAGAAATTGTGTATCATATCTGAGAAAGAATCAGATATTTATAGTCAAAAGCACCGCTTCAGAAAAGAAGCAAAGGTTCAGAAAAGTTGCACTATTTCAGATATGTCGGGATCACGTGCGTTTCGCACATGAGAAAGTGTGTGTCGAACGTTCCATCGCACACGGATCCAGTGACACTGCCAAAACTGATCGTCATGTGCGTTGGGACATGCAAAACGCACATGCCAATGTGTGGCTCGCATATCTCAACGCATGTCCGAAATTGCGATTCGTGTGCATTTCGCACATGGAGAAATATTCTGAGTTAGAATTTTGGTTTAAATAATTAATTTTAAATAAATTTTATCCAAAAAGATAATCTATCGATCGATCTTTGACAAATTCAAATTCAAATCTGAAGCCGAGTCGAGCCGAACGAGCGACAATGACGATGCAAGGCTTATCTTCTTCTCAACCCCTATAAGACCATGAGAAAGTATTTCTCAATATAAACACTTGAAATTTCCTTTCCACCATCAATGTGGTACAAATGCTCTTTACAAAAGCAAAAGGAAAATTTATTTTTCCTTCCATTTCAATTCCCTCCATTTTTCATTCACTTTTCATTAATAAACTTCAACATAAATCGTATTTCATATTTTGTTTTAAAAGAATAAAATATGTTTTCAAAAAACTGTGACAAAAACACATGTTGAAGCTTCACTCAAAATTAATTTTTCAAAAATATTTGGGAATTTATGGTCAAAGGCTAGCTAAGAAAGGGATAATTTGGAGATTACTTTTCTACTTCGCAATGAAATTATGTTACTTGCATAGTCTAAATAATTAATCACTATGTTTCAGTTGTTTTTCTCATTTTAATTTGAGACAAAATTTAAGAAGACTATTGAATCTTGAGTTTTTAAACTAAAGATATGTAAAATGTATTAAAATGTCTTTTTGTTTTGTGATCTTAAACATGTCATTTAAAAAGTTAGACTTTAAAGTTATCAAAAAGGAGAAAAAAATATTAATTTTGAAATGAATTAAAAAGAAAAGTAATACAAACAAATTAAGGGGTTGGTTAATGTTTACAATATTTAGTTGACTAATATGTAAGAATAGGCGTTATTAGGTCTGATATTGATAATTTAAGAAAATTCTTTAGAAATTAAGCGCGTACGCGGCCACCAACCCACCTACTACTTGTACGCAATGCCGCAGTATTCATTTATGTATTGGAAATGATTCAAACTTTGTCATTCGATCTTATCTCTGATCCCTTTTCGTTTTTAAAGTTGTTGGGTTCTTCATTACTTAAATCACTTACCTATCTTTCCCTAACCTACTCAACAACAAATACAATCACTAAAGCGTCGTCATTTATTTATTCTTTAAATGAATCCCTAGTCCCTACAAGTGGATTATGTTTCCATTTTGCATATAAATAGTACTCAACCAACCCACATTATTGTTCCTATTGCCAATTTCTTGATTACCCATTCTTGATTGGCTTGTGGAAATGGGTAGTATTGGACTGTTGAAGAATTCCGCCATGGTTTGTGCTCCATTAATGGCCACATCAGTGGAGCAATTAATTCGTGATATGCTTCAGGCAAAATCACAAGGTGCAGATTTAGTTGAGATTAGACTTGATGCTATCCACAACTTCCAACCCCACAAAGATCTTCAACTCCTCCTAAAAAATAAGCCACTTCCTGTTATCATTCTTTACAGGTATATTCATTTCTTTTTCCTTTTCCTTTTATTATTGAAATAATCCCATTCTCTTTCTGTGAATACCGCTCTACTATCATTAGCTAAAAATGAAGGTCCCTCTTCCAGCAAACTCTGACAAAAACTCAGTTATGAGAATATTGTTTTGCACCAAAAAAAAAAGAAGAGTAAATTCTACATTGTTTTGGGGGAGGGACCACAATTTTTGCTCAAATTAAGTTGTGGGGAAAAAAAATAAAGTTATGAAATGTTAATGTCAGTTGTCAAAAAGATCCACTAGTTTGTTGGTTGGTAACTTGTGTGGATTGATAGAGTCCACGCCCAAGTAGATGCAATGTTTCTTTTCCTTTTCTGTTTGGTAACGGCTCGGAGAATGGAGAAAAAATGAAAAGAATTGTTTAAGAGTAGGCCTAAAAAGGAGGTAAAAGATATTTAGAGGCCTTAGCTGGTAATCTTACTAAAAAGTTTTTCGTCAAAATTAACATATTAACTTTTGCCAAACATAAACATCAAAATTGTTCGATGAATATTTAAGCAAACTATTTGGGACCAATTGTCAAACATAAATGATACTGTAGTACTTTTTGTCATTTTCTCGAAGAAAGTAAGAGAAAGTTTCAAACTTCCGCCCTCATTTATTTATCATTTGGAAAATATTTGGTTAAATTTTATTTTGAAGTGAAGGCATACTTACAAGTGGAGGAGAATCTGAGTAGATATTACTTCCTCCGGATCACTTTATTTGTTATATTTTTTACACTTTTTAAGAAAAATATTAAATAAAAATTAATTTAATTAAATTATTATTATTTATTATTTCTCTTTATTTAATACTCTCTCTGTTCCAATATATATGATGCACTTTATCCTTAATAAAATGATTTATAACCCAAAAAGAATAATACATTTCTATATTTAGTAGTCATAATTTAACTTTAAAATGCTCATTTTGTCCTTAATAAAATGATTTATAGTTTGTCCCAAAAATAATACTCCCTTCGTCCCATTTTATGTGGCAATCTTTGACTTGGCACGGTGTTTAAGAAAAAAATAAAGACTTTTGAAACTTGTGTTTAAAATAATCCTTGAATATTTGTGTGGTTGTAAATCATTTCATTAAGGGTAAAAGAGGAATTTCAAAATTAAATTTTTTCTAATTATAGAAAGGTGACATTCTTTTTGGGACGGACTAAAAAAGAAAGTATGCCACATAAAATGAGACGAAAGGAGTAATACATTTCTATAATTATGCATGCAATATAGATGTATTATAAATGTTTTAAAATGTATTATGCTTGTTTGGTAAGAAATTGACATAATGTATTATAAGTGTATTAAAGTGTGATAAATATATTATCCATAAATAAAACTTATATTATATGTATTTTATAAATTGTTCTCTGTAATATGTATTAAAATTATATTATAAATATATTATAAGTGTCCAATAAAAAAAAATTATTATTATAAATGATAAATATTTTCTTAATATAACATGCACATATAACTTTCCCTATTTACAAAGGACACGAGGCTCACTTAAATGGGAATGAAAACAAAGTGGAGATTATCTTTCCCTCTCCACTTCTTCTTAAACCAAATAAGGAAAATTGAAATTTTCTTACAATTTCTCCTCTTTTGCTTTCTTTCCATTTTCACTTCCTTTCTGATTTTTTTTTCTTTTTCCATGTATATTCTAATGATAGACAGTTATCCCTCTGATAGCAGTTGTTGGGGACTTGGACCTGAAGAAAGTTCCTTTTATCATCTTCTTTTTTGACTTCCCTTTTCAGGTCTCTTTCTTCCTGAATTTGCATACAGAATTATCACTAAAACATAATTTTGAGGTTCAGCTTTTATGCTGTAGTCTAAGTGAGGAATTACCTGATTTTGTAAGAATTGATCTGTGCAATGGGGTTTTAGTTTCTGTTTAACAAGTAATTATTGTGAGCTTCAGGCCAATATGGGAAGGAAATGAGTTTGAAGATGATGCCCACAAGCAATTGGAAGTCCTTCAGTGGGCTAAAGAATTGGGAGCTGATTATGTTGAGTTGAACCTCAAGGTACTCATAACCAAGTTTTTAAAACTGGTGCATTTTTTGTTTTTAATTTTAATTATTTGTGTAATTGCAACTGTCAATGCGTAATTGGGGAAACATCTGTAATTTTGTATTGTAGTGAAGTTTCCATTCAATGACTTGTTTAGGTTGGTTATTCCAACTTGTGCTTCCTTCTCTTGTATGTCTTGTCTTTCCATTTTCAAAATGGTAGTAACTATCTTAATTTCTAAGGGCATTTATGTAGAGAGTTCATGGACTTCTAATTCATTGTATTGTAGAGAGTTCATGGACTTCTAATTCATTGTATTGTTGTTTAGATGGCTAGCGACTTCACGAAAAAAGAAAAGTCGAGGTGGAGTAGTGATTGTAAAGTAATTACATCATGCTTCGTGGACAATGTCACCTCAAAAGAAGACCTCAGCCAAGTTGTTGCATGCATGCAATCTACTGGGGCAGATATCCTCAAAATTGTTACAAATGCAAATGACATTACAGAACTAGAGAAAACGTTTCATTTGCTTTCACATTGCCAGGTATTTATTCTGATTGATATTGCATTTCCATCTACAGGGATCACATTATGTCATAACATAACGAATTAAAAAAAAAAGGAAAAAGTGTTTGTTTATCTTCATTACAACAACAACATACCCAGTATATTCCCACAAAGTGGGGTGTTTGCTTATCTTCATTGTTTACTTATTTTTATGTTTAAGTTGAGCTGATGTTAGATCGTCTTGCCACCTGCAGGTGCCGCTTATTGCGTACTCTGTTGGGGAAAGAGGTCTCATAAGTCAGTTGTTGGGCCCGAAATTTGGTAGTGTCCTATTATATGGATCTCTTGATGGAAATGCAGTGCCTGGTCTGCCTTCTCTTGGCAGCCTTAGACAAGCCTACGGAGTTGGTTTTATGGATAATGATACTAAAGTTTTTGGGCTCATTTCTAAACCAGTGGGTCATAGTAAAGGACCTATTTTGCATAATCCTACATTTAGACATGTGGGGTACAATGGAATTTATGTTCCAATGTTTGTGGATGATCTTAAGGAGTTCTTTAGGGTCTACTCAAGTCCTGACTTTGCTGGTTTCAGGTGTGTCACGCACTAGTCATTAAGTTATCAGTCCCTAAGAAAATTACAAGACTTACTGTTGCATCAGTTGATTTTTAGTCAAGAGATCTTGGGCATTGAGTCCTTATATGTTTCTACTATTATGAATTGTAGTGTTGGGATCCCGTACAAGGAAGCAGTGGTGAATTTTTGTGATGAAGTCGATCCATTGGCTGAGGTTCGTATGCGGCTCTACTTTCAATTGTATCTTTAATTCATTTATGAAATATGGTACAAAATGGTTGACATATTTGGACTTTGATATCCTGACGATCTTGTTTTGCGGGCCAAGCACTATAGCATACTTATATATCAGTAATAAAACTTCAGAAAATTCAACTGCAGCAAAGACTTGCATATTTTTAGATTATGGACTTCATGATAAGAACAAGATTCTAGTTTGAGTTTAATCCTAGAATGCTGTTGAGGAATTATTAGTAATTCAAGTAACGTGAAAATAAGAGATTTTTTTTTGCATTCATGTCAAGAGACTTTTTTGATATGTCAAGCACAACAATCAGTTACATCAAGTTTCTGCATTCTCAACCTAATTTACCTTTGTGATGTTCCATTAGTCTATAGGGGCTGTAAATACTATCATACGGAGGCCTTGCGATGGGAAGTTAATTGGTTATAACACAGATTGTGAGGCTTCTATAACAGCCATTGAGGATGCTTTGAAAGGTACAACAGTTATTAGCCCTTTTTCTCTGATTGCTTTACCTATCTGTGTGTTCTCTTTTAGCTAGATGAAACTTAGCTTCACTTAACCAATTCAAGGTTTAACTGGTGCATATGTATTCTGGAACTTCGTAGTAAATGGACGTACAAATGGAGTAGCTTTTCTTCCTTCTTCACTCGCTAGGAAATTGTTTGTGGTGGTGGGTGCTGGAGGTGCCGGAAGAGCTCTGGCATTCGGAGCCAAGAGCAGGGGAGCTCGAATTGTGATTTTTGACATTGATTTTGATAGAGCAAAGGCTCTTGCTGCCGCAGTTTCTGGTGAAGCTTTGCCATATGAAAATTTAGCTTCTTTTCAGCCAGAGAAAGGTGCAATCCTTGCCAATGCAACACCTATAGGAATGCATCCAAATAAAGATAGGATACCTGTGCCTGAGGTATCTCAAATCACTTCTACTCTGGTGCAGGGCTTTATACTCTCTCTCACACACACATAAACATGTACTCCCTTGGTTTCAATTTATTTATCTTTCTTTTATTTTCAGTCCATTTTACAAAATGTCTCTTTCCGTTTTTGGAAACTCTTTGATTCTAACTTTCCACATGGCATATTTAAGACCACAAGATTAAAGGTCATTTTGGTATATTATACGTACATATTTTTAGTTTAAGACCACAAGATTCAAAAGTCTTGTTTACTTTATTTTTTTCCGAGAGAATCAATATTGTTCTCACTTATCCTCCAACGTACCCATATATCGAAACGGAGGGAGTACATAGGTATATATGTAAATAACTAACTCAATGGTTTTCTCTTGTAGGCAACCTTAAAGGATTATGTAGTGGTCTTTGATGCTGTATATACACCTAGAAAGACTACTCTGTTGGAAGACGCTGAGGCTGCTGGAGCAGTCATTGTCAGTGGAGTTGAAATGTTTCTTAGACAGGCTATTGGCCAGTTCAACCTTTTCACGGGAAGTAAAGGTAACGATCTAATGTTTTACATATTGCATTGAAACGAGGATTTAAGATTATTAAGCTTGATTTTTGGATCTGACAAGGGCAATAAGGATATTACATTTATTTCAAACCCATATGTGAAACGCAATATCTATATTTAGATTTGTCAAAAAGTTTTCCACCAAATTTGACATAAAATTTTCCTTCCCCCACCCATAATGCTCTGATGGTCCTCTTTCTGTTCAAATCTAATTATCTTGAGGTTTCTTTCTCACAATGTCTCCCAATGATTATTGTGTTTTAACATTTTCTTCTGTTGGATCTTGCAGACAGCATTGAAATTCTTTCCATGAAATGTAAATCGTAAACTAGTAATTAACTTATATTCTATGTTTTGCAGCACCAGAAGAATTCATGCGCGATATCGTTATGGCAAAATTCTAATTATCAAGAATTTCAATGCAATTTGTTTCTGTTCAAAATGAACAAAAAATATGACGAGACAAGAGGGTGGGAACAAGGAGAAAATATGTGTCAGGAATAACTTGTTTTTATTAGTGAGTGAAAATCATTATTGATAAATGTATTTACCAGTATATTTGATATACTTACTTGGATATCAAAGCGAAAGTATTCTTTTCCAAGTTGTAATTCAACAATTTGTGGAAACTTGTTTACATTGTCCCATTTTAAAGAAGAAAAAATTAATTGGGCGAGTACTTTTTAATAAATAATTATTGTTTAATCAATACTTTTTAGTATTTATTGCCATCTATAACAATACATAGCAATACTATGATAAATCTGCACTATGTATTAAAAGTGAATTATGCATGCAATATAGATGTATTATAAGTGTTTTAAAATATATTATGCTTTTCTGGTAAAAAAATTGACACAATGTATTATAAGTGTATTAAAGTGTGTGATAAATGTATTATCCATTAATAAAATTTGTAGTATATGTGTTCTATAAATTGTTCTCTGCAATATATATTAAAATTGTATTATAACTGTCTAGTGAAAAAAAATGTTATTGCTATAGATGGTAAATATTTTCTTAATATAATATATCTATGTAAGTTTCATTTTAAAGAAACCATTTATGGGCTCGGATAGCTCAAAGATACTCTTACATGGTGTGATATTATTTGTTTTGGGCCAAGTCCGCACGGTTTTCCCCAAAAGATCTCACACCATTAAGAGATTTTACACCTTATATGTAGTTTCCAAATCCTTTCAGCTATCAATGTGGACTTTTATTCACACACTCAACAATCTCCCTCTTGAATTAAGTTTTTACGTGGCCCATCACCATGATCCACGGATTATCGAGATTCACTGTGTACCACTCACATCGTCTGAGTATTTTATGACAACTGAAGCCCGCAACTAGCTTCTTCTTATATGTGCATTTTCAAGCTTGTAAGGGTAAGCAAACTGAGCCATGCACCTCATCACTTCGCCACATCACCATACTCATTTCGCTGAACCTGGGCTCTGATACTAGTTATTGGGTTTGGATAATTCAAAAATACTCTTATATGGTGTGATATTGTCCGCTTTGGACCAAGCACATACGATTTTTCCCAAAAGATCTCATACCATTAAGAGACCTACACCTTATATGTAGTTTTCCAATCCTTTCAGCTACCAATGTGAGACTTTTTTTCGCACACCCAACACTATTTTAATTTTTTATTTCTGGAAGTTATCGGAAAGTTTCCTCGAATATTTAAAAATCATATTTACCTTTCTACTATCGAAAAAGAATTAAAAAAATTCTCCATTATATTATTGTGATTATCCTTAATGTTATAGAAGTGACTCAAATTTGCTCTTTCTCTATTAATTTAATCCATTTCATCCTAAATGACATTTCAATTCACCATACTAACCCTTCTTTTTTCACCACTACCAAAATCAACAACACCTTCATCGTATGTATCATCGTCACCAACATAAATCATCTACCCATCTTCTATTTCTAACTTGTAATATTAAATATAGTATATTTTATAATTGAATAAATTTTTCAATAAAAAGATTTGTTAAATAATTTTATGTATTACTTAGCAAAAGTAAGTGATTTTTTATTAACTAGCTTTAGTTTAATAAAATAAAAATCAAATAATTATGTGTAAAATTACAGCTCAATACCTTTGGATCATCTAGTTTACAAAATATGTACACAACGTATAGGTAGTGTATACTTTATTATACTATAAACATATAATATACATACCTATACATATACATATGTATACACAATTTATACAACCAAATATATATATATTTAAATATATATATATATATATATATATAGTATATATTTTGATCATATTTCACAAAATAGATGGTCAAATGATATATATTGATAATTATTCTTAAAATTAATCCTTATCAAAACAAACTTCTCTAAAAAAATGCAAAGGTAAATTGGTAAAAGAAAGAAGAAGAATTAATAGTAGGAAAAAAAAACCTAAATATATTATATTAGATATAATATTACAAGTCATACCACAATATTCTAGTTTTCAATATATACCAATATATTTCTAAGAAAACCTAACATTAATAACTTACTCAATTAAATGGAAAATTTGAAATATAAAAAAAAAAACAGATTGAGACTTAACAATTTCCCTTAAAAAAAATTGAGGGATATCAATCAACCCAAAAATCTCTCCTATATTTTTATTTTCTTATTTTACTCCTTCCTTATTTTCACGTTTTGGTTCACACATTTTATTCCTCATATGGTTTCTTCTTCTTCTTCACACCAAAACTCCATTAATAATTAGTTTAGTGTGTTCTTCTATGTAGCGTAATCTTTGAAACTCAATTTTATATCAACCAACGATCAATATTCGCTTTTCCAATATGAAAGATGGTAATCTTCATTCAATCATGATTCAATATGGAGGTCGATGGAATATAACACACCTTTATATATATAATTTTCAGTCCACAAAAAAGATAAGCAGTTAGTGTACAAAATGAGTATACAAAACTTAGTCCATTGTACATATCAATTTTCAAAATAAGAACTTCTTTGATATCAATTTTAATACCAATTAGTCAATTACACACAATAAGAACCCAAAAAGAAATATCATTTAATGTATGAAATTGATATATAAACAGGTTTCAACATAAATGGTTAAACTAACCATGAATATTAGACTTTGTACCATTTGTATACACTAAAAATCAATAATAAAATACATCATTTGTATATAGCATCTTACATACCAATTTCATACATGTAATACACCTCTTTATATACAGTTTTCAGTCCATAAAAAAGACAAGCAGTTATGTATGACATTGTTATACAAATTAATTTATACTAATTGATTAAACATAATACAAGGATATTGGATTGTATATAAATTTCATAAAACTCAAAAAAAATTGAAATTTACTCCGATGAAATTGATAAAAAAATTAAAAATAGGGATAGAATATCGGGTTTAAAATTGCACCAAATTTTTATGGTACAAATCTTGATAGTTAAATTTATTTCTTAGTGATTTTTTTTCAATAAAACTTGTATTGAAAGAGTATTCGAGTTAATATGAAATTCTTGGGAGAGATTTTCTTTAAGAAGGATAACTATATGGAAAGCGAAAAAAAATATTTCTTTTTCTTTTTCAAAATTAAATCTTGTTGAAGAGAGAGGGGGAGATGTCTACTAAATGAACTCCTTAATTTTAGTCCACATGTGTATATCTTTCTTAAATTATTATAAAATAGAATAATACTATATTTGGGTTGGATTGATATCCTTAATTTTAGCCCATATGTTTATATCTTCCTTAAATTATTATCTTTCTTAATTACAGTGAGTTATTTAGTGAGGCCCAGTCCAAGTTTGTTAATTAATTAAGTAGCTTTAAAAAAAAAAGGTTAAATACATTTAAAAAAAAACTAATTTTTAGATTTTGGTATGACTTGTAACTAAAAAGGTATGTTAGTAATTCTGAAAAATATAAAGTATTTAGTGTAATAAAGAGTCTTAAAATATTATCCTAGATAATTTTCTCTTAATAGTACTATTAAGTAGTATTAATAACTAGTAAGGCAAGTCCGTGTTATGCTTGGGCCCAACATAAAGACTAAGACTATTTATATTAGCCAACTTGAGAACATTTTGTAGGGACAACTACACAAATGTCCCTTAAAGGAGGTGACTTTGTATTTTTGCCCCCCATAAGAAAGGTCTTACAAAAATAGTCTTTCTTGTTTTTATGTATAGAACAACTACCTTTTTGTCCTTCTATACCTCAAATATTTTTAAACAACTCTTCATACTCATTTGTCTCTCAACTTTTATATTTATTTTTTTTCTCTTTTTTCTTTTTTCTCTTTTTTATTTTTATTTTTTCTTTTATCTTTTTTTTTCTTTTTTTCTCAACCTTTATTTTTCTTTTATTTTTTGTTTTATTCTTTCTTCTACGTTTTTTTCTTTTTTCTCAATCTTTATTTTTTTCCTTTTCTCCTCTCAATTCTATTTTTTTTCTCCTTTTCATTTTTTATTTTTCTCAACCTTTATTTTTTGTTTTATTTTTTGTTCTTCGTTTTTTCCTTTTTTTCTCAATTTTTAGTTTTTTTCTCTTAACTTCTATTTTTTTATTTTTTCTTTGATTTTTAATTTTTCTTTTCTCTTTTTTTTAATCATTTTTCTCGACCTTTATTTGTTTTATGAGATGTTCTATAACTCTTGCGTTAGAGGCAAGACTTAGCCTAAGAACTTCCAAACAAAAAAGTATGCCCCATGAGCAAGACTTAACACTAGTACATTGTGTCTTGATTTATGAGATGTTTTATAACACTTGCCTCAGAGGCAAGACTTAGCCCAAGAACCTCTCAAAAAATACAAGTTACACCCCATGGGCAAGAGTTCACACTACTTCATTATTTCTTGATTTATGAGATACTCTATAACTCTTGCCTTAGAGGCAATACTTGACTCAAGAATTTTCAAACAACAAGTTATGCCCCACGAGCAAGACTTGACACTACTTCATTGTGTCTTGATTTATAAGACATTCTATAACTCTTTCCTTAGAGACAAGACTTAGCCTAAGGACTTTCAAACAATAAGTTACACCCCATGGGCAAGAGTTGACACTACCACATTGTGCTTGATTTATGAGATGCTCTATAACGCTTGTCTAAGAGGCAAGACTTAGCCCAAGGACTTCCAAATAACAAGTTACGTCACATGGGCAAGAGTTGACACTACCACATTATGTCTTGATTTATGCGATGCTCTGTTACTCTTGCCTTAGAGGCAAGACTTAGCTCAAAGACTTTCAAACAACAAGTTACGCCTCATGGGAAAGAGTTGACACTAGCACATTGTGTCTTAATTTATGAGATGCTCTATAACTCTTGCCTTAGAGGCAAGACTTAGCTCAAAAATTTTCAAACAACAAGTTATG